>CM054057.1:26850899-27442792 GCA_028641055.1 Alopecurus myosuroides | reverse complement strand
AAAGTTAAAAGTTCGACGGTCCGACTCGTAAACCCATAGTCGTAAATATCGCATGGTACCGAAAATTGAGTTATCACAAAAAATTATTCAAATCAACTTTATTTTTTAGGATATATGCTTAGTCAAGAACATTGAGCTACCTCGTCGATACGGCCTAGCTTTTTTGAGACAACTATGGCATAGCTTCTACTCTGGCAAGCTATTATTCGGTATCCATTTTTCTTATTTCTTCTTCACACATGCGGGTCACCTTTGAACTGTACTTTTTTTCTTTATTTATTCCCAGTATAAGGGTATTATCTCCATGGTTCTCCCGCTAACTTTTGCGTCTAAAAATAAAGTAACACGTTGAAATTTTTCGGTGACGCATCCAAGGTCGTCATGGAAGCTATTTGAGCCGTCACAAAATGTGCTAATGTGTGATGATGATTATGCGTCCGTCATAGATTTTCGGGATTCCATGACGCTAGCTGCAAATCGTCATATATTAGGATATTTGGTAACGTTACAAAAAATTGTCATGAGGATTTTCGTCATGGTATATCAGATCTCTTGTAGTGTTTCCTGGAAATCGTCTAAGCAAAGCCTAGTGTCAACTTCGACGAACCACTCGGAAATCATAGCACTATATGAAGCATCACGTGAGTGTGTATGGCTTCGACGGGTGATCGGCCACATCCAGCTGTCATGTGGGTTGAACACCGTCCAAACCCCCACTATTATCTATGAAGATAATGCCGCTTGTGTTGCACAAGTCCAGACGGGTTATGTGAAGAGCAATCTCACGAAGCATGTCAACCCCAAATTCTTCTACGCACATGAGTTGCAGAAGTTGAATGAAGTAAAAATCTTACATACTAAGTCGTGTGAAAATCTTGCTGATTTGTTCACTAAATCATTACCTGCATCTTCTTTCGAGAGATGTGTTCGTGGAATTGGTATGATGAGACTTAGGGAGATGTAAGGTTCAGGGGGAGAATCTTCACAAACTCATCGCTAAAATCTGGATCCCGATGATTGAGTACTTAACTTAATGGTTAAGTGAGTTGTACTCTTTTTCCCTTAAGTGAGTTTTTATGAAATTTCTCACACGAGGTTTTTAATGAGGCAATTCGTGCAACATAGCAATAGTATACTATGTGCTTTTTCTCCATATTTTTCCCACTGGGTTTTTTGGAGTTTTGAGGCATGGCTATACGGATGATACCCAAGGGGGAGTGTTGGGAAACTTGGGCCGGGGGGTGGCAGCCCACTCGGTGGGCTTTGCCCAGTCCAACCAGGCCTTAGGGTTTCCCCCACTTTGTACGTTCGTTTGGGTCTCACCCTCCTGTTATATATTGAGGCAATGTACGTAGTTTAGGAACAGAACAGAGAAAGCGATAAAGTTTTTGTTGTGCCCACACCCTGTGTCTCTTTTCTTCCTTGTTCGTGTGTTGTTCATCTACGCCGTCGCCGTCACACACCCTCGGGACCGGCCAGCCGGCAGAGGTTGTGTAACAATTACAAGCACAACTGCGCGATACGTGCACGGCGATGGATGTGAAATTGCTTGCGGCTGACTGGCAATGTTGGGCAGCCTGCAGGATGTCTGTCGCTTGCCCAAAGTGGGAGGTGGTTGTGGTGGGGGTAAACACGCACGGGCACGGCCGGTGAGTAACCACCACCGCCACTGCCGCTTCGCCCAGCCTTTTCAAAAACTCCACTACACTTCCGCTTCCACTTCCATCCATTCAGGTACCTATACACGCTGCCGTACTCGATGATTATATCCATGCATCCTCCTCCAGCCATCGGCTCCATGTTTTGCCTTAATCTGTCACAGAGACTATATATGGTGTCCCGTTTAAGTCTCAGTACTAAGTTATTCGAGGATTTCTAGTTCTACTCGTCCAGATGGACATAAGTAGTGGGTCCCCTCCGCTTGCATCTACTCCTATAAGAAAATACGGTTAAGGAGCATATATATATATCATCGACCTGAGAAACGAAATTCTACCTCCTTTCGAATTTACAAGCTCAACCACCAACAGAATATATATGCGTTGTACGGCACTCACGGCTCATTACTCAAATTCAAGATCAAGAAACCCGTATTCTATTCGCCCCCTTCATTTTCATAAGATATTTCAATTTTGTTCACGTATATTTCTTTTAAAATGGGTGAATCTAAACTCATTTTATACATAGATTCACTCATTTTACTATATATGTGAAAAAATTGAAATGGTAACTAAGTTGCGTGATTTATAAAAGTGAACGAACGGAGTAGTAAGTCTTATGAACATGGAAGGGGGGAATGTCATACAACGGCGACCCCAGCATCAGCTTAGTTAATCAGTAGTACGTACTATCTAACGATGAAATCTTGGCTCGTAAATATTAGCTAAGGAAAAACTACTCTCTCCGTTCGAAAATATGTGACTTCTGTTTGTCCAGATACAGTTTTTTTTTTTTTTGAAATGGGAACAGCGCCTCAGCCTCTGCATCGTGATGATGCACACAGCTGAATCCATATTTTGTCCAGATACAGATATATGCATACACTAAAACATGTCTAAATATATCTATATTTACATAAATATAAGTCAGCTATTTTAGAACGGAGGAAGTAATTGACAAGATGAATTCATATGGATTGCACATGTGTAACATGGCTGAGTGACAATTGCTTCCCTAGGGCCAAAGGGCGCCCCCTACTCCAGAAACATTGCTATGGCCTTAAATTTCAAATATTACTTATATTTAAGCATAATTTGTTTTTTTGTAACACCAATCAGTTCTGCTTGCCATATCAATAATCTTCGTCAAGCTCTGCCACTGGCCATAGAGGCCCTCCTGGACAAGCCACTACGGGAAACAATTAATACGCCGACGGCCAAGTATTACACCAACGACAAAATATTGGGGCCGTCAGCGTAGACTCCAACATGCTAACCCAAAATCTTAAAAAAAAAAATTGGGCTACGCCGACGGCAACCCCATCGGCCTATGGTTTTTCTTTTTGTACATCGACGGCAACCGTCGGCGTATCTTACCTCTAGAATTTTTTTACTTACTCACCGTTTTGAGCATAAATTTTGCATTCAAACTCGGATTTCGACATCTTTAGCTTGTTTCGAAAAGTAGAAACAGATCTACATCATCATGCATATTGTTCAAATTACATTATTTAAAATATTCCATGAGCAAGAACGGAACAAACAAGAAAAGTTTAACGGTTATCGGGTGTGCCCCTATAAGTTGGGTTTTCTCCAGCGGGGTGAATTTTAAGAAACTCTTGGTGTATTTGTGATGAAATAGATATTTGTGTACCTAAAAATGATTTTTGCAAAAAATCATGAGCAAAATACGATGGACCTGTAGTTCAAATTTGACCCGTTTCCAACTAAATCGACAGAAACTTGTGTTTTTCAAAAGAGGTGGATGGAAACCTTTTCAGGGGCAACAAATTGATTATTTGTGCATATAATATGGTATAGTATTCTCAACAAAATTAGTTCTCAAGTTTTGCAACATATTTGTGGTTGGTGCTTCACAAAAAAATACCCATTTTTCACACTCGGAAAATCGAAATTTGTTTTTTTTTTTGTGAAATGAAAAGGAAAACTTTCTTCGTCAATATTTTCTGTGCTTCCAAGATGTATGTTTGTGTATAATATGGACATATTATAATATATTATGCCATGGATGTGGCCATAACACCCGTTATTTGGCTTGAAAGCTAAGAATCTTCGGAGAAGATAGCTCATTTCTGTGAACACATATTCAATATAACCGTCATATTCCAAATTTATTATTTTTTATGGATACTGGTACATATATAATGACACCACGCGAATGTCTTACATCATTTTGATTATTTTTTTACTTTGTTTGAATTTTCTATGCCGATTTCAATAAGAAGCCAAGACTGCGGGCAATAATCTTCGTAGCTAGGTGTTTCATATTGAGAAACTCTTGGTGTATCTATGTTGATATAGGTACATGTATACCTAAAAATTCTTTTTGCAAAAATTCATGAGCAAACTACGATAGACTAGTTCAAATTTGACATGTTTCCAATTGAATTGATTGAAACTTGTGTTTTTTAAAAGAGATTGATGAAACCTTTTTAGAGACAAAAAAGTTATTTGTGCATATAACATGGAATAGTATTTTTTTTAAATAGTTCTCAAGTTTTGCAACATATTTGTGGTTGATGCTTCACAAAAAAAACTCATTTTTCACACTCGGAAAATGAAAAATCATTTCTTTGTGCAATGAAAAGGAAAACTTTCTTTGTCAACATTGTTCGTACTTCCAAGATGCATGTTTGTGTAGAATATGAGCATATTTTAACAAAATATGCTATGGATGTGTCCATAACACCCGTCATTTGGCCCGAAAGCCAAGGATATTCGAAGAAGATAGCTCATTTCTATGAACACCTCTTCAATATAACCGGTATATTCCAAGTTTATTATTTTTTCTGGATACTAGGACATATATAATGATACCACGTGAAGGTCTTACATCATTTTGATTATTTTTTAATTTGTTTGAATTTTCTATGCCGAATTTCAACAGAGGGCGTGAATCTTTGTAGCTAGGGGTTGCATATTGAGAAACTCTTGGTATATCTGTGAAAAAATAGTTAGTTGTGTACCTAAAAAGGATTTTTCAAAAATCATGAGCAAACTACGATGGTCATGTAGTTCAAATTTGACCTGTTTCCAACTGAATCGGCAGAAATTTGTATTTTTCAAAATAGGTGGATGGAAACCTTTTCAGAGGCAACAAATTGGTTAATTTTGCATATAACATGGTATAGTATTTTTTAAAATTTTAGCTCTCAAGTTTTGCAACATATTTGTGGTTGATGCTTCATAAAAAACCGATTTTTGCACTCGAAAAATGGAAAATGGTTTTTTTGTGCAATGAAAAAGAAAACTTTCTTTGTCAACATTGTCCGTTCTTCCAAGATGCATGTTTATGTAGAATATGGACACACTTTAACAAACTATGACATGGATGCGGCCACAACACCTGTCATTTGCTTGGAGTGACCCTATACTACACACCCAACTCCACAAATCTAGATCTATGTTTGTTTTCAATACAAATGTGCTCCAGTTTTCTATATCTTGGCATATTCCAACATGGTTTGGTCATTTGATGCTCAAGTTCGACCCGTTTTCTCCATAAATACTAGTTTCGACACCCAATTTGGTCGGGTGACCATATACCATACACTAAACATCCCACTTAGTAAAGTCCTATACATGATAGAAAATATTATATGGATGTTATTTTTGAATTTCTCTCATTTTTCTAATCGGTTTAGACATATTATTTGTCAACTTTCAATTTACGGATTTGTAGATATGAATTATTAAATATTAAATGGAAAAGGGCAAAAATATTTAGAGAAATGATATTGTGCTTGTACATGTGGGTATGGGAGCTATCAGAACCGTTGGCAGCCACAGCGTGCTTTGAGATCCGAGATAAAAGAAGGAGGAGAGAAATCTTTTTCGTGCATTATCGCCACTCTCTCCAAAGCTGACAGGCCCAAGATTCGCGGGTGGAGGTGACAGAAACCTAAACGGGGCCCGGCCTCGCTGGCAACACATGGCCAAGAATCCCGGGATTTCTTGTTGATGGATTCGCACGCCCTAGTGAATTTTTTTCTTCGGGCCCACACCATGGGCGTTGACGAACGACGACACCCCTAGTCTTCTTCCATCTCCACTCCCCTTTCCCCTTTCCAAGGCACAGCTCACTCGTTCTTGCTTTTTCGACCGAGTGAGCACCGCCCTCCCCTGCCCCAAGCCATCATCGCTCTCACCCTCGCCCCGGCTCAATCCAGCACCGCCCTCGCCCTCCCCCCGGCTCTCTCCTCGCCCTCCACAACTCTCTTGTTCGTTTCAGATCCGACCACAACCCCTCCACATCTCTGCACCTGCTCAGATTTTAGCAATGTCAGCCGAATCGTCCCGCCGCAGCCACGGTTCAGTTTTGGCATGGGATCCCAGCTATGTTGAGGCTGAATCTCCCGATCCACCATCCCCGCCGCAGCTACAGTGTGCCTGCAAAATTCCCCTTTGTCAAAAAACATCACACTCGGCCAGGAATCCAAATAGAGAATTCTTCGCCTGCCAGAAAGTAGGCACCGCCCATGTAAGAGATCCACCACAATGTTTTTGTTCTTATAGCTTTCTTTCGGCCACCTCGTTTTTGTTTGTTTTCGTGTTTTGCTGTGCTCTGAAATCTATCGATTTTTCCGTGTCTATTACCGCAGGAGAGATTCTCGTGCAAGACATGGATTTGGGTAGATCTCGTGCGGGTCTACGTCGACCAGACGGTTAAGTTCTATACCAGATTCATGCAGAAGGAGCTCGCAGCCGCACAGAAAGCAATTGACGAGAAGAACGAGATTATCAGCATCATGCAGAGCGACATTGTGGAGCAGAGCACCGCCCACCAGGCCCAGATTGAGGCGTTCAAAACTCAGATCGCTGCTATGCAGTTCAAGATAGTCAGAGGGGATGACGCTGCTGTGAAGTTCAGGAAGCTTCGCCGGATTATGCTCTTCATTGCGCTCTCACTATTCCTAGTCCCTGGCTCGCTGGTTAGCACCATGGCCGCTCTTGCCGTGGTTGCGATCGTATGTCTACCGGCAGTGTGACGCACACAGGCGGGGCGGGCTGGTTGTGTGCCAGTGTTAAGATGCATGTTTTAGTTAACAGGAAATCTAGCGGTAGCTTTTGTTCCCTTTCTAGTGTCAGATGTACCCTCCCCCCCCCCCCCCCCCCCAAGCCAATGTATTTTCAATTAAGTTGCTCAACGTGATCTTTGGGTGTACTGCAAGTTAATCACAGTGTAGGGAGGCTTCAGTGTGCATTGCACTTTCTGGAAATCCCCCCATGTAACCATGTCTTTTTCATCAGCAATACAGAACACATTGGCCCATTTTTAAGCCCCTGATTTTTATCAGTCATGCAGTCATGCCTTTGGAAATCAACGAGTTTTATACTAAACTAGACGAAGCAGCGCGCTTCGTGCGCCGGCTTCCATGCGTTTCTGCATCAGACAGTTTGCATGGTTTGTGTTTCGTTCTTTTTTTTAGTGCTTAAGTGATTAATTTGGCACGGAGGGTGTTGTGGTTTGGAGGTGGCGTTCTACAACATATAACGTTTTCCTCGGCCTGTTCATTCCAGTCATTCTTGCGCTTTCTCTAACGTCCGGTAAATGCTTGTGTAAAACATATAGTGCCTGGACATATCATACTGGCTAAAGACCTTGAATGTCATAGCAAGATTCCTTATATTACAGAATAGTAGGCAGATAAAATCAAAATATAACATATATTCAAAGACCTTACACACCGTGGTAAGGTTCTGTACACTACATGATAGTAGCTAGATGGAAATAAGAAACATTTGATGGCAGGCTGTCACAACGTCTTGTTCGTTTCTTTCCGCTGTCTCTTGCTCTGGATATCCGAATATGTCTTTTGCTAGGATTGGCATCTTGATACAGCCACGACACTGAATGATTCCTTCCTGAACTGTATATACATGAGATAATATTAGTAGCTGCAAGGTTAAGCTTGCCTACTGCACCATATTATGCCTACTAATGTGCAGAGTTTGCTAAGCCTGTATAAGAATTATAAACGGCGTATTTAGACAAACATACTAATTGTTCCATTTTTGTTTGCTTAGAAATTAATATAAAGAGCGTATTTAGACAAACATACTAATTGTTTTATTTTTGTTTGCTTAGAAATTAAGCTCGGCAATTGGTTTGCACGCTAATTTGAATAGTAGTTTATTATCTCTTTCTTGAGAAGTAAGCAGCGAAAGCGATGGATGTAGTTCAAATATAGATTGTGCTATAAATTTGTGGCTGCAAAGATCTATTTTCTCTTTTACTTGCTCGTCTGTTTGAAGGGTACAATGGATCTATATGATTTGGAAAATACAATGGAAAGGCAAAAAAAATTGTTACCAGATGCTAGCCTACCTAGAAAAGTAAGCAATTGTATATCAGGATGAAAGTTGACATAGTAAGCTATTCTGTATCAGCTTATGTATGCAGATCAATATTAGACTGGAATTACAGTTTTGGTAAAATTATTAGATTGCTCATAGTTTAGCTCCTGTGTTTTACAGATTATAATGATGCATATTTAATAATAGTATGCACTAAAAAATGGAAGAACTTTTTATTACTGGAAACTATTTTTTTCAGTTAGGCAATTTAACTGATGTGACATGCGGCTCTGTATCTGTCGCATGAAGCAGTGTTTAAATTGACGCTTGTGATTAAATATTATCAGCTGATTCAGCACTCTATACGAGAACCATAGAGACCTCAGTCAATTCAGAGGCAATAGGTTTTCTTTGGCAAGCCGGTTGTCGGTTTTCAGGAGTTTTTCGATGCTATGTTTTACATGTAGTAAGTAGAGAATGTGAAACATACTGATGGACATATATTCAGCATGAACTCTATCTTGTACTAAAGAATGCTGAGCAGACTTACACCTGGAATAACAACATGTCTCTCATCTCCTGGTTTGGTTGGCTGAAGATGCGTGTCAAGTGGCTTGATCTGGTATGGTTCCTCACTTCCTCCACATCCGGAAATGGTTCCTGCTTGCAGCTGCACTCTGCTTTCTCTGTTTTTTCGGCCTTCAGTTGGACGGGCGCCTTCGGCTCTAATAGTGATGCCTCTTCGCCTTTCACCTAGGAGATGCATGAAAGCGAAAATGGTTACTAACGAGTGGCGGAAAGAGGACTGCAATGCGGAAACACGTACTTTCAGCGCCGCCTGCATGACATATAGCATGGCCGTTGTGGTACACTCTGTGCGCTTTGATTTTGGCAGCCGAGCTTGCACATTAGTGTTTTATGAGTCACTGTCCATGGTTGTACTACAAACATCTCTAGCAGACAAGCCTTCTCAAGTCGCCTCCTGTCTCACCGAGGGTGATCTGGATGGTCGATCGGATCATGAAAATCATTTCATTAGCCACAAGTTAAAATCTAAGGAGTAGTCAATTGACAATGGTACAAATAACATCCCACATATTGTACTTATCAAATTATTTTAGCATTCCTGCAGGCCTAACCGCTCCATATTATTAATAATAAAGGACTGACCTGCATTCTTTGGTTATCATAATCATAATCAACCAAAGGATGCTAAAGGTTCTACTCGCAAAACAACTAACTTGAATAATTCTAGAGAGATAATATTTCTTCAATAAGTTTCAGCACAACAAATCTTGCAACTCCCCACCACTGCATCTACAAACCTTGCAAACTGTATCATACAAATGGTTGACATGAATTTAGGAAAGACAAAGCTTACAAATGTTAGAAATGGGGTAGAGAAAATTGTCAAGCTCCACTTGGTGAGCATGTTAATATTTTTTACATAAGAAAGTTGTTGAACTCATACTATTACTTTTTATACCAGATTATTAAGTGAAGCAGAATCCAGCGTATGTTAATAATTTTTAAATAAGACTGTTGCATTCCAGTATTATCAACTGACATACAGAGATATATGAAGTGACACCCAAAGTATTGCAAAAGCATTTTAGGAGGAATGCTTGTCTGTTGGTAAGTGGAAGCAATTCTATTAGTCCATAGAATAGCACTCATACAGGAGGTCTCAGAATGTGACCGGGAAGCCTTAAGCATCTGATCAGTAGTTATTGAAAGAAAAACAGTAAGATATTACATAAATGAAACTGACTATGTTGTAGCCTCAACCAATTTTCAATACGTAATAAGATCATGATTCAGACTAAGTGGTCCCGTGTTTGATTAAAATATTGGCAAAGTGCACAGAAAAATCTTGTAAACAAAGATTCTGCTGTACCTAGAATAATGCAGGCAGAAGATTGCTTATTGTATCCATAGAAATACCCATTGCTATCAGAAACTCTTTCCACATATCATCATGTGTGCCATTCAAATCAAATCAGATGGCCATCTTAGCATTGTGGATTCCAAGACTGCATCAAAATTATTGTAAAATTACATGGAAAATATCGCATATGTAATACATATACTGTCATAGACTATATGGGCATAGTGTCACTGGAATCAAAATGTAGCAAAATGGTAGCCCGCATTTGGTGTGCAAACAACCGGGATTATTTCACATTCCCCTCTATCATTATGTAAACAATCGACATATAAGTAGTACTAAGGTAGGTATGCCTAATTTCTCAAAATACTATGTTCTGGAGAATACCTTGGAAGGTATGCATTTCTTATTATGACAGTCTTCTCAAATCCCCACGGTGGAATAAATGTAACAAATAACTGAAAGTCTCAAACTCTAAGAAACAAAGTATTTATCGACATGCTACTGTATCAACTCACCTCGTTGTCCTTCTCTTATGTTTTCATCATATGAAAGAATGGTCAATTATTCCTTCCAAGGCCTTGAAGAACAGCTCCCTTGCTGATATCACATGACTTGACCGAACCAACAATATCATATAGCGAGAAATCAAAAGGTCGTACTGATTTCATGTTCCCATTATCAAATAACAGAGGATGGTGGAAGTAGCCCAGACTGCACTATTGCTAGAACCAGCAATGAGATTAACCATACAAATATTTCTTATTCACCACCATTAACCTGCATAATAAAACATGAGTAGTAAGAATTGTTGACAAAAATAGGAACACACCCAAATTGCCCAATTGTTAAGATCGAAACCTTATACAACCATCATATATATTGGTCACTGGGGGTCATATTGTACCATCCTGTAAATATAATGCGAGTACGACATCCACCACATATTTCTGTCAAAATAATTGGATTAGAGAAAATGACTATAGGTGAAGTCGTTAATCCATGAAGACATTTTTATGAGTGGTAAATACGGTAAATTAATTATTCTAGCAAGAACAATTTAAAGAATCGCCTCCACCTCATCATTGTATCTATCTAGAGTTGAATTTCACACAATACATAGAAAAAAAATCACCCATACAAAAAAGAGGTATTAGGAAACCTAGGAGAGAGGAACACTCTTGTGTGATGTTCAGACACATGAAACAAAGTCACTCATGCAAAAAAGAAGCCCTTATCTTTCAAGCCCCCTTTTTATGGTTAATCTCATTGAGCATATAATTTATCAAGACCTCAAAATACAACTGCTAGTTGGCATAACTTCGAAAGTCAAGAAGCATGAAAGAAAAATCGGGCTCCAAAGTAACAACCTCAGTTTCTTACTCGTACTATCAGATTTAATGAGAAAAGAAAAAAGATTTGTGAAAACACTACTAACTGGTGACGACCATGGAAATTTTGGTGAGGAGTTTAGAGGCGTTTATATCATCAGTTTGAAATTGCTTCCTGAATATTGGTCTCGTCTCATTTGTTTGCTAAAATTTGGTGAGGATTTTATTCAACATTTATCATGACCAAGAGGGTTTCCTTGTATGCAAGATGCACAATAAGTGGTCGCACAAAAAAATTAATCAAATAAGAGCACAGAGGACCTCCCTTCTAAGGAAAAATTCGGATGCAATCAAACTATTAAGGTACCAACAGGAGCCTACCTAGCTGATTATGTATGAATGGTTGTCGGGCTGTACATTCCACTAGTAGGGCAGGGTTTATATCATATTCATTTAGTGGAGGCTATGGCATGTACCTGGGGAGCTGCAAGGAGAACAATACTTCTCGTATATTACTTTCATAAAAAAATTATCTGTATAGCTGATAAGGTGACATCAACACAAGTAGTTGCTTTAACAATGTATAAAAAAACTTCAAGTGAGCTAATAGCATCAAGGAAACGATTAAACTGTAGAAAATACCTCCACATTAAAAAAATGATACAAACATGCTATTTATGAAATACAAACTATTTACTCCAGCAGGGTGCTCATATTAATCATATCTGGCTGTCAAGCACTAAATTTTCAGAGTAATGCTTCCTGATGATGTCCATCGCCGATATAAAATTTACATTACCTGTACTGCTAATGAATACTGGAATGTATCAAAACATCACATAAGAGTATTTCTCCCTCCATTTCACTCTATCAAACTCAAGTTTGGATTCACAACTCCAAAGAAAAGACAACCGACAGATCTGCGATGCCAATGGGGACAGTCCAAACTGGTGCATGCTCTACAGCTCTGACCATCCTTGCAGCACAATTCCTTATCTAATGTAAGCCTGGTTGGTTATACACGAACTAAGTTCTGTTGCTAGCTACACTGTGTATTATCATGTAAGCCAGCAATTGATGAAGCAACCAAAAAAGAAATAAAGGAAGAGCAAGTCCATGGTGGACGACTGGCCTAGGGAAGAGACCCTTTACTCATCGTCGGAGGAGGAAGGGCCGGAAGATTTTGGGAAGAGGATGCCAGCCCAAGGGCCTTACTGTCCACCTCAGCGCTGCCAGACCCCCCACCTGCACAGCTCACTATACATCCCCCGACAGCATCTAGAGCGGCTTCGCCAAGCCTCCTCCATACCCCGTGCCGCCTCGACGGCCGCCGGCCCGTCCGTCTGAGCTGCTCCTCCATGGCCCCGCTGAAACAGCCCCGGAGAGGAGTTTCCCCGACCCTCGCCGCCCCGCGACTGGCAGCGTGGTGGTCGAGATGAGGCTGGGGGAGGCAGAGGGAAGGAGGCGCACCTGGCCGAGCGGGGTGGCGGCCGGAGCTTGGCGGGCGGCAGCCGGAAGGAAACCTAGGAGAGAGACGGGGAGGGCATGGTTGCGGGCGTGTGGGCACGCGAACTCTGTGTGAAATCTGAACCGTCGATGTGGATCGGACAACAGATAGCTGCTACAGATCGGCTGATGCCCTCTGCATCCAGCCTCAGCACCAGGCGTAAAGCCTTAGATAATAGTGGCGCGATTTTCGTCTCTTGCATGATGCCCCTGACCATTGAGACAGAAAGGTATTTTTTTAAATTTCTTTGCCCCCATGTTCTTTTACAGAGCCGTATTGTCAGCTGACAACATTTTTCTCACTAGCCTCCATGTTGTCAAGTCATGGAGGTCTGCACCAGCGCACGTCACCCAGGCATGCGAGCACTGTCGAAAAGCCCTGCTCCATGGGAACCACTCTCTCCACACCATCTTATTCCCCCTGCTACATTTTGCCCCTTCATTCACTCACTCACAGAAGCCCGGCTTATTTTTCCATGGAGTCGACCAAAGCCAAGAAGAAAGTCCCAGAGGAGGTAAGCATTTTTTCAGAACTTTGTTTTTCTGTTGCCGCAAAATCTCTTCGCTTGCATTTTTGTCACAACATTTCTCCAACTAAAGAAGATCCGTAGATGTAAACCTGAAAATCCACATTTTGTCATTGAATATCGCCAGACCAGTTTTGCTTCACTACCTTTTCTAATAGCCATTTTGCTACCCTTTCGCGGCCAATGCCTTTTTTGCTAATTCGAAACTTAGAGATCCAGACCCACCCATCCAAGCTCAACTTGTCCTTCTCATTTTTTGTCACACTTTTTGGCAGAAGCACAAAAATAAGGGGGAGCAGCTCTATTTGTTGATCATCTTTTTTCTCGGATTCAAATAACCTGCTCACATCACTTCATGGTACTCAACACATATCCCGAAAGAGAAACTTAGCATAATATAGGGGTAATTTTCCCTAGTTTGCGCTGTACTTAGGAAGGAATTTTCTGTGAAACACTAACATGGGAATATAAGGCATTCATAACAAGCACACATTTTGGTTTTGTTTTTTGCAGGAGAGTGTGCAAAAAACATCATGGTTAACATACAAGATGAGGAGTGCCCGCAAAAGGGCTGGGCAGGCGGACGGACAACTCGTCGATGATCCAGAACCGGCAGCATCTGACTCTGATCAGTCCGAGACAGAATATGAAGGCACTCGTACATGCCGCAGCTCAGCCCGCCATGTATCAAAGGCCATGGCCAAGTTTTGCAATAGGAAGAAGAATGTTGTCTCGGAGATAAGTTACAGAGGGCTACTCCAAATGGCGACAATAAGCAAGGTGAATCTCAAGTTCACCACCTGGTTGCTTAGCAGAATTGACTTGAAGTCTAGGTCCATGCCAGTAGGAAGAGATGGCAGGGTGTTTTTGTGTCCGGAGCATGTCGAGAAGGTTATAGGTGTCCCATCTGCGGGAAGGCCGGTATGTGGGTTGGAACCTGACACCCCCCCAAGAGAGGGCTGATTTTGTGAGGCTAGCAATGGGCGCCACACAGTTCTTCAATAACCCACTGAAGGCTGCTCAATCTGTAGTAATGAGAAAGTGGAGTGAGGATGTGACACAAGACGCAGTGGAGGAATTCAAGATTGCTTTTGTTGTTTGGATTAACGGCAGGTTCCTTGCGACGACAACTAAGCACGACACCGGCTGTTCAGATTTCTGGGGCTCCCTTTACAACACTGATGAGATAATCGAGTTCAATTGGGCCTCATATTATCTTGACCACATGATGGATGCAGCAGCAAGGGTCCAGGATGACCCGAAGATGAAGAGGACGACTATCTTGATCAGCTCATGCCACGTGCAGCTCACCAACTGTACTCATGAACTTTGCCAGGCCGTCCCACATCATCAACAATCTCAATGATTGCTTACCCTAATGAGCTTTTTCCCACTTTTTTTGTTGGCACAGATGATATATTTAGACAACTGCGACCTTGGGATCTTGTGCAAACCGCACACAGTGTTCCCACGGATCATAGATTTCGAGAGTGAGACCCACATCAACAAGATGATCATGGCTGACATGATATCTAAACCACTTGGACAAGGGGACCAATATTGGGGAGCATCCACGGTAAGTACTTTTCTCAGTTGTCTGTTCGTGATTCCTTCCGTTTCACCGCGCCGATTTTTTTTATTTTCGCTGATTGCAAATTTTATGGTTCGCAGTCCCGCCACCGAGAAGATTCATGCTGCATGGAAAGTGAGGCAGGCAAGTCAAGCTCAGCTCATATCAGGCGACCCGGAAAGGAAATAGAAAATGCCAAGCTTGTCGACGGTAGAGTAGTGGGGCCTTCATGCTCACCAAAAATCATGCGGCCAGTATCCGCTAATGATTTCTGTGAGTTCTTGAAACAGGGTTACCCTGACATGATGGACTCAGATTTGGTTGATCATTTAAAATTTCATAATGCGCGCTGCATACTCCACTCAAATATCTTCAAGGACTCCATCATTCGAGAAAACATGAGGCTAGCAGCACGAATTCTTGACAAACACCCACGAAAGAATACAACACCACGCCGTTGCAGAGAAGACTACTTTAGCGCGGGTGAATCAGACTCCGAGGCTGACAACAAGCGCACGAGAATTCAGCAAAAAAGTTAGTGCCGGCTTATGTCGGGGCATTTTTTTCATCGCACGCAAAAGTGTGCGATATGTGCAATTCTGGCAAGGTAAGTCTCACGTTTTTTTGTCCTTTTTTTCCAGGCGCCATGACGACGGACATTGCAACCCCTACGCCAACAAACCAGCTACAACCAAACCAATGTGAGTATTTACTTTCCTAAAAATAGGGTATTCAGGTATCCGCGACTCCCAAAGGTCTCAATCAGTTTCTAACCCATACTTTCATTTTTTGGTAGCAACCGCACGCACTGGCCGTTCCGCAAGCCGATGCCCAAACATCACTGGATTGCCTCCATCTGGGAGCAAAAAGACAGGAACTTCACCTGGTACGTGCTTTGTAGTGGAGCAAGTCGACGGGAACATCTTCAGAAGTCTTTTTTTCATCCTCTGTTTCACAAACATTTTTCGTTTGTTCCACAGATCAGCAAGCACCCAATCCTTACGACGAGTTCCCATCTTTCCACCTTGGTGTTTTTACCCCGGTTAAGGCAGCAACCGAAACAGCCGATGACCCCGTCGTCCACGACCTGACTGATAATGATGACATTTTGGCGACGCCTGCACCAGGAAATTCCGTGATAGCAACTCCACACTCACCGTACACGGAAAATGTCATATATGCAGAATGTGCATTGGCTGCCAAGTGGGACCTCTCTCCAAAAACTCTTAATCTCAATGCAACCTCTCTCGCGGCTGAGTACAGCGATTCTCCAATCCTAAAACGACACTTGAAACCGGGGAAATTCGCCCGGTCCCCTTGGGCGATGGGTGTAAAACACCCTCAAAGAGCTCAAGAGCTTACACAGTTTGTACGATTGGATTACATCAACACAATCTCCAGAACTAGCGAGGTAGTCTCTGTGCAACTCCATGTTTCATGTGTTTGTTTCACAGATTGAGCCAATTAATTTTTATACTAACACACACTGTCTCTATAAACTAGCAGGCTGTGGGTTGTACACAACAATCCCCGTTATATCGAGATTGAAGGGCAACTAATGAAAAAAAGCCTTCACTTGCGGTGAGTGCTGGGGTTACGATGTTTTTGATATTGCAACACGCCGCATACAACAACTTGATCGTGGAATGTACTCAGCTGGAATAATCTGGAGGCTAATCTTGGAATACGACTTTGCGGTACCAACACAACCTATTCCTTTTTCAAAAAATATACAACAGCAAAACACTTTTCAGTGTGGTAGCAGGCTAGGTAAATTCATCGGTTTCACTAATCCGCCTGCCCACTTTTTTTTCTTTCTTTCCATCCATGCGGTCCCCTGTATAAGACACACGTCCTAGGAAATGCCAATCCCTCGGAGGTTGTAGCAGTCCGCAGCCAAGTAACCGGAGGCGGAGTTGATTTCGAAATCCAGAGATGTCGCCAGGTTGCTCATCTGAACTGAGACATTTTATCGTAGCTCATAACAATTCCTTCCGTCATCTTGCTCAACGTTTTTTTTTGTCCGATGGAATTTTTATTCTTTTTTGCAGATAATAATCCCTGTTCGTAGCCCACGAGCATGGTGTGCTTACGCATGGGACATGAAACTACACAAAACAAACATATTGGACCCCATGGCCGCCCTGACAACTGAAGATGCCACCTTAAAAGCACACAGCCCAACAATTGGGAGACTCCACGCTGCCCTTGCCAACTGCATAGAGCTGTTCTTTGATGGGTGGGCACCAGATTGGCAGAATTGGAGTATATCTGTTATCAGGAGCAACAATCTCACGGCCATCACGTAAGGGGTCCATCTAACTTGCCGTATAACCTTTTGTATGCTCATCTGGGATTATAGGGCTTTTTATAATATGGCTGTGGCTTCTAAATGCAGCGAACAGTCCGCGTTATACACACTGTTCAACCTCATCAATTTCGACGGCCAGAAGCTCTATGCTGAACCAACCCCGGTAAGAACATTTTGACATCACTTTTTTGGAGACACACATGATAAATGTTGTAGGAAGTTTAACCCCAAATCTCTTCATCCTCTTTTAACAGGACGCTATCAACTCATTTAAAGAGAACATGCTCTACGAAATAATTGATATCGATGATAACAAAGGGAAGGTCCCATCGATCTTCGTCCACACCATTGAAGACTAAGAGAGAGACTACGAAATCTAGTTGCTTATTTTACTTATCGTACTGGACAATATTTTCTTTTTCTGATGCCCCTAGTTTGCTTCGTATCTTGGTTCGACCAGAGAAGCACTACCCCCTGATTGTACTCTTAAGAATAAGTCTATATGGGAATTTGCCTCAATGTACTATGTTCCCTCATTTTCGGCCAACACATTATCCATATATTGTCAATCTGGGAAACTCCCGCTATTTTTTTGTGATTTTCAAGATGTACTTGCATGATCGGTGGAGATAACCAACCCCCGTTACACCAATTTTCCCAGAAAACGTTTAGGTCATTGGCAATTTGACACATATTTATTCCGTTTTGCATCATCCGACACCAACCCCCATGACATATGCACAGAAGCACCCCACCATGATATGGTCACAGAATGTCCAACATAATGGAGTTGATCAAAAAAACAGAGTCCTCAACTGGATGTAGTGGACCACAGAAATAGAGTAACCATCTACCAGCAACCGCAACCATTTTGCTAGGGGGGGTGGATCAAAACAGTGAAACACAAAGTCGCCCAAAACCTAGCAAGCACACAAGATGGTACTCAAAATAAAGGGAACACTTCATTAGATTACACACAAAGTCTTGGAAGTGACATAGACACTACAACTCACTTGCTAGTAGGGGAATTGTCCAAAATACTAACTAAAAGTACTACTGGCAGGGCCATATTCGGTTACACAACATAACGAGATCAAACTAGCAAAACATAGAAGCCACAGTAGTGCATGATGACTTCCATGGGAAGCACACTCGCCCCAACTAAGTAGGTCAGGTCACCCTCGGGAAGAACGGTGGGCGATCGCCTGCATTCCCCTCCATACTGAGCAACTGCTAGAACAGGTCACCCCTCACTAGCGCACTGTCCTCCTGAGCAGCAAACAAACAAAAACATTTTTGTTATGGAGTCCTAAAAAAACATGGTGTGTTAGACAGAATAATCGGCATTTACTCTCACCTCAATAGATAAGTCCACGACACGGGATGAATCGAACAAACGTGCATACTCCATTGCATAAACCCCACTATTGTAGCTGCATTTTTTGCGCAAGGTAAGTCATGGAGAGAGACAAAACATGATAATGTGCAGTTGAAATTTCTGAGAACAGAGTCCAGCTTCTTACTCATGACACCCGCGCCCTAACTCAAATGGATATTTGTAACTCCAGTTATGGCGGTCCACTTCCCACCCCTGGAACCATGTATCTTTACAATCAAAGAGTGCATGATGGATTGAGTGCATCGCATCACTATGCTCCAACATCAAAAGTGTTGCAGAGTTTTGCTGGAGGTAAGGATCAAGAACAGTTATGAGCTTCTGAAAGAAATCCCAGACATAGGCGGCCCACCGCCCCTTCAAAGGTACAGGCAGTATTATCTGGCAAATAAACAGATTAATCAGGCTCGTGTTTCACTGGTAAATTAAAGGCAGTGCGCAGGCAGGGCGCATACACTAATATTGAGAGAATAAACTCACCAGCCTGCAGTTCGATACATTGTATTCTATATGGTCTCCGATGAACATCTCCTTGAATCTCGTGGCCAGATAATCTTCACCGTCAAGCACAGCAACCTGTAGTTTCGTGCCGTTTTGTTAGTTTGAAAGCAAACAAGTTGGACAAAAAACACTTGACGTGACGGGTTTTCGAAGGCAAGCATTATTACAGCAAAGGAAGATGGCATCCAGTGTCTCCACATGTTGTCCATTATACCGTTTACCAAGTACATTTGTTTGTCAAGGGCCATGAACAACATAGATATACCATTTACCACACGGCCAGAAAACCTGCCCTCCCTACATAACGCAGACCGTATCTCCGATCCACAGAGGCATAGACCGCGGCATCGGAACCACATCCTGAGTTGGGCAGACAAAAAGAAGTGTCAATGAAGCTCCTAGTGTCAAGGAAAGACACAATAAGAAGGGATGAAAAACTAACCCTCGCACAAAAATTAGTGCTCATTACCTCATCCCCTCGACAGGCTCCAAATGTGCCAAATTTTGCACAACAGTGCGGCAAACATACGACGGCGTCCTTGGATGGAAAAGACCAAGCATGAACGGGGATCGGCCAAACAAAGAATGGTGTGTCAGGACAATGCATTCAACATCAGCAGGCACAAATGGCTCATCATACTCCCCATCACTCCCTGACTCATTATTGGTGAATTGGGATACACCTTGGCCTGTCATAAGAAGTGATTTTTATAACGAGAAGCAATCAAAGGAAGATATATAATTTATTTTTTGTTTCTCACTAATGGGTTTTTAGGAACCACACCTGTGGTTTGAGATTTTGGGGTGACATCAAACAGGGGGGCATCATCCGGCGCATCTGGAGATGCATCAAACAAAGGTTCCCCATCAGAAACAACTGGATCAGCCGGTAGTGCATAAAATGCTATCTCCGCAGGCGCCAAGACGGAAACTTCATTTGAAAGTCTCCAGGGTCGATCATTGCCTGCTGATAAATGCAACCCAGCCGTAATGTGAATAATCGACCACTAATAACAATTGTGTTGAAACAGGGATTTGGAAGCATGAACCACCTATATTGTCCTGAATCTCCTTCCCCTTCCCCGCTGGGCTGGCGCACTCCGCTATGTAAAATAACACACATTGTTGGCAGCTTTTAGAAACACTTGGGAAGCAAATGACAGACCAAGTAGAATGTACCTTTTAAAACTCCTAGCATAAGGTTGTCTCTCTCCGCGGTGTGAGATGAAGAGGCTCCATTCTGTGGAATCCCGGCAGCCCACCGATCCACCACCAGTTCATCAACTGAAATAAGAAAAAATTCCACTTGGTTACTCACCAAAAAATAGCAAAGCCACCCAACAAGAAAAGCATAACAGACCATTTTTCAGGCCTTGTTTCATACCCATTTCTTGTTTGCGTACAGAGTAGGAAATCCATTGAGAGCGCATGTCTTCAATTGATTCTCCAACCAACTGTTTAGCGCTAGGAAATGTCCTTAGCAACTCTGAACACACCTCGGCGTGTTTGTCAATCAGCTTGAGCCCAAAATGTACCATGTCCAACACCTGCCCAAAAAAAGCATGAAAACATGCGTGGAGAGCCAAAACTGTAAGGAAGAAGCGAGCAGCACACTGAGTAACCTAATGACTCACATGGGTCGGACTTCCCGGAGCTTCTATGCGCAGGGGCGCACTGACCGCCGGATACAGCTTTACGTCACACCGACTCAATGTCCCGGTATAAAACCCACGGCTGTAACACACCTCGCTCCTCTTCCTTGGCTGAAAAAAGGAAACATTATTTTAATTTTTTTGGTCTGCAGCAAATAGACTAGATCATAGGCTTATATTTTCAGATCGACGACAGGACACGCTACCCATGATATGCCGTGCAGGTCAAGGCTAGACATTGGTTCATCTTTGGTGTCGGTTGCTATGAGGAAGCTCATGAGGTCAGAGTTGTAAGCAGCAATTCTAGGGAACAAATCATGAGCTGGCGAAACTTCACCAAAATCCATATTGTCTAGATAGAACACATGTTCAAGAATTAAATATATCTTGTTAGGTTCTGGATTATGGAAAGTGGGCAATATCAAAAACACACGCAAAAAGATAAAGAAATGTACATGCACTAAAGCTGGACAGGCATGTATAACAACAGCAGACGCACCATTAGCTAACTCGTCTTTCAGCCTAGCTGCTTCTCGTTTGATGCACTTGATAATGTACCCAGCCCAGTTAATTTTGTTGATCCTGTCTGGGTCTAGGAGGTGCTTCAGTATTTCTGTGTTAGCAAACTTCGGATAGGAGCAGGTTGGCGCGAGAAATTGGGTCACAGCATACAAGACCACAACAATTTTGAAACTTGCACGTTCCGTATACGACATTTCAGTGCCATACATTTTCAGAAGAACTTCCCTCAACTCAGCCATTGTTATTGGGAAGTTACAGACGGATATGAGCAATAGTTTGCGCAAAATCGGAACAAAGGGCAGTTGTGTTTCCTCACCAAGCATAATTTCTACCCCCTCAAAAGGGATCCCAATGATCAGATGTACATCTACATCTCTGCAAATCAGACCATGTGTGTTCCTAGTATGCAGTCTAAGGCCTTGGCAATCAGATGTTTTGATACTCCTCATCAACCAAAGGCTGAACAGGGAATCGGCTTCAGCACAACTAGGCAGACTAAGCATGCCCCCAAAATCTATTTCCTCTACCAGAGCTCTCTTCTGATCATCAAATGTTGCAAAGAGATCACAGACCTTTGATAGTGAGCTTGAGCAGGCGGCATGCACACGGAGACCTCCCATGGCAGTTATTTTGCCCGGGACCCTTGTCTTCTGCCGCTTGTATACTCGAGGCTTACTTGGTCCATCTTCAGATTGTGCCGACGCCTCGCTCCCAAGCACCTGCTCCCCACCCATGGAGGAACAACCGGAAAGTTCCTTCCCGTCCCCCCTCCTGCGCATCGGTGTCTGGAAATAGAGGATTCAGTTAGTAAAAAAAAGACATACACATGAAGGGGAAAGTTCATGATCGAGGACCAAGCACCCGCCTCGGCGATAGATGGGGGAGGAGAAGCAGTACACAAATGGCGAGAACGAGCAGAGGGAGAAAGACTTATGTCTCGGACACTTCACTGGAAGAGGAGTAGAAGAGAAGGGGGGAGGCGAGCAGGTTAGGAGTAGGGGGAGACTGGGGAGAGTGCTCGACCTGAACAGGGTTGCAGCCACTCCCACCCCATGCCCAAAACTGCCGGAAGTGACAAGCCATACCGTTTCGTCACTCCCCGGGATGCTCGGGATTACGAACATGATATGAACACAGTGACGCGCACGCATTCTTTTTCGTTCTCTCTACACATGCGGGTGACAACCACCTCTCTGAACCATATCCGATGCTCGCACCATGATATACGCCGCGAATCCATGCTCCGCAAAACTACATACTGAACTGTCACATACGCGTTGAAAAAAACGCCCGGCACGGCCATCACGCGCCCTTTTGAAAAATGTAAATTTGCAGCGGCTGACGCGGAAGAAATTGGAAGAATCCAAACATTCAAAAATATGGCCAGCACAACGGGAGCGGGAACGCTAACAGTGTTTACAATTTCAGAGATGCAGAGACAGATACATGCAGTTTAACCCGACAGCAACACATGTGTTTTTGGCATGGATTAATAAAGATTGACCAGAGTTTGCAAAAGTGGATGTTTGCGAGCCAGTAAACATTCGTTTGATTACAATCCTTGCCACGGCCACTCCTAAAATACCAAAACGAGCCATTGGCCATTGGCCCAAAAGAGGCCTGCAAATCCTGCAGCTAATCAGTTTAGCTGACGCAGGCCATCTGCCATGTCTATCAGACTAGTAAGCTAGACGAGCGTGGACACGGCGCTGTGAGAGGTTGCGGACCACGCCGTCGTCGTAACGATCGAAGTCGACAAGGTCCTCCTCCTCGTCGGGGGCGGCATCTTCTGAATCAGCCTCTGATGATGAGTCCCCATCTGCAAGCTCCAGCCCCCCAGCTTCACCCGCGTCTCCAGCCTCGCCAGCGACCGCTATCATGTTATCCGCCACCTGCTCTGCTGCTCCCTCAACGTCAGTGCCATCCTGCGAGTTGCGGCAAGAAATCCCAAGTTACCTCTCACGATCCCCAACTTGTTGCAATGATTTATTCAATAACTCACCGCTTGAAGCCGAAGTATCAGGTTAACCTGGTTCACCACACCATCCTCACAGTCTCCTTCTTCATGGAATCCGCCACTCCAGAAACCAACACTGGCTTCGTCATCTGCCTCGTAACCTGAACCCCCATTCCCGGCCTAACAACATAGACGATTATAAATGTAGTCAGGACAAGCTGTTTTTTCTGCCACAATGCAGATGACGAAGGCAATAAGAACACAAGCGTGATTCATTAGATAACTCACCGATGGCAGTCCAAGAGAGCTCTCCGGCACCACCGTGTCCTGTGAAACCTCACCATCAGAAGCACGAGTCAGGCAGGAAACATGGTCGAGGTCGACGCTTGAAGGCACACTGTCAGACATTTTCAGTGTTGCAAGAATGCTATGATTGGGGAGGTGCTGAGCAAAGATAGGAAGCAAACTAGGGATTTTTGCTGCTCCTGAACTCACGTACAAAGAGTATGCCTTTTTATACAGAGTTATATGCGGAGGCTCAACTGCAGTAGGCATTGCAGTAGGCATTGCGCGAGGTCATGATTTTTGAAATTTGAAAGAAGAGGGGCCCACAATGGTGTGTCACACCGCCTCACGCACGTCTTTCCTGTTTTCAGCAGCATTTTTTTTCCTATAGTTCAGCTAAGACATGGAATCATGATCCCGCGTCAGTCTAGAACACTGGGCAAAACTTTTACAGATAAAAACAGCCGTGAAGGCTGAGTCAAGGTCCCACACAGGCAGCACAATCCTTTTTGCAGAATGTTAATTGTTGGCAGACAAGAAGTGCTCACAATCCCCAGATAATGTGCCAAAGTAGTTAGTTGTCAGGAAAACAACATATCGAGGGGAAAGCACATTGTTTGTCCTCAGAAATACATCAGGGTTGTGCCAGCTGGACGAAATTTGGGGTGGATAACATACCGATTACAATGTCACCTGACAGACTCATGTCACACAAAATCAATTGCACACAAATTACATGCCCACACTCACTAAAAAGACACCTGGTAAAAGTTCTGAAAACAGGATCAGTCAAATACACACACTCACTGAAGATCAGCCGTGCACGTCGCAGAATTGTGCCCTAAGCTATTGCATTTCCGGCAACGGTTCTTCTTCCGTGGCTTCTTCTGTGTTCTATCAGCAGCAGCGGAAGGTGGCGCAACACCGTCTTCTTTAGTGCACGTTGCAGAATTGTGCCCAGGCTCCCTGCAGCGCTTGCAGTACTTCGTCTGTTTTGATAGACCAGCTGGACGAGCAGGGACATCACCATTCTTTCTTTCCTTAGAGGTCCACCTCCCTGCCTCAAAATACGACTTGAGCCTGCTCCCCCTAGGACGCCCTCTGCCGCGTTTTACGAGCGGCTCCTTAATCACGACACCATCGGTAGTCATAGCTCCAGTATCAGCCAGGCCTTCTAAATGCGTTGTTCTATCAGTACGCCTTCTCTGTCCCCCATTGTCCTCACCGCAGCTTGAATAATATAGAGGCACAGAAGTGGAGTCGCATTCCCTCAGCTCCTTTTTGGCATTAGTGATGTGCTTCATGACTATATGATATTTAGCTTCAGCACCATCACCCATCTTGACCATCTCTAGAGCGCTGACATACATGATGTTGTGGCGGAATGATTGTGGCAAAGACGAATCAGACTCTTCAGAACCTTCGATAGTTGGGCCGAGTATGTCCCTAGCAGACTTGGTCCACCTCTTCATTATGTGATGCTCAGGTATCTCACCCATCCCCAGGTGAATCATTAGCTGCAGGTTGGCCAAGAAATTAGTTCCCTTGCATCAATACATCATCATAGAAGTAATGAAGGATTTTCCGAAGAGCACGAACAGGAGAAAGAACTCACCCTAATAACATGACCGCGGAGAATGCCAAAATGCCCGAACAATCCACACTCACAATCAAAATGTTGGCCTTCAGCAACTCGGACCTTAAATTTTGTGCGGGCCCATTCTGGACGAAGGTGTGCATAGGCATGCTCCAGCTCATCCAATTTTTTATACTCTAGCTCCACTGGTGGTTTGAAATTCTGGCCCCTCTCAAGCTCAGCTTTAAAGTGCTTCATCACCGCCCTAGTGTATATTCGGCGGGCATGCTTCTCTATTGGCCACCCACCCCTTTCTTTCTTATCTGACTGCACAGGAACAGGAAGAACTTAATGAGATAAATGGGTATGTCAGGAAAGACGAACCTATGGGATAAATGTTCAGGTTTTTTACAGTACCTGTTTGTTCTTGTGTTCTTCCAAGTCTTCAACTTCATTTCTGTCCTTCAGAAGTTTGTTCAGTTGGGAAACAAACTTGTTCATCGATGAATGGCGGGGGACATATGTCTTCAGCATGTGGTTTGCGCTCTCCACACGCTGGGTCGATGTCATCCTGGCACAATACTTGTCCTTGAAGTATGGTTTCGCCCACTTTCGGCGCGACTTGAAGGCACGGGTCATGTACCCATTGTCAACCAAACCGAAATCTTCAATAAGCTTCGCCCACGCACGTTCAAATTCGTCTTCGGTGAGCATCTCATTTACAACATTGTTGAAGGCGTCTTTGAAACCTGTTTTCTTACTGAATATCCCGCCCAGCTCTTCCTTGGCCTTTTTGAAAACATGCCACTTACACCACTTGTGTATTGTGTTTGGTAGTGACATGGCGATAGCCACCTCCATCGCTCTGGCCTGATCTGCATGGCGGACAGAATAATAAAAAAATATTTCTTAACGGAGGACCAATCTGCTCAGCAGCAAGCAGATAAACATTTGGGGAAAAAAATGAGAATGAACTCATCTTTTTAATTACCTGTCAACATAGTCATTGGAGCCTTCCCGCCCATTAGAGACACAAACTCAGTAAAGGCCCAGTTGAAACTTTCAATTGTCTCCTCCGACATGAGGATGCCGGCATATATCACTGTCTGGAAATGGTTGTTGACACCAACGAACAGCCCAAAGGGCATCTTGTATAAATTTGTGGTGTAAGTCGTGTCGAACACAACCACATCACCAAAACAAGTGTACTGCCTCCGGCTCCTACCAGATGTCCATATAAGGTTCCTTATCCGCCCTTCCGGGCCAAGATCAAATCTGAAATCAAAGTCTAGATCGGCAGCACGCATCTTCCTGAACAGATCAATTGTCTTCTTGATGTCATCATCCCTCTGTTCTAAAGCTATCTGTTGGCACACCGTGCGAAGCGACTTCTTCGGGAACGGAAGCTTGTCAACAGCGGTGTGCATGCTGCCCAAAATGCAATGAACCTTGCTTAGGCTAACATTATTCTCACGGAGATGCCGCACTGTGTTCTTTGTTGCTTGGTCTATTTTCTTGTGGGAGTTCCACTGCATCTTCTCACCGCAAGTGTCGGATAACGGATGATTGTGATCAGGACGATTCGTCTCCACAAACCAGCCATGGTCATCAGACCTGTGAAGGCGGATCATAGCCTTGCACCCACACCGGGCGGACTCACTTTTGTCCCTTTTGTCATGCCCCTGATGCATGGAGTAAACTGTTAGTATGGTTCAGATCAGAAGAAAGCGAAGCAAAGGAACGAGAACCACCAGACGTTGAAAACAAGTACCTCATGCTGGCAGACCAGGTCCTGCGATGACCTGTATCCCTTCCCATTGGTGTAGCTGGATCCGTATCTCACCCCGAAACCAACTTCCCAAGAGTACAGATTGTAGAACTCATATGCCTCTGGTAGCGAATCAAAAGAAGTCGACACTATAGGTTCCAGTATGTATTTAGTTTTCCTTGTCCCCGCATTCCTAAGGGCTTGCTCCACTGCCCCTAATTCTCTAGGAGGCCCGACTCGTACATCAGAGCCTTCCTTCCCTCTAAATCTGCAGAATGGCAATTATCACAAAGTTAGAGAACTTACTAGCATGCAACCCCCCCCCCCCCCCCCCGATTAAAACTTATAGACCTGGGGGCAGAGTACTCCAAGTTCAAAAAATGGCAAAACATAACGGCACCGAAGAATCTGGTTGCAGCTAATCAAAACTATGTCCGCCCTCTTACAGATCAAAAATTAAGAATCTGGGGGCAGAGTGTCTACTTTTTACCTTCTTTTGTATCCACCAGTGTCGCTACCACATTTTTCGTCCACGCCGCTGCAACAGGTAGGGTCGACAGTCTCTTTCGTGCCTTCAGTTCCTTCAGCAGGCAGCCCCTCCTCTTTCTCAAATGGCCTAGAACTTTTCTCAGTCCAAAAATGTGCAAAGGAGGTCAAATTAGATGCGAAATTTTTCACAGAACCAATCAGGTAACCACAGCCGAAAAAACGAGAAATCCTTGCTAGTCATGATAAAATGGCAGAGCAACTCCCCCCATCGTAAAAAAATTCACAGAACCAATCAGGTAACCACAGCCGAAAAAACGAGAAATCCTTGCTAGTCATGATAAAATGGCAGAGCCTCTTACCTTTCACTGCATCCAGCAGGGATGCTGCCGTAAGGGGCGTTCTCCGCCGTGCCGAATGCTCCTTCACTGGCCACCCCCCCCCCCCCCCCCCCCCCGGCAAGCGGATGAAAATGGTCGGCCGTCCCAGGCGGACCCATAAGCTCGGCGGCGTCAGATGGAGTGGGAAAAACTGAATCTCCACACTCCGAGTAGCCGAATGTCTTGGAAAATGACGCTTCAGGGCCACCTCCATCCTCCATATCTTGGCAAGCGAGATACGTGCAGGGGATGGTGGTCTGCTAGCGCAGAGATGAAGAACAATGGAGGGCCTCGCGGTGGAGCAGGCGGAGGTCAATGGAAAAGGACAGAGGCGCGGCGACGCGGCGGTGGGAGATAGTAGGAGCTGGTGGAAGAAGCAGGCATGACCGGAGAGGAGCAACAACGGAGGGCCTCGTGGCGAAGCAGGCGGAGGTCAAGGGGAAATGACAGGGGCGCGGCGGCGTGGGGGGAGGAAGATACTCGGCGGCGGTGGAAGCATGCCGGACCGGGGAGTAGGGGGCAGCAAGAATGGACACTGGGGGTGGTGCTCGTGGGAGGATGCACGATCTAGAGAACTAGCGGCATGGTCGTGGTCAATCTGCACGTCTTGGTGGTGACGACAACGCCAGATCTGACGGGATTCCGGGGCCGATAGAATGGGCAAAGTTTGCGGGAAAGGTTGCGAGCGATGTGACCGATAAAGTCCTGACAGATACATAATAGAGAAAGGAAAATATTCCGGGTCGAACTTATGCGCACATCGCGAGGCACTGTCCAACGGTTCTGATAGCTCCCATACCCACATGTACAAGTAGAAAATCCCAAATATTTATTATTATTTAAATTCAAGATTTATTTGAATTCAAGATTATATTGGTTATTTTTTTTACTTAAATAATTGTTTGGATTCATAAAATAAAGGAGTGACATGATAGTTCAAGGATTAACAGGATTGATTGGATACTATTGTCAGCAAAACATCCGTTATTTCTAGGCAGCTCACAGGGAAGAAACTAAGAAGTTAAACGTGCTCGGACTGGAGTATTCTGAGGATGGGTGATCGATCGGAAAGTATTAGTAGAAGCGAGCGATTAAAATTGAAATTAAGAATGATTAATGAAAATATAAATATATAGAGAGTGTAATTAAGTGGTTAAACAATTCAAATAAAACAATTAAAGAAAAAATTGAAAAAAACATTATGCCCATCCATACGCCGATGGGGTTGCCGTCGGCGTAGACTGAGCTATGCCGACGGGTTTAACTACGCCGGCGGGGTCAAGCTATCGGCGTCTTTCCTGTCTCTCGTAGTGAGCGTCCTATACCTAGGGAATCATTGTCATGGAGGCTCAACATGACCACCAACATGGTTGGGGCCACCTCAACAAGATTGGCCTAGGAGGCTAGAGGTGCAGAGCAGGCCGATCCGAGAGAAGTTTCTTGTGGCATGGCGATAGTGCATTTGGTAGTTTGCATGAGTTTCAACTAGACCTGCCAGATGTAAATGAGCTCCTGGACCATGTCAGCGTGCTTCTCAAAGAACCGTTGGGGCGGCCAGAGCAGGGAGCTGCACAAGTTAGCCTTCGCGATTTGGTGAGTTTTCTTCAGCTCACACTCTCTTATCTCATTTCATTTTCTTCTTTGTGACCAATACAATAGTGTTTGGTTCAAAATAAACTCTACATGAAAATAATGTGCATTGAGGACATGGCTCTATTCTGGAAATCGCTTTAGGCTTTGTTCTATCGCTAACTTTGAATTTTGAATTCATGTTTGAAACTTCTTTATATGAATTTCGTCAAATTAGTCGCACACGAGCGACCGTTTAAAATATCTTTTGAGGAGTAGCTTCACCTCACCATCACAACCCGTGTGTTGCAAAAACAAAAATCGGTGGTCATAGGTGAATAGTTTTAATGTACCTAGTTCTAATGTACCTATGCGTATTTGGAATGTGCTTCATGTACATGTCTTTTTCAACCTCTGGCAGCCGCGGTAAACTCCATCATCGCCAGTGTGGTATGTTGGTTGTTCGTGGTGTATTTCTTAATCAACATGTCCATGGCTTGGTCCATTTTCCTTTCGGTGATCGTAGACGAATAGATTTTATATTGTACACATACGTATTTATACTGTGCTAGGCGTATGTGTCTTTTTTAACCTCCGCTCAACCACAGTCTTGGTCGCTGCTCGTTATGGGTATCTCGCATATACATGTATCAAGTGCTCGCCGCTCGTCTCTCTTTGGACCTCTCTATCATCTCTACTCGCCATCATGAAGTTGGACTTTGTAGCATAATCTAGTCAGGGCTGGCCCTGGGGAGGGGCAGGGTGGGCGGCCGCCCCGGGCCCCTAAAATCCAGGGGCCCACTCCAGGTACGTGCCAGTATAGAGTGTATATACTTGAAAAGATACGTATTCATCAGCACACAAAAAGAACGATGGGCCGTTGTGGCCCATGGAACTAGAAGGGGGCAGATTGCATCGGTGCATCGCTAGCTCAAACCACACTTACCCTACCCAGTCCCCAGGCTGCCGTCATTACAGTAATTTTTTCGCACTCATTTTTTCTATCCATGATACGTGTAATTTTGCCCTAAATTTTGTAATATTGATTTTCAGCTCTACGTTTTGTCGATTTTAATTCCTAGGGCCCTGAATCACGAGAATACGCATGCTGTCACGGTTCGCACACACACATCACTGATTTAACCAATCACATTTTTTTTAGATAAAGAGCTTTTATTACTTCAAAGGTTTAAGCATTTCACCCGTATATAATATTTCTAACATCTACTCAACCATCTCTAATTTCACATACATGATACATAGCTAGTGCAATTCATTTGCAACATTTGATGTCTTTTTTTGTTGTTGACATGGCTATAATTTCTTTGAGGGATAGATTTCAATAACTCATGGTGTTCAAAGATATATTCATTTTCTACTGAGTTCAGTCACCCTGATCCATAAAATGAGGGTTCCACAAAATTTGCAGAAGCTTTTCTCTCGTGGTGGTGCATTTGATTTTGAGGTAGGTGATATTATTCCCTAATCAAAGATTTTATAGATTAATATTGTCGGATGCAGTAATGTCTGCTATGGAGAGTTTTTTTTTTAGATGACGTGTATTTATTTCGGAGGCATTTAAGTGTTATCGAAACACAACCTTTGAAATTTTATTAAGGTGCAATGTCCATATTAAGGGCCCCAAGTTTCAGTTTCGCCCCGGGCCCTAAAAATCTCAAGACCGGCCCTGAATCTAGTCTTACCACCTCTATGTGGTATGCATTCCATTGTCGTTGTTCGCCACCACCTAAAACTCTGTAGATGTTGACGTAATATATGCTCCATTGCCGCGGTTCGCCACCACCTAAAATTCCGTAGACGTCCATGTAATATGTGTTCCATTTCCGTCATAGGCAGCCGCTAAGACGATGGCCTCCACCGGCGGCGGCATCGTTGTGCTCGTCGCTCATGGCGTGCTTGTGCATCTAGCCTTTTCAACTTTTGTGGTGTGTGTGCTCCATTGTTCGTAGCCGCCCCATAGTCTGTCGGCACTGTCAACCTCTGCCGCAGCCATGTCGCGTAGTCTTTCTGCTCACCGGTTGTCATGGCTCTATCACGTAGAGTTGTCCAAGTGTGGTGCTATGAGTTGAGTTCACCCATGTGAAAATGGGTGAGACTAACCAACACTGGAAAGGCATGTTGTTTGGTTTATTGCACCGCCAGAGCTCCCATTTACTAATGCAAGCGACCAAACAAGATCTGTAACATGGTTTTGTGGGGTGGCTCTCACTAGCCAGTCCCTGTAGAGTATAGCTCCATATGAAAATATCCATGAAGGCTACCAAACACGCCGCTAATAATTGTGTATCATCTATTTTTGGGAGCCGATTTTAATTCAATTTCATGATTATTTACTTTTTCTTATGCATTATTTTATTAATATTATGGGTTTTTTCATGAAATCGCGTTTGCCTTTCTATTTAATCCTAGAAGGCAGAAAAATCCCTTTTCTTATTTTTTTTCTGTTTCGATGTCTTCCGAAGACCATGGTCAACATTTTCAAAAGATGAAAGTCACCATCACTTGGAGAGAGCAGGGGGAACAAGAGGCCCCATTGCACACTCAAATAGGTCGGACGCGGCATGAGGGGTCCAGCTCTCCTTGTTACTCTTTTGGCGACCTCCTTTTTACCGAAGTCTTTGTCTCACTCAAAAACACACTCTAATTTCCGAGGATATTTCTGAGGTGGCAGGGATTCCGAAAGTTTTCTCCTACTCCGGGCAAGGCTGATCCTTCTGTCTCGATGCCTCCGCGAAGGGAAAATCGATGTCGTTGTCGACACCAAGATCTCCTTGGCTTGGGGGGCCTTTTCATCACCACCTTCACTATATCCATCAATAACACCGACTCCATCACTATGATCGACCTCCTGCCCCTCACAATTTGAATAGATCGCAACCTTGGATAGTGTTTCGGTGTTGTTTGCACGTTAGTAGTAAACATTATGTTATTCTTTGCCGATGACGCTACATTCCGGTTGTGTTGTATTTCATATGCCACTCATCACTGCCATGTTTCACCGTTGAGAGAGTTCCCCGTGTTCCCAAGGGACTATCTTTAGGTTTTTGCCTTAAATTTTCGATTCCCGTCAAATTTAAGCACAGTTCTTCTTTCCCCCTCGGCATGTGTGTCAATCTCCATCACTAGCGTGGGAGGCCCTCCTCTGGTGGGACCCTATACTTGGGAATCGTCACCATGGAAGCTCAGCAGCACGAGCAACATGGTGTGGTTCACCTCCGCAAGACTATCAGTAGGAGTCTAGAAGGGCGGCGCAGGTGTTGTTCGATCTCGGTGAAGTATTTTCTGGTATGGTGATGCAAATGCGAAGAGGAGAAGGACCACCTAGAAGAAGGTGATCACCTCCACCTGCTTGCTCGCACAACAAGTACTGAGTAGAGTAATTTTTCTTTGTCTTCTCTATTTTAAGTGACAGCCTCCTATGCAGCGCCCACACATAGTGCCAGAGTTTTCGTCGGGTCTAATTTGTTTCCTCTCTATAAAATTCTTAAGAATACATTTAGTTTTTTTTCTTAAATTTCAAATATTACTTAAAATTTAAGCACAATTTGTCTTCTTGTCCGAGTTAACTTTGCTTGTCCCCTCAGCAATCTTCGTCAAGGTCCGCCATCGGAGATGGATGAGCTCCATCGGTGGAACCCCAGAGTAGGGAATCATCCCCATGGAGGGTGCACACCAGAAATAGCATGGCGTGGTTCACCTCCACGAGACTAGCGAAAGGAGGCTAGAGGGGTGATGCAGGAGCTGATAGAAGTCTTTTGTAGAATGGTGACTCAATTGCGAAGAGGAAATGACCCACCCGAAAGAAGTTGATCACATCCACCTGCTTGATCGCGCAACAACAATAACTATATACCTTCTTTCGCCGGCACAGCGAAGGTGATCACATCCACCTGCTTGATCGCATGGCGACAATAGGTCTCTTTTTTCTTTTTTTTCTACACGACGACCCTCCTACGCAGTGCCAACACACTCACACACAGCGCAGGTGTTCCGATATGTCCAAAGGGGGGCACTCCCCGCCACCCTACTATAGAATAAATATTAAGAGAAATTTTAGTTTTAGACATAAATTTTGAATATTAATTAATCTTTCAGCACAATTTGTTTGCCTCGCCAACTCGATTTTGCTTGCCCCCTCGGCAATCTCCATCAAGATATGCAATTGTCAATATTTGGGGGGTGGTGTTTAAGGTATGCCAACTTTGGTAGATTCCTATATTTTTCGCCTTTTTTTAATAACTATGCAAACTTCTATTTTCCTACCGAAACACAATTCAGCACCTTATTATAATCCATATTTTCCAATTTCAAAACTGAACAAAATTTCCGCCAGAAACGAGAATACTTTTCATATCACTAGTTCCAATGAACTCTTTCGAATTTCAAAATTCTACAACAAATTTACGTTGCCAACATGGCTCCAAGTACCATTGGACTAATCAAACCGATAGAAGAAAACAAGAAAAGAAAAAACTCGGGTGGTTGGAATTTTCACCAAACAACTTGTTGGCATCAACTACGGCGAAGCTGTTGCCGACATCAGGGGTGATGGAAGCTGACACTAAGGCTTGGAGATGACCGAGAGCGGTGTGGGAGGTGCTGCTACACTACTGTTCATGCACGTCGTTAGCTTCGGATGTATGGCGTCGCACACGGGTGGGAGGCGACCAGAACAACTTGTTGCCACACTCCCCGCCGACGGGAGGTGCTGCACAGCGAAAGGAAGGGGTGTAGTGGAGCCGATATAGCCGAGATGGCCTTGAAGACGATGCTATATGGAGAACGTAGGAGGCAAGGTGGGGAGGATGTGTTGGTGGAGTCATTTTTTACCACAGGGGCAGCTGTGACAAAGGCCGATCCAGCAAAGAGCACGACTGATACAAAATACCCGCACCTTTCCTTGGGTAGGTACTTTCCTCACAAGGCAATTTTGAAGGAACGGATGTGTTTTTAAGGAATTTGCAAAAGCAGTTCTTCCTCACATATACTGCGGAGCACTGAGATCATTCAAGAATCTTGCATTACATGTGCTACTAAAAACATAGCAGCTCAAGCACAAGAATATCTCGAACTAATCGTGACGGTAAATTTCTTGGTGGACAGCCCACAGAATTAGAGAACCACCATGCCCATGCAGAAAAGTACGGAGCAAGCCAATTTTTAGCTTCCGATGATACACATCATACCGTACAAGGTGACACGAGATAACCGACATTGGACTCTCAACAAGAACTCTGTTTCAAAACCTCAGGCAAGGCAGCAAAGCATCACCATCTATGTAAAACTAAAGAGAGTTTCTACCATATACACGAAGACAGGCCAAGTAACGTGCCAACTCTGGAACAAGAAGAATAAAACAGGCAAAGGAGCAGCAGATCATGTGAGTGTCTCACCAACCAATCCAACTATATAAATGAATCTCTCTCAAAGTCCCTTCCTCTTCACCTCTCCCCCTCTGTCTCTCTAATGTACATGTTGGTTATAAAAAATGCTTTTACACCGTACAGATCAAAATTGTGCAGCGGCAGCAGCAAAGGATAGCTGGTGACCCCACTGTTCGCAGGATCGGCGACGACGGACGGACACCAATGTACTCTCTTCTTCTCCGGGCAGCCACTTGTCGGGATAAATACTCTTCATCTGCCAGCCAGGCCAGGCCAGGTCTCACACAAGTGCTGTGATTTTCATGCACCAGTCTACAGAAGTGCATGCAGGCTATGGGGAACAGCTACCCGCGAATGGGTGAATCGCCCATTCCTGCCGAGCTACACAAACCGCAGCAAAGCAGTGGCAGAAACTAGTGGCAAACCTGATGTCCTGAGTACAGAGTTACTTCACAAGTATCTTTGCCCAGTGGTAGTTCAGGAAAGCACCGGGTCAGAAAGGAATGACGTATGGCAGAGCTATGACGTCGGCCGGATCGATCTTCACAGCCTCAGCCCACACCAGGGGCACTTCATCGGCCGCAGCCTCTGTCTTGGGCTTCTCTGCCTGGGTGCTACGTGGATCAAACAGCCAGTCCTGGTCATCAGGCTCACATTCCATCATCACTTGAGGGGCTTCAGGAATGCTGTATATCTGTCCCAGATACTTGCAGTCTGGGTGAGGCGTTAACTTCCTTGGCGACAACTTCCTAGAAGGTGCGCCGTTCCCAGTTGCTGCCAGAGGATCCCGAAGCCCAGAAACGACCGGAGGTCGCTGAGCTTCCTTGTTGCCATTGACCTTCTCCTCCTTCTTAGGGAGCCTTTCAGCCTTTTCAATTTTTATGGCTTCTGGCACAGAAGAAGGTGGCGCGGCTACATGAGATGCTGTACCATTCTCCACATGATTGCTGGAGGGGGCTGGTCTCGGCAACTTTGTAGGCCGCATCTCATGATGGTCTGTACATCATCAGAAGTCTTATAATATAAAGCACCATAAAAAAGTGGCGTTCTACAAGACTGTGTGTAATAATGCTGGAAAGTGTAAAAGAAATTAGCAAAGCTAGGAACTCACTTTGTTCGTGGTAACCATTCATCTCGTGGTTCTTTCGCTTCTTCAGGTTTTCATCAGCTAGGATAGCTTTCTTGTCATCGGCTAGGATAGGTTTCTTGTCGTCAGCTAGGATAGATTTCTTGTCATCGGCTGGAGGGGCTGAAGGAGGAGCCAAGAGATTCGTGAGAATACTATCTATCTGATCGTTTACACTGTTTTCTCTTTGCTTATCATGCTCTTTGCGATTATGTTCCTCTTTCTCCTTCTTTGCCTCCTTTTCCTTTTTCTTCTCTTTGTGTTTCTCTTTCCTCTTCTTTTTCTCATGCCGATCACGTTTTTTGTCCTCTTTCTTCTTATCATCAACTGCCCCATCTCTGACCTTTTCCACCCTTTCAGCTCTTCCAACAGCAATTTTCTCCTCTGCTGGGGATTTAGAATCAACCAGCTTCTGACCAGTTGAAACATGATTCTGAAGCATTCTTCCACCTGGTTCCTTTTCCCTACCCACAGCTGGGGCTTTAAAACCAACCGGTTTCTGATCAGTTGAGACATCATTCTGTAGTATTCTTCCACCTGGCTCCTTTTCCCTGCCCACAGCTGACGGTTTAGAACCAACCGGTTTCTGATCAGTTGAAACATCATTCTGTACCATTCTTGCACCCTGTTCTTTTTCCCTGCTGACAGCTGAGGGTTTAGAACCAACCAGTTTCTGCTCAGTTGAAACATTATTCTGTAGCATTCTTCCACCTGGTCCCTTTTCCTTGCCCATAGCAGGTGAAAGACCTCCAGCATTGGGCTTGTTAGTGGAAATGGAAAAGCTTTCAGATTGCCGAACAGTTCCATTTGGCCTTCGAATTGTAATGCTTGGGCTTGGGCTTCGAATCGTAATGCTTGGGCTTGGGATATTTGACCTAGGTAGACTTCTGTCCATACCTGTCCCTGCACTAGATGTTGATGGACTCTCAAACCTCTGCATCGATGTTGGTGTGCTATCCATTGGCCGACCAACCTTACCATTTCCCTTATGCATAGCATTAGCAGGGCTTCGAAGCAACGGAGAACTGGTGCTGGCTTCTTTCCTCGCAATCTCCTTATTTGGGCTCTCAGTTCTCTTCTGCACCAGTATGCTAATGTTACTGATACGCTGCCCCGTCCCTTCTTTCCTTGGCGCAGAATCATTAGAGCTGGAGAGAGGTCTTGTGACTTTGACTCTTTCCTTGTCCACCATAGGTGCTGCAATAAAGCCATCAGCAGCTCCTTGAGAAGAACTGTTGAAGTTCTCACCACGTCGAATTGATGTCCCATTTCTCTGCTGATTGATAGTAATGGTCTGTTGCCCCAAGCCCTCGTTTTTCCTTGAAGTATCAATAGAGTGAATACGCATTCTATTAATCGCAGTCCTTTCTTTCTCCAATGCAGGTGCAGCACCAAAGCCTTCACGACTTCGTTCATTTGGAATAGGAAAGTTGCCAGCAGCTCGATTCTCCACCCCTTTCTCATCTTGTGTCTTTCTGACCAGTTCTTCCCTGAATACAGGATCCTTAATTTCTTCGGACTTCCTGCTGCTCTCTCCAAGCTTCTGACCAAGGATAGCCTCACCATGTCTTTCAGTCCCTTCTGATTCCCTACTTTTATCTTTGCTCTTGTCCTTTTTCTTGTCTTTGTGCTTTTCTTTTCGATCTTTTTTATCTTTGTGCTTATCTTTACTCCTTTCTTTATCCTTCTTTTCTTTACCTTCTTTTTTATCTTTGTCCTTCTTATGCTTCTTCTCCTTGTGTTTCTCCTGAAAAATGAAATTTGATTCCAGTCACTAAAAGTTCAAAATAACAGGTCGAGCATGTAACAAATACCTAGCAAATGCTAAGCATAAAATATATTAATGAATATACTGCAAACAACAGTAAGAAAGAACCAGTAACAAAAGTATGAGCTGGTAAATAGTGATCTACCAGAATGGTCAGTGCAATAACACCTACACCACAAGATTATACAGCGTAAAGCTAGCATGATGTTATTTTAGAACTTCTGCTTATTGGTATTGCAAAAGCTAACAAAATGGTCGTTGAATAACACTAGCTAATTGGCCTACAGTAATTCTATATATGTTGAATATATATCTGAAATGTTATTTTAAAATTAAGAGCCCATAGCACATAAACACATGATCTTGCATAAACATTGAATAATGCCAAGCAGACAAGCTGGCTCTCTGACTATAGCTTCTGCTTATTTTGCTAGCAAGCCTGACTTAAAACAATTCTGTTCAGCTTTGTTATTGAAGCCAAGTTCACTAAGTTACCCAATATATTTCACGTAAGGCATTGGTTACAGAAATCAAGTTGGCATTGGAATTTGCATAATATTCATGAAAGGAGTAAATGAGTATTAAAATTTGGAAGGACGTGTAACTATTTAATAAGAATAAGAAAACACAGCCTAAGTCTAAATCGCCATCCTTCCTCACATCTACACGTGTGGCCAGGAAGCACCATGTTATGGGCCAGAAAAGCAAGAAGGCATATCACCATATCCATCCAAGGAGTTACTACCAAGCTTAATTCTCAATTTCACTCTCAAGCTTGCTGTATTACTAATCAAAATCGAATGTCCTACGTGGAGTACACTTTAAACTTAAGAAACAAAATCAATCCCCAGACTTTTAGAAGCCACCTAATTAATGTACAGATATGATCTCCGTAAAACAAAGATAATAGAGCAAATCTGCTGAAATGTTCAGGTTAGAATAATCAATATCAACAGTGTATACTATATCTAGAGTATACAGCATCTTTCATGTTGGATAAACTTTGGCTATACTAATAATGGTTTGTCATGTATAGTGTAGAGAGAGGATAGAACAGAAGTTGTCATACATATACAGATAAACATTATAGGCATGCTTTACAGCCAACACAAACATGGGACACATATGCTTGTGTAATAGTAGGTAATTCATTCAAATCATTTCAGCTATACTAATAATGGTTTGTCATGTATAGTGTAGAGAGAGGATAGACCTGAAGTTGTCATACATATACAGATAAACATTATAGGCATGCTTTACAGCCAACACAAACATGGGACACATGCTTGTGTAACAGTAGGTAATTCATTCAAATCATTTCATGTCTAGCGTAACCATGTTTGTAGATTCAATTTCCATGGCCTTTATACACCCAAGGTATTTATATTTTCCACATAAGTATTATCAACAAATATAATTGTATCTTAACCCATAATTAATATTCCTCCTAGAACAGAAGATAATAAGAAACTAACATATATACGAACAGATAATCACAAAATGTCCTTTTATTGATTTAAGAATCTATCAAAATCATAACACCAACCCATATAAATTATATGAGGTATAACAGAAGATATAGTGGTAGAATGAAAACAGCTGTTAAACCAGCCATTTGAAACAGAAAAATGCAACTCAATGGGACAGTGCAGCCAATTATTATCATAGATCGGAGCTTCTACTGTATATAATCAGGTATGAAAGACCAAGCAAACTGTTCCTATAAAGATACTGAGGCAGGGAATGAGCATGTATCAACCGTCTTACAGGTAGCATGGACACTTAAAGATGGTCATTGAGCAAGTTGCACACACATTAAGGAATCACATAATTACCAGTCCACCCCAATATCCCATCTTTCTCATGACATTCATTCTCTAAGAATAAAGGTTCTCTTTTGCACTTATATTCTGTATTCCCATGTACACAACCATAATAGAAACTTTTGTCAAACTTTAAGACAATTATTAGTATGAGACGGAGGGAGTACTATATCTAGAGGGATACAGCATCTGTCATGTTGGATAAACTTTAGCTATACTAATAATGGTTTGTCATGTATAGTGTAGAGAGAGGATAGAACTGAAGTTGTCATACATATACAGAGAAACATTATCGGCATGCTTTACAGCCAACACAAACATGGGACAATATGCTTGTGAAACAGTATGTAATTCATTCAAATCATTTCATGTCTAGCATAGCCATGTTTGTAGTTTCAATTTTCATGGCCTTTATACACCCAAGGTATTTATATTTCCCACATAAGTATTATTAACAAATATAATTGCGTCTTAACCCATAACTAATATTCCTCCTAGAACGGAAGAAAATAAGAAACTAACGTATATACAAACAGAGAATCACAAATGTCCTTGTATTGATTTAACAATCTATCAAATCATAACACCAACATATATAAATTATATGAGGTATAACAAAGGATATAGTGGCAGAATGAAAACAGCTGTTGAACTAGCCATTTGAAACAGAAAATGCAACTCAATGGGACAGTGCAGCCAATTATTATCATAGACCGGAGCTTCTACTGTATATAATCAGGTATGAAAGAGCAAGCAAACTGTTCCTATAAAGATACTGAGGCAGGGAATGAGCATGTATCAGCCGTCTTACAGGTAGCATGGACACTTAAAGATGGTCATTGAGCAAGTTGCACACACATTAAGGAATCACATAATTACCAGTCCACCCCAATATCCCATCTTTCTCATGACATTCATTCTCTAAGAATAAAGGTTCTCTTTTTCACTTATATTCTGTATTCCCAAGTACACAACCATAATAGAAACTAAGGTTACTATAGCTAGTCTGATAATTATTATAGGGGGGGCACTTGGAAGGGGCTACATAAAAACAATAAAATATCACATAACATATAACATTATATCTATGTTAAAGTATAAACGGTTTTAAAATGGAAGAAGTAACAAAGAAATTCTAGCCTTTTAATCACAACAATATTGAACTGTACTTGCGCATAAACTACGACCAACTGGAATGAGATGACTTAAAATGCTAATTACATGTTTGCAATACAACTCCTACACACAAGTATAACTGATTTAGAACACCTGGTATCAGACCAGCAATCTAACAAAACTTGTTTCATCAAGTTGGTAATGAACTTACACTGAAGTAACTAATTCATATTTACACGGGCAACTTTATGTTAAACACCAGGACCAGGACACGTAGCAATTGCATAGAAAGTGCACATATGAAACCCTTAGGTCATCCCATCACACAACGGAAATATTAGGAAACACAACCGCTAACAACCAGTTTAACGTGTATCATGAACTTCAGCTATAGTAGCATGATATTCACAGAAGGTTCAAATCTGGGGATACGCCAAAGAAAATTCCCAGAAACAGCTTCCAGCAGTAATGTCGGTAAAACTTTATTGGCACCCTTTTTAGCAGCACGCGGACAAATTAGAAACATGCGCCCAACCAAAATTAATTTGCGGTTTCTCCCTAGCAAATAGTAAGCCACCAACCCGGCGAAAAAATCTAAATCTGTCGGTGCCTTTAATACTAGGCGACAAGCACGAAAGAACCCTGTAAACAAGGCGGCTGAGCGACCAAATAGAAACCCCCACCTTTTGAGCGCTACTAAGCGCTGGATCAGCCCAAACTATGAGTTTCAATTGGTTGAGGGGCACTCCTTAGGAAAGCATTCGGTTGAGGCCTAAACTTCTGTTCTCTGCCCCTCTACCAATGAGAGGAGCAAAACTACTAGAACGTATAAACACAGCAATTCCCACAGCTGTTATTGATAGATGTAACCCAAACGCTGCCAAAACTCCTTGGCCCTGAGCAAGTAAGACCTAACCACAGATATGTGAGCTAAGTCTAACTCCCAGATTTTTTTTTTTGCTGGAACCAACGGAACAGCAGCAGCAGCAGCAGCGCGTAATAACATAATAATAATGTGTTAGAATCCCCATCCGGAGCAGGTGTGGACATGCGTGGAGCAAGAGGATAGTGGAGGCGAGTGGGGGATTGGATTGGGAGTCTGTCCACCTTGTCGGGGACGAGCAGTTGCGAGGCGGGTAGCTGGCCGTCGACGGGGCGCACGGTCTTGTGATATCCTGGGGGCGGAAACGGGAAGCAGCGAGACATGGCACGGCCGCCTCGGGCCCCGGATCAGCCCAGGAGCAGCACCAGAGCCCTCAATCCTCCCCCAAAAGCACCTCCCCCCTTCTTCCTCCTCCCGGCGCTGGTGGGGTAGTGGGCTCACTCCTCCGCCGCCCGCGGGGTCCATGTGGTGGGGCCACTCATCCCCGCCGCCGCCGGGGCCGGAATCGCGGGGGATCTGGGCGGGCGGCGCGCGGAGGGGGGATCCCGCCCCAAGCCGATCGGGGATCGGCGGCAGTGAGAGCTAATTCCGGTGCGATCTCCCCCTCCCTGTTTCGTTTTAGTGTTGTTTTTTCTCTCCGCTGTTTCGCCGCTTTCGTGTGTGTGCGGTGTGCCGGGTTGGATTTGGATGGAGTAGGGTTGCGGAGGGAGGAGGAAGAAGGGGAGGAAACCGAAGAGAGGAGACCCGGGACGCGTATATATAGCCCCGTCCCCGGCCCAGATCGTGCTAGACCTGGATTATTCCGGTTTGGGTTCCGCTCCGGTGTGTGGGTGGGCCCCGCCTGCAAGAGGATCGAAACCTATGGTTGGCCATGGCCTGCCCACATGGGGGTGTGGTGGTGTTGGTTACTACTACTCCAATTTTTTGTTTCCTAATAATTTGTTTTGTTTTTTTTTTGTTTGTGACTATATTATTCCAATTGCTAGGCCCATGCTTTAAGGAAATTTCTTTCCATTTTTTTCCTCTCTTTCCTTGTTTGTGCATATGCATTTTCTGTTCATTTCACTTCATGCCATAGCCTCCCCCCCCCCCCACCCCTCTATCGGATCGTAATCTTTGTTATAGGATGTTTATATGGTTTTGACTTGTGCTTATTGCTTCTGAAATATTGTAATGGTAAAACTAACCTAGAAAGATAAAGTTCTCTCTCTCCTGCGTGAAAAATAAACATGTGTGTTCGAACCGGTGGTTGGGAGGGCCAGGCGCCGGATCGTAGGGTGTCCTCACCCAATATGTTGTTGTAATTATCATGCACGACATTTATCTACCAAAGATCGAGATGTGATCCGGCATTTACACAAGCATGATCGTGATGGGTCAAAAAAAACAACGGCCGCTTGTACTTGTAGAAAATTTACCACCGTTTGTACTTGTGGTAGCTAGCATGGTGATTCGAAAGGCACTTCGCACGAAAATCTCAAACCGCCGGTATATCTAAATCAAACGGTAAAAAATGTAGTGTGACATAATGTCAGCAGTGTTTTGAAAGAAAAAAACATAATGTCAGCAAATTCGCGGAAAAAAACTTGGTGTTGTATAAGCTCTAGTTGTCTTGAAACTCCTCGGAAACTATAGCGGGTATGTAGGGTTTTTTTTCAAATAGGACGCCTAACACATTTGGTGTATGGTATGGAATGTTTATTGAACAGTTACGGATGTTGCGTATCACACCGGTTCTTCTACTCGAGGCAGCAGCAGAAGCAGGAGTGCTAGCTGTTCATAATTTATTGTTGCCTCCTGATCTTAGGACATCTCCAGCGGGGCTGCTCATTTGGCCCGGACCGGCCGGATTTGAGCAGCCTGGGCCAAAACCAGTCCCCAGCGGCGCTGCTCATACGGACCGCGGTCCGTTTTTTTGTCCGCGGATGCTCAAATCCGACCCAAATTTGGGTCAGATTTGAGCAGCCCCGCGGACAACAAAAGTGTCCCGTGGACACACTCCCTGGCCCGCAAAAAACCCCCCTCCTCCCCCCCCCCCGCGCCGCCAGCGACCCACCTCGCCGCCGGTAGGTCGCCGATTTCGCGACCACGACCACCGTTCGGCCCCTCGCCGGCGACATCCACCTCCCCCCAACTCCCTCCCACGCCGCCGCGCCACCGCCTGCCCCGCAGGAGGCTCACCGGCCTTCGTACAGCCCGCTCCACCTCCCCCCACCTCCACGGGCGCACACAAGTTGTTCGTCCGTGTGCCTGCCCGACCTCGGCCCAAAAAAATGGCGGATAGCGGCGACGAGTTCTTCTTCAACAACTTCATCATGTACTCGTCCTCGTCGGACTCCGATTCCGAGGACGAGAGCGACATCCTCGTTGCCACTCTCGTGGTCAATGACCACATCGCAAGGATGCGGCCGGTGTTCAGAGGGTCCATCCCCGGCCGTGCGCCGGGCTTGGAAAGGGGCAGAGCGGCCGGCCATTTGCAGCTGTGGAACGACTACTTCCACCCCACCAATCCGGTGTACACGGCGAAGCTATTCCGGCGCCGTTTTCGGATGAAAAGGGACTTGTTCAACCGCATTCGGCTCGGCGTCCTCGACTACAACGATTGGTTCAAGTGCAAGCCCGATGCCACCGGTAAGCTTGGTTTCACTTCTTATCAAAAATGCACCGCGGCAATTCGGATGCTTGCATACGGAGTAGCTGGTGATCTGGTTGACGAGTACTTGCGTATGAGTGAATCAATGTGCCTGGAGGCTATGTACAAGTTTTGTGAAGCTGTGGTTCAGGTGTTCGGCCCGGAGTACTTGAGGGAACCTACTGTTGCCGACACTCAGCGTCTGTTGTCGATCAACGAGAGCAGAGGGTGGCCTGGGATGCTTGGAAGCATCGATTGTATGCACTGGGAGTGGAAGAACTGCCCATTTGGTTGGCAGGGGCAGTACAAGGGCCATGTTGGTGAGTGCACGGTTATTCTCGAAGCAGTTGCTTCGCATGATCTGTGGATTTGGCACTCGTTCTTCGGCATGGCAGGTTCACACAATGATATCAACGTGCTCCAGCGCTCTCCGGTGTTTGGCAGACTTGCCGTAGGCAACTCCCCCGAGGTGAGCTATGATATCAACGGCCACCACTACACAAAGGGATACTACCTGGCAGATGGTATCTATCCCCAGTGGGCTACCTTTGTGAAGACCATCTCCAATCCTCAAGGTGAGATGAGGAAGCGGTTTGCCCAAGAGCAGGAGAGTGCCCGAAAGGATGTGGAGCGTGCTTTTGGTGCGCTTCAATCTCGATGGGCTATTGTTCGCCACCCTGCTCGAACATGGAGCCCGGAGATTATGTGGTCGGTGATGACTGCTTGTGTGATCATGCACAACATGATCATAGAGGATGAGCGCGATGACAGCGTCTACGACGAGAACTGGTTGTTTCAGGGTGAGAACGTGGAGCCCCAGCCAGGAGTGGCAACATTTGCGGATTTCATCGACTTCCAGTACGAGTTGCGTGATCAGGACACCCACCTCACACTTCGGGATGATTTGGTGCAACACATCTGGAACTTCGTTGGAAACCAGTAGTTTTTTTTTATTTTAGCTAAGACTTATTTGTTTTCTTATTAAACGGTCAAATTTGTAATAAATAACTCGTATTTTATTTAGTTTTGTGTTTGTTTTAGGCTCAAAGTATGGATGAGAAGAAAAAACTAGAAAAAAAAAATTTAATGTCCGGCCACTAAATGAGCAGCCCCGCTGGGTGCAGGGCCCAAATCCGGCCGGACACGGCCACGGACGGCTGCTCAAACAGACAAAATGCGGACCAAATTGGTCCGCATTTGAGCAGCCCCGCTGGAGATGTCCTTAGCTACTACTGATCGCAACGGTCCGAACCAAGCCAAGTGACGGAAGCTTCTGGTAGCAGCGAGCTGGGGACGCGCCGCGCTTCACTTCACACTCCACAACACTCAGTCGCATGCGTTGAGTACTCTGCTTTTTTTTTTACTCTTGCAAATTTGCATCGAGATATTATTTTTCTTGATATTTGCTTATTGTATTTTAAAATAAATAATATTAAAGTACTGGTGTGGATATTTATTGTATGTACTAGGGAGTACCTTTTTTTTCTTTGTGAGCAAAAGCAGTTTCTTCCGGTAGGATATACCAAACGTGTACACTGCTCAGTAGATAAGCTCATGATTAATTGGCACACGTAGAACTCGTTCCCGTTGAACACATGTCCGTCTGGGGTCCACTCACGGATACTCGTACCGGCCGCAAAGACAAGTGTATCGTGTCTTCCCTTGGCGAGAGTTCGCGTCGCGGTACGGTTACTACCGACCTCTGTACGTACCCAACTTCACGTAACTTTTGCCGTCGTTTCGTTTGGACGGACAGAGCTTATTTTCAGAAATAGGAGCAGTAAAGTTTTCGATGTTTTTGGTTGGGGAAAATCGGAGGATGGAATCGTGAGATTCAAGCCAAGTGCACTCTGCTTTTACGCCTTGTCAGTGACATTCACTGCCGAGTTTACTCAGTCGCCAGCGCATTCAATGGTAGCAGCAGCTTCCACTCTCAACTTTGATGATCAGGTTAGGACAGGTCAATGCACAACACGGGCCAGCTCGGAAACAGCTTTACTTTTTTTTTTTCTTCAGCCTTTGCTTGAGCGCATGCCCCACAGGTTTGGATGGTCTAGATAGGCTCGGGTGATGCTCGGAGGGATCTTCTGCAGGAGGCAGCCTCTGGACAGAAAATTCGAGAAAAGAGAAAGAAATGTGAGACTAGAAGACGATGACATTTGAGCCATAGAAAAAATAGCAAACGACTCTTCTTCTCGTGCCAACTACCGCTGCCACCATTGCTCGTGCCCTTAGCATCGTCTACTCTTAGGACATTCCCGAGGGCTTCATATATCCATGTATTGTCCGATTTGAGGGCCAAACACAACTTGCCTGCTTAAAAGGTCCGTTGTGTGTTTTTTCGTCACAGGTTTTCATTCCTAGCCCAATATCTTGCCAGGTTTGAGTCGTCTCCCCACACCGATATGTCCTCTACTTTGCTCGTCTGGCCCGCTACCAGAGACACATCCACAGTTCTATCCTTTCGTCTCCCAACCCACGCACGCCGTTTTTTCCCTAGCCATGGTCGACGCAGCCATCACCGTGGACCGTGCCGCCACTCAAGCCTACCACCACAACTTCCAGCTCCAATGCATGTGCGGCTCAGCCGCGCGCATTGGCGGACGCACACACGGGGACGCCCTCGCCTACGCCGACCTACGGGTACATGCACGACCGTGCCCCGACGCCGCCCCTCTTCACACCGGAAATCGGTGATTCTGCGTTGGGCCATCCCACGGTCCCCTTTGATCTCAACACAGTGTCGGTGTCTAGGTTGTCAATGTCAACTGCGATGTCAAGCAAGGGCGCCTGCAGAGGCCCCCCGGGCAACCTTCCTGAGGCACGCAACATGTTCGATGAAATGTAGGACCAGCTGATGCAAGCCCCGACGTCGGCCTCGACGAGGGTGTTTGGCGATGGGTTGATGTATGAGATGATCAAGGAGAGCGGACATAGGGAGGACGACGAGCTGGGCGACGAACTTCAGGGGCAAGATGACTTCCACATTGATGGCATGGCATTGTTCATGGATGAGCTCACCCAGTAGGCCATGGCACAGAAGAGACGCAAGTGGGGCGTTGGTTTCAACGAGAAGAAGGGTGAGTTGCTTTGCCAAACTTGGATCAAGGTGGAATAGAATTGCATCATCGGAGCCGAGCAAAAGGGGAGTGCATGTTGAAGAACATGTAGAGACACTTCCATGAACGGCAATGCTCCCACCTTACGCCATGATGATTACACGGACTGGTGTCGATCCAAAAGAGATGGATCTCATTCAATCGGAGTGTAGCAAGTTCATCGGTTTATGATCACGCGTTGGCATGGCCACAAAGTGGAGTTGGCATTGTGGAAATGTTGAGTCTTGTACACATCTTCGGTCCATTCATTGTTCCTTTTCAATGTTTGTATTTTTTCAAATGTATCGTCCCATTTTTCACAGGCCTTTCAAGCATTAGAGGTATACAAGGTCGAGCATGGGGGCAAATCATTCAACTTTTCCAATTGCTACAAAAAACTCAATAAAACCAAAAGTGAAAAGACCTCTATGCATCCCTCAATAAAGGTGGGGCGGCAGCAATGGCCACCAGAGCTAGGGATAGAGCACCATCGGCAAGTGATAGGTCGAGGGGATCACATGTCCCCCCCCCCCCATATAGCGTTGTTGCTTCTTCTCATAGTAGGCCTTTTTCCTTGGGGTCAAGTTGCTCAAGTCCATGGCCATGATCTAACCTTCTTGGACCGCAAGAGCGAGCTCGAGATCTTGTTTCTTGATCTCGGCTTCTGTGGCCCTTGTCTCTGCCTCCTTCTCCCTTGTCTCGGCTTCCTTGTAGCTTGTCCGGGCATTATCGTCCTCTATCTCGAGCTTCTTATTTTGTATGACGAAAAAGTTCTTCATCAATTCCTCTCACTCGCGTCTCTTCTTCACATACCCTTTTGTCTTTCTTCTCGTTGGACTTGTACTTTTGGGTCATGAACCCCTTGAGTGTCTCTTGCAACACAATCATTGTTGCATCACGTTGTATCTCGTCCGAGATGGCCTGAACCATGGCCGATATGGACTCCTTTTGGGTACTATGTTATACTGCATGCATGGCAATATTCTTTTGCTACTATGTGAAATGCTAGTTTTTATTGCAATTTTATTCTTTTTTATGTGATCGCCACTAAATAGGCAGTCCCGTTGAGTGCACTACCAAAAAAAAATCCCGGACAAGGCAGGACACGTCCCTCAAACGGACAGAAACGGGACAAATGTATTGTGCGCTTGAGAAGCCCTGTTGGTGATCCTTAGGGTTGTGGAATGCGGAGGTAGGATTGGAGGAAGAAGGGGGAAAGAAACCCTAAAAGGATTGTATGGACACCTAGAGGGGGTGTTCAAATTTTAATACTTTTTTGATTTAGGCTTGACACAAAGGTAAATTCTCTAGATATGCAACTAAGGTGAATTTACCTATATGACAAGGGTTACACTAGAAAAGATACAAGCACGAAGTAAAGCTAAAGGATAAAAGAAACAGATTGTGGAAGCACAAGGAGACAAGGATGTATCCTCGAGTTCCTCCTTTTGAGGGGGGTATGTCATGTTGGAGTGGTGTGAGTTTCTCCACAAAGGCTTACTCAACGCCATAAAGGCTTGATACGTCATAAACGTATCCTTAAATTCTGATGTTCCATGTTGTTTTCATGTTGTTTACCACATGTTTTCCTTACACTTTATGTCATTTTTATCGATTTCCCGGGACTAACCTATTGACAAGATGCCAAGTGCCAGTTCCCTGTTTTCTTCTGTTTTTAGTTTCAGAAAAGTTGTTCTGGAAATATTCTCGGAATTGGACGATTCAAAAACCAGAAGTCTTAGAAGTCCCGGAAGCATCCAGAAGTCCCGAAGAGCCTCGGAGGGGGGCCAAAGGGTGGCCACACCATGGGGTGGAACGGGTCCCCCTGGCCGCGCCACCTAGGGGTGTGGGCCCCCATGCCACCTCCCGGCATCGCCCTTTCGCCCATATATACTCCCCGAGACATAAACCGTAAAGGAATCGACCTTTTCCGCAAAACACATCCGTAGCTCCGCCCCCGCCGTCGACAAGTTTCAGGGGACAGGTCTCTGTTCTGGCACCCTGCCGGGACGGGGAAGTGCCCTCGGAAGCCATCTCCATCGACTCCAACGCCATCTCCATCACCGTTGTTGTCTCCTATGATGAGGAGGGAGTAGTTCTCCCCCGAGGCTGAGGGCTCTACCGGTATCTATGTGGTTCATCTCTCTCTCCCATGGTGTGATCTATATGTGATCATGAGCTTTGTAATCTATTTGAATTCATAGATGTTACTCTTCATCTTTTGCTACTCAAGTGCTTTATTAATATGAACTTTGGAGTCACCTTGTCCCGCGGTGTGAAGGTGACAGTGTGCACGCCGTGTGTGTCTCCTCTCCTCTATGAAATTGTGGAGTTTGCATAGTACGTTCTAGGGCGCTCATAGTGACATCGTGGGGTTAACTAGACATGGGAATACAAACTTGAGGAGTGATGTTACAGCCCTACGCAATGATTAGTGTTCGTTATCCAACCGGAGAGGGTTAAGAGTAGCATAGTGAAGGGAAGTTATTTATGCATTCAATTATGTGATCATTGTTGAGAGTGTCCACTAGTGAAAGTAGAAGCCCCAGGCCTTATTTACAAGCATTGAAACACCGTCTTGCGCCTGTTCTGCTACATGTTTGCTTGCTGCCATTTTTATTTCAGATTGCTATTATCACTTATTATCATCCATATTACTTGCATTTTACTCTCTCTTCGCCGAACTAGTGCACCTATATACCTAACAAGTATATTGGGTGTGTTGGGGACACAAGAGACTTCTTTGACCTCTACCTCCTTGAGTTCGATAAACCTTGGGTGATCCACTTAAGGGAAACTTGTTGTTGTTTTACAAACCTCTGTACTTGGAGGCCCAACACTGTCTATAAGAATAGAAGTGTGCGTAGACATCAAGGCTTAACCCTATTCTCCGATGAACCTCGCCACAACGGCATACTTCACCTTACACTATTGGAATATTTCGAGGCAAAATCTGGAGCCTTTACAATGAGCTTGAGGCACACGCCCACAACTGAATTGGCTCGTGGGCGCGTGCCTCATCCTCCCCTGGCAGTGATGGAGCGCCCTCTCGCCTACCTCAACGCGTCCTTTTTAATGGGGCCGGTGCGCGTCCCCATCTGGATCTCCCCCCCTAAACCCTAGCAACCAAAAAACCCCGGAGCACCCTCCCGAGCGACCATGGCCCCCCGGTGATGAGGATCTCGCTCGACATCGCCAGGACGTTTTGGCGTGATCGCGTGTCACTCTCGTGGCCCGTGGTGCACCTCCCAGTGGGCAGGCACCTCAGCGCCGCCCACATGTCCCTGCCGTCCGGAGTGCCAAAAGTCATCGACGTCCATGATTCCGACAACGAGAGCAACGACGGTGGACTCGGCGACTACCTCGACGATCTCGATGCCATGGAGGCGAAAGGGAGGACCAGGCCGAGATAGACGTAGAGGACGTCGATGAGCTCTCGCAGGAGGAGGCTCGGGTGGAGGAGGAGGAGGCCGCTGACCTCCGACGCGCCATTGAGGCCTCGCAGGAGATTGAAGACCCACAAGTATAGGGGATCGCAACAGTCTTCGAGGGGAGTAAAACCCAAATTTATTGATTCGACACAAAAGGAGCCAAATAATACTTGTGAGCCTTAACAAGTGAGTTGTCAATTCACCTGCACCTGAAAGTACTTTTGTTCGCAGTGCTTTATTAGTAGTAACAGTTTTATAGTAGAAGCAGTAGTGAAATAATAGCAGTAGTGAAATGAAAACAGTAGCAGTAGTGTTTGAAGTAAACAGCGGGATTAAATACAGTTGGCATAGGGATAGATGAACGGGCGTTGCATGAATCAGATAGTTCATATAATAATCAAGACATGGGCATTGCAGATAAATAAGATAAAACATCCAAGCACTAAGTAACCATAGGCATGTGTTCCGTAAATAGCCGTACGTGCTCGCAATGAGAACTTGCACAACCTCTTTTGTCCTACCAGCCCGTTTTCAGCGGGGCCTGAAGGGAACTACTGGTAATTAAGGTGTTCCTTTTAATAGAACACCGGAGCAAAGCATTAACACTCCATGGACACATGTGATCCTCACAGCACAACCATCCCCTCCGGTTGTCCCAATTTCTGTCACTTTGGGGCCTCGGGCTCCGGACAACGATATGTGTAAACAACTTGCAGGTGTGATCAAGAAACAATAATTATCATCGTGATTCAATAACATGTTCAGATCTGAGATCATGGTACTCAGGCCCAAAGTGACAAGCATTAAGCATAACAAGCTGAAACAATGTCAATAGCACTAATAGAGGATACTAGGCACCATGCCCTAACAATCACGACATTATTACATGAACAATCTCATCCAATCCCTACCATACCCTTCAGCCTACAGCGGGGGAATTACTCACACATGGATGGGGGAAACATGGATGGTCGATGGAGAGGCGTTGGTGATGACGATGGAGATGATCTCCTCCAATTCCCCGTCCAGGCAGGGTGCCAGCACGGAGTTTCTGAACCCCGAAAAATGATTCGCGATAGCGGCGGAGCTACGGACTTCTTTCTGGAAAACAACCGAACCCCCTCGGGTTTTAGGGTTGAAGGCAATATATAGTCGAAAGGGGAGTCCGAGGGGGTGTGGGAGTGGCCCACACCACCAGGTGGCGCGGCCTGGGGGGCGCGCCAGGGGGTGGTGTGACCCTCCCTCTGGCCCCTCTCTTGGCCCCTTCTGGCTCCCGGGGTCTTCCGGTGTTTTAAGACCAATGGGGTCTTTTCTGGGCAATTTCCCGAAAGTTGATTTTTCTGCACAAAAACGAGACACCAAGGTAATTCTGCTGAAAACTGCGTTAGTCCGTGTTAGTTGCATTCAAAACGCACAAGTTTAGAGGAAAACAATAAGAAAAGTGTTCGGAAAAGGAGATACGTTTTCGACGTATCAACTCCCTCCAAGCTTAGCTTATTGTTTGTCCTCAAGCAATTCAGTGACAACTGAGTGCGATAAAAGACTTTTACGTACACATTTGTTTCATATGATGTAAATATACTCACTATATGATCAAATACTTAATTATGCTCATGATAAGATACATGCAAGATACTGTCACTTAATAGCTATGTAAACCATGAAGAGATAAGAATATAATAATAATAAACAACATGAAGCATAACTATTTGCAAGATTGTAATATTCATAATAGGATCTGATAAAGTGGTATCTCGCTTGCCCTTATGTGTGGGGCAAAACACAAATGCCAGGGCACCTCTGAAGTTCAAGGGAAGACTAGAAGTAAAGATATCAAAGATACAAGTATCAAAGTTATACCACAACTAACCGTGTTCTGGGACAAGCACATTACACTAAGAATAACATCCATTGCTCTCAAGAAGGTGCATAAAGTGAGAACGTGAAGACTCAACATAAAAGTAAAAGATAGGCCCTTCGCAGAGGGAAGCATGGATCACTCATGTGCTAGAGCTTTTATTTTATTAAACAGAGGTATTTGAAAATATTTTTAAGAGAGGTGTATGCTTATGTCAACGAATGGTAAACAGAAAATACAGTACGTCACAAGCCAACTAGATTTCACAAGAGCGGCTTCCATTTGAAGGACGCAACTAGTGTAGAAGGTCATCCGTCTTTCTCTTTTGTTTACACAATTATGCTTTGACTGATAAATCACGGGCAAAAATAGTGAAGAGACTTTGTGTGTATTAATTTGGGGCTGGGCACCCCGCTGCCAGCTCTTCTATCAATTGGATAAGCGGATGAAGCCACTAGTCCAGAGTGTGAAATCCAATCAACAAGTGAGATAAAGATTCTCTATTTACGTCCTCATGAGCTAAAAAAGGGGCACAAAACAGGAATAATCTTTAGAAGGTTTTAAAGGTAGCACATGAGCAATTTACTTGAAGTGGCTGTTACATACCACATATAGGTAGGTATGGTGGACACATTTGGTAAACTTTGGTTTTTTGGGAGTTGAATGCACGAGTAGAGCTCATACTCAGTACATGTGAAGGCTAGCAATAGACAGGGAGCGATAATCAAGAGAGCAACAACAACAAAAAAATAACTGAGGCATAAAATTGATACTAGGACTCTGAGGCAAAATAAATCATCGAATCTTATTGACGTTTTGTTTTCAGTCTTAGCATGCGTGAGCATGTGCCAAGTCGATTCAAATGAAACATTCAGAGGAGGCTACCACAATTTCATACCCTTCTACGAATAGAACAATGCGAACAAATATTTATACGACAGGTCATTTACTATTAATAAATTGGAACAAAACATGAGAGATCACGAACTATTAAGCATCCATTAAATCACATATATCTTATATGAACAAACTAAGCATGCTCACATGGATGGGTATATGTACAAAAATGAAAACAAATAGAGTTCATACCAGCCTCTCACCATAACTTGAATTGTCAGAGATCGTCATTATTGCTCTTCACTTGTGGTCGAATAATATATAATGAAAACCAAGCTCCAATGGAGTCACAGACGACTGTTGAACTCTGCAGCAAACTTTACAAAAATAAAGAAGAACAACAAATATTTCTAGGTTTTTAATTAAAACAAGAACAGAAAGAAACAAGCAAACAAAGCAAAATGCTTTTGGATTTTTTTTTTTAATTCTAAACCGAAGCAAGAGAAGAAAGCAAAACCAAATAAAGAAACTAAAGAAGCAAACAAAGAGAAAGAACAGAAATATTTTTGGTCTTTTTGTGTTTTCGAAAACAAGAACAGAACAATAAAACAAAGAGAAACGAAAGAAACGAAAGAAAAACGAAAACAAACAAAAGAAACGAAAACATGGATATACAAAGAACTGATCGAACATGATATATAAATGAGTGTGATGTCGGTATACCTCCCCCCAAGCTTAGGCTTTTGGTATAAGTGGGGATCAATCACCAAGGGGACCATGAGGTGGCGCCCCCCGTAGTATGCTGAGGAGGAACCCTTCTCCTGATATGTGCTCGAGGATGCGCTGGTGTACTATGTGTTGTAGTCCTCTGGAGGTGCGTCTCGCCTCTCCTGCTGCCTGTGAAACTCTGTGGTGCTTAGATGCTCGTCTACCTGCTCCTTAGAGAGCGAACATGGTGACCTGTCAATCTTAAACAAAACAGGTTGCGGCAAAGTAACTTTTCGCTCCTCTCCATCTATATATAAAACTCTATATACTAAACGTTCAGCAGTAGAGTTAGCAGTAACAAAGTTATGGGACTTCATGGCAGTGAGATTAAGCCTATATGGAGCGATTATTTCATCATTAGGGGCAATGGAAACATTTAAAGCAGTTGCTACACGTGTAGCAATAATGCCCCCAAAAATAGGCCCAGTAGCATCAAGGCGGCTTGCAAAAAGCGCACCAAGACTATACTTCGTGCTATGGTTCAGTGCAACATCAATAAAAGCAAGGTAATAAATATAAATATTACTCGTGTTTCCCCTACCAAGGATGCTAGTAGCAAGGTAGTAAGTGAAATATCTAAGAGCAGGAAGTTGAATGTTCCTTATCTTCCCACGCTGGGATGAACGACCGTCATCATTGGTGATTTATCGGTAGAGCCCCTGGAGGTCTGCTGGTTTATTATGAATCCTGCTCGCTATCCCGGCGGCGTTGATACCTATAATAGCACAAAAATCTACCAAGGACAAAGAAACAGGACTACTATATAACTTGAATGCAACTGTTGGACCAAAATGTGTGTTCTGAAATTTAAAGCTCTCAACAAAATTTTTGTGAGAGTGGCATACTGAGGACTTTCATCCTCCATAAAGTTTGTTAGACCAACTCTTTCAATAAGCATACGAAAATCATCTAGTAAACCTGCACTTCTTAAAAATGTAATGCAAGGAAAGCTAGATGAGTTAACGATACCATCACCTCTCGCATCGTAAATACTTGGTGCACTAACGTCTTCATTGTACGATGGACTCACTGAAGTGGATGAGCGTGAGGGCCTTATCCTTCTAGGAGCATCACTCCTAAATATCTCTCCAAATTTATAACTATCCATCTCTGAAATTTTTCAACAATCGTCACAAAAATTAATTTCAAGCAACTATAAGGCGGAAACTACCATAGGGACTTATATGAGAGCTAAACATACATCAAAAATACATTATTTCTACTCAAATCAAGCATGCAAACTCATATAAGCTGGCACCTACAGTACCAAAATACTCAAGAAATACTTGACTAAACAAAATTCTACTTGGATCATCGGAGGAGTCACATACCGGAGATCAAACACACCAAATCTCAGCACAAATGATAGCCGAAGAAGGAGATCAAAAATCCAAAGGAAGAACAGCAAGAACACGGGTTCCAGGAAATATTTTTTCAGTTTGGCAGCTGAAAGAGAAGACTTTGGCAGGGAGAGAGTGAGTGGGGGGCAGGGGGCCCCACACCATGTACTGGCGCCAGCAGGGGCTGGCCATGCCACCCCATGATGTTCCTGACTGGTGGGTCCCCCTGGGGCCTCCCAGGTGGCTCTCTGCCTCATTTTTTACGTAAAAAATATTATAATTTTTCTGGAATTTTCCGAGAAACTTTATTTGTTGGACTTTTTCAGAATTTTAATAAATAATAATATCGCTGGAAAACAAAGATGGAATGATGGAAAAACTTATGAAAACCAAACCTACAACAGTTCTAAGACACTCTACTAAACATATACTCACTGAAAACGGAGGAAAACATATGGAAAACATGGCTGTGAATAGTGAAAACATGAGTGGACGATGGAAAACGAGCGAAAACGAGGTAAAAACGTGTGTGGGCATGAGTGAACATAGTGAAAACAATAAGAAAACATGATATAATTTATGGAAGCATAGCGAAAACGAGCATATGTATAAGTAAACATAGTGAAAACGTAGTGATAACATTGTTTTCTTCATTTAAAATCACTTTGTTAACAAGGTTGATCAAGTCTTGCTACCAAAATAATTTTATATGAAACAAAACTTTGTTTCTCACTAAATACTCATGTTACCTCAACCTTGATTGATATAGTCCCAATCATGATAGTCTCGTATTCTTTGGATGGCTTTGGAATAGGACAATAAAATTCTCCAATCTTGATGGTCTCAATATTTTCAATTAAATTTAGACCATATTTCTTATCAATCTTCTTGGGAAAATAAACAGTGTGCTCTTTATCATTAACATTAAAAGTAACTTTTCCTTGATTGCAATCAATAATAGCCCCTATAGTATTAAGAAAAGATCTTCCAAGAATAATAGACATATTATCATCTTCAGGCATTTCCAACACAACAAAGTCAGTTAATATCAGAGAATTATTAACAACTTGAACATGAACATCCTCACATATACCCACAGGAATAGCAGTAGACTTATCAGCCATTTGCAAAGATATATCAGTTGGTATCAATTTTTCTAGGAGGATTCTTTTATAGAGAGTAAAAGGCATGACACTAACTCCAGTTCCCAAATCACACAAAGCAGTTCTAACATAATTATTTTTAATAGAACAGGGAATAGTTGGTATACCAGGATCTCCAAGCTTCTTAGGAACCTTGCCATTAAAAGAGTAATTATCAAGTATAGTGGAGATTTCCTCATTAGGAATCTTCCTTTTGTTAGAGATAATATCTTTCATATATTTTGCATAAGGAGGAAATTTAATAGAATCAGTTAAAGGAATTTGCAATAACAAAGGTTTCGTCCATTCACAAAACTTGTGTAATGTTCTTCTTCCTTTGATTTGTGTTTCTTATTAGGATAAGGCATTGGTTTTTGTACCCAAGGTTCTCTCTCATTACCATGTTTATTAGCAATAAAATCTTCCTTAGTGTACTTTGTGTTTTTAGTTTGCTTTTCAGGTTCCTCTTCTTCTTCTTTATCAGGAGCATTATTATATTCATTACCAGTTTCAGTTTCAGCATCAGAGATAGATATACTATTAGGATCTTTAGCAAGTTCAGAGGATTCTACAATAGTTTTATGTTTCTTCTTCTTTTTCTTCTTAGTATGAATAACATTATTATTAGTTTGTTGAGAATCTTCTTCAATTCTTTTAGGATGTCCCTCAGGATATAAAGGATCTTGTGTAGCAATACGACTTCTAGTTCTTATTTCATAAGCATGTTTTTCTTTATAAGCATTAACTAGCAAATCTTTTTCCACTTTAGCAAGTTGATCCATTTGAGTTTGAACCATTTGAAAATGTTTAACAAGCATTTTAACATCATTAGAGGTTCTTTCTATAATACCATGCAAAATTATCAATTGCTCTAGAATTTTCCATTAGGTGATTTTGCACTCTCGTATTAAAATTATGTTGCTTAATAACATAATTATCAAATTCATCTAAACATTGATCAGGAGGTTTATTATAGGGAATATCTTTACTATCAAAATGTTGGAGAGAGTGTACCTCAATGGTGGATGAGTGAGGGATTGGCTTACATAATTCTTCTATAGGTGGAAGATTCTTCACATCTTCAGATTTACTACCCCTCTCTTGAAGATATTTCTTGGCTTCTCTCATCACTTCATCATTTAATTCAATCATTCCCCTCTTCTTGGGTGTTGGTGTTGATACTGGAGTACGGGTCGGCTCAGGCTCAACCATAGTCCAATCATCATGATTTTGTCTTATTTTAGCCATTAATTCCTCAGCTTCATCTGGAGTTCTTTGCCTGAAAACACAACCAACACAACTATCCAGGTATGTCCTAGATTCGACAGTTAGTCCACTATAGAATATATCAAGAAGTTCATTATTTTCTAGCTTATACCCAGGTGTAGCCCTAACTAAAGAACAGAACCTTGCCCAAGATACATGCAATTTCTCTCCTTCCAATTGCTTGAAATTAAATATATTTTGTAACGCGGCATGTTGAGCACTAGAAGGAAAATATTTCTGAAAGAAAGCATTAACCAAACCAATAGGACTATCAATAGATCCCGAAGACAAATTATTAAACCAAGTTTTAGCTTCATCTTTTAATGAGAAAGGGAATATTTTAGCAACAAAGTAGCTACGTTTCTTAAGATCATCAGAGAATAAACTACTCAAAGAGGAGAGCTCATTCATATGTTTCATAGAACTTTCTTATTCTTTCTCAACAATAGATATATAAGATAAATCAAGAGAGAAATCATAATCCTTATCCCTAATATGAATGGGAGAAGTGGCAAACTTAGCATCAGGAGATAATTTATATTTAACAGCACGACTTTCAATAAGACTTATAACAACATCTCTATCCTTCATAGCATGTACTTCATCAATAAGATCATCATTAAGTTCAATATAGGAATCATCAAAATCATCACTAGGATTCTCTCTAAGCTCAGGTGAAACAGCAGGAGTAACTGGATTTTTATCAAGAGTTTCAGTGTTTGCAATATTTTTAGCTTTTAGCAATAGTAGCATCTAAGAAAGGACCAAGAGAACCACTCTCATCAAGCACAATAGAAGCATCATCAAAAGTATCAGAAGTATTTTCAGATTCAGCAGAAGTACCATGTGTAGCATGTGTATGTGGTGGTGTAAGCAGCTTACTCATAACAAACGGTGAATCAAGAGAACAGAGGTGGTCAGAGTTGTACCTCTTCTTGTAGTGGATGGTAATATAGGAAACTTTCCATCACGAGTCTTACCCATGATGAATGATTGGCAGTAGATAATAGTACTCTCCGGTGAGCTCGCAAATAAAGCTATGCTCCCCGGCAACTGCGCCAGAAAATAGTCTTGATGCCCAACAAGTATAGGAGATCGCAACAGTCTTTGAGGGAAGTAAAACCCAAATTTATTGATTCGACACAAGGGGAGCCAAATAATATGTGTGAGCCTTAACAAGGGAGTTGTCTATTCACCTACACCTGAAAGTACTTTTGTTCGCAGTGGTTTATCAGTAGTAACAATTTTATAGTAGCAGCAGTAGTGAAATAATAGCAGCAGTGAAATGAAAACAACAACAATAGTGTTTGAAGTAAACAACGGGATTAAATACTATAGCCATAGGGATAGAAGAACGGGCGTTGCATGGATAAGATAGTTCATATAATAATCAAGACATGGGCATTGCAGATAAATAGGATAAAGCATCCAAGCACTAAGTAACCATATGCATGTGTTCCGTAAATAGTCGTACGTGCTCGCAATGAGAACTTGCACAACATCTTTTGTCCTACCAGCCCGTTTTGAGCGGGGCCTCAAGGGAACTACTGGTAATTAAGGTGTTCCTTTTAATAGAACACCGGAGCAAAGCATTAACACTCTGTGAACACATGTGATCCTCCCATCACAGCCATCCCCTCCGGTTGTCCCAATTTCTGTCACTTCGGGGCCTCTGGTTCCGGACAACGATATGTGTAAACAATTTGGCAGCTATGATCAATAAACAATAATTATCATCGTGATTCAATAACATGTTCAGATCTGAGATCATGGCACTCGGGCCCAAAGTGACAAGCATTAAGCATAACAAGTTGCAACAATGTCAATAGCACTAATAGAGGATACTAGGCACTATGCCCTAACAATCACGGCAAGGGGGTGGTGTGGCCCCCCTCTGGCCCCCCTCTGTCCCCTCTCCTGGCCCCCTTCTTGCTCCCGGGGTTTTACGGTGTTTTAAGACCAATGGGGTCTTTTCTGGGCAATTTCCCGAAAGTTGATTTTTCTGCACAAAAACAAGAACCAAGGTAATTCTGCTGAAAACAGCTATAGTCCGTGTTAGTTGACTTCAAAACACATAAGTTTAGAGGAAAACAATAAGAAAAGTGTTCGGAAAAGGAGATACGTTTTCGACGTATCAGAGATCAGGGCCAAGATTTGGCCAGATCTGGCGGCCGCCCTCGAGGTCTCGGCAGCCGAGGTTCACGAGGAACCTTGGTCTCCGTGGCATGCCTGCAAGGCGAGGCAGCTATGGGCTCCTTGATGCTCGCAATGGCGACAGAAATTCCTTGCAGAAATTCCTATGTGTTGGGAACCCCAAGAGGAGGGTGTGATGAGTGCAGCGGTAAGAATTTCCCTCAGTTAAGAACCAAGGTTATCAATCTAGTAGGAGAAAGAGGATCTTCGGAAGGTTGATGCCACTGACCGGTGGTGATGGCTCACCAGTGTCAGCAACAACGCGAAACCTACACACAACACAACCAAAATACTTTGTCCCAACGGTACAGCGAGGTTGTCAATCTCACCGGTCTTGCTAAAAACAAAGATTAGACGTATAGTGTGGAAAATAGTGTATGCTTGCAGTAAGTAAAGAAAGTAGGAAATTGTAGTGGTTTGTTTAACAGTGTAAAATGGACCGGGGCTCATAGGTTCACTAGTGGTGTCTCTCCATAAAAGATAGCATGCTGGGTGAACAAATTACAGCTAGGCAATTGACAAATAAAGGTTGCACCGCAGTGCACATTCATGACATGATGACTACTATGATATTTAGTGCGGGCATTACAACAATATACATAGACTGTAATCCAACTGCATTTATGACTAATAATCCACCCTCAGGTATTAAGTTGCAAGCAACAGATAATCACATTAAACAATGTGTGTAATGTAAGCAATGATTGTACACGCGGGCACTCACACCGCTGTTTTCTCCCTAGTGGCAACAACACATCCTCCCCCGTCACGTTTCTGTCGCTCGAGCACAGGCGAAAAGGAGGCATGAACCCACTATCGAGCATAAATACTCCCTCTTGGAGTCACTAGCAACTACTTGGCCAGAGCAACCACTAGAAACGGAAAGCATGCATGATCACAAATAACATGTGCAATAAAAGACTATAATTAACTTGGCATAAGTTCAATATTCATCGGATCCCAGCAAACACAGCACATAGAATTACATAAGAACAATCTCGATCATTTTAGGCAGCTCACGAGATCTAAACATTGAGGCATAGGAGGAGAAGACAACCATCTAGCTACTGCTATGGACCCATAGTCCAAGGATGAACTACTCACGCATCACTCCGGAGGCAGGCATAGTGATGAAGAGGCCTCCGGTGATGATCTCCTCTCCGGCAGGGTGCCGGGAGACAGCTTCAGAACCCCCCTGATCTAGGTTTGACGACGACGACAGCTGTGGAACTTTTCGGGGATATTTGATCAGGTGTCTAGGGTTTTCCATCCGGGGAATAAATAGGCGAAAGGGCAAAGGCGGTGGATCCCTGGGGGCCCCACACCACCCCCTGGCGCGGCCAAGGGGTCACCCCATGGTGTGGCCCCCCTGGTGCCCGTCTTCGACTCCTCTTCGGTCTTCTAGATGCTTCCGGATAAAATAGGAACTTCAGGATTTGTGGGGTCCAATTCCAAGAATATTTCCAGAACAACTTTTCTGAAATAAAAAACGGCAGAAAACAGGGCACTGGCACTTGGCATCTTGTTAATAGGTTAGTCCCGGAAAACATGTAAACTTGACATAAAGAAGGGAGAAAACATGTAGCAATTGGCATAATATCATCATTGAGCATCATAAATTATAGATACGTTGGAGACGTATGAGCATCCCCAAGCTTAGTTCCTACTCATCCTCGAGTAGGTAAACGATAAAACACAATAATTTCTGAGGTGACATGCTACTAACACAAATTTGATCATAAAAATGTAAAAGCATATGTAACATGAGATCTTAGAACTTTTAACACAAACATGATAATAGAACTTTAATAATAAAGCATAGCAGTCACTTTGCATTATGAGAAGTATCTCAAATAAAAGGTCATGAATAACAATGCAAAGAAAGATATATGTTTTTTTCAAGTACAGATAAAGCAGGGCAAAGTGATATTTTGCTAGTCCTTCGGAGTGGGACAAAACATAAATGCCAGGAAACCTTCAAAGTTCACGAGGAAGACTAGAACAAATAATTTGAGAAGGAACAATAACACATCATGAATCAATTAATAATGTTTCTGGGACAAATGCACATAGAACTCAGAATGGCAAAAATGCTCTCTCAACTGTGCATAAAGTTAGAAGATTTCAACATAAAAGTAAAAGAAAGGCCCTTCACAGAGGGAAGCAGGGATCACTCATGTGCTAGATATTTTTATTTTATTAAACAGATGTTTTAAAAGTTTGACACTCCCCCATCCATCATCCACAAACCATGGCTAACCGAATCCTCGGGCGCCTACCAACAATCACATACCATGGAGGAGTGTCTATATTTTGGGAGATGTATGCTAATGTCGACGAATGGTAAACAGAAAATACAGTTGAGAGTGCACTATGGTCAACTAGAGGGGGGGTGAATAGGTTGACTACCAATTTTTTTTCTTTTCCTTTTAGTGGGGCTTAGCAAGATAAAGTAAGGTTCTCTAGATGTGCAACTAGGTGAGCAACCTATGTGGACAAAACGATATGCGCAACGGAAGTAAAGCGTAAGGTAGTAAAGCAAACAACAAGTGTAAACAAGGAGACAAGGATATGATTCACCGTAGTTCCTTCTCAAAGAGAAGTACGTCTACGTTGGAGAGGTGGGGAGCCACCTAGGCGCTCCTCAATAGCACGGTTGTGCACACCTTGTTCTCCTTGAGCTTCTCCGGTGAGGGAGATGCTCGTTTCCACTATGAGGTCGACTTGAAGGCGTTGACCAAACCTTTACAAGGACTTGAGGTCACTCCACAAGATGGATGGAGGCTCTCAAGCAATCCGTAGCTTCTTGCAACAAGGTGGAAACTACAAGCACGAGATCTACTAAGGTTTCTAGGCCTCAAGTAGGATTCTAGATCTACTAGGTTGTGGTGGATGGATTTGAGATTCCTTTGGTGGAAGTGTGGATCTAGGTCTCCTCTAGCTCTCCACCAAGTTTGGGAGTGTTTGGGTGGACGGAGTGGGAGATCTAGGTGGTTGAAGCTTTCATTAATGGCTAGGAGAGAGAATGGGAAAAGCTTAGCATTTAAGAGGTAGGGGAAGGGGTATTTATACCCCTTGCATTTAAGTGACCGTTTGCAGTCCAGGGCACCGGAGGCTCCGGTGGTCTTCAGCCCGCTCCTTAGTTGCGCAGCGCACCAGCTCGTATGCGCTGGAATACTGGGCGGAGGTTCCTGTGGGTCTTGCGGAGGTTCCGCCCACCGGAGGCTCACCGGAGGCTCCGGTGGAACCTCCGCTCTGCCCAAACAGAAAGGCAGTTAAGCGGAGCATCCACCGGACCCCCCACCGGATCCCATTTACCCTAGGTAAAGGGAGGGCACCGGAGGTCCACCGGAGGCTCCGGTGGAACCTCCGCTCTGCTCAAACAGAAGGGTATTTAGGCGGAGCTTCCACCGGAACCCCACCGGATCCCTTTTTGCGTGCAGCGCGTGTGTTGGAGGATGGCGGAGCCTCCGGTGGAATTGGTGGAGGTTCCGCCCACCGGATCTCCACCGGAGCTTCCGCTCCTGGTTCCGCTCGTTTGCTCCAGAGAGGGGTTTTGGCGGAGCCCCCACCGGAGCCTGGGCGGAGCCTCCGGTGGATTCACCGGAGCCTCCGCTCCTGCATATTGCACTTTCTTGGATTCCTTTCTCCTTGCACTTTTCATATAAAGTGATCATTTGCCCCATAGAATAAGTGAACCTGTTTAATACCTGGGCATTTCCATCTATTGAACACACATTAGATCAAATAGTTGTGTTATCATATAATTACCAAAACGGGCGATGATCTTTCAACAGTACGTTACAAGCAAACTGGATTCACAAGAGCAGATCCCATATGAAGGACGCATCTGGGTAGAAGGCCATCCCTCTTTCTCTTTTGTTTACAGAATTATTCTTGACTGATAAATCAGGGGCAAAAATAGTGAAGAGATTTTGTGTGTATTAATTTGGGGCTGGGCACCCCGCTGCCAACTCTTCTATCAATTGGATAAGCGGATGAAGCCACTAGTCCACGATGTGAAATCCAATCAACAAGTGAGATAAAGATTCTCTATTTACGTCCTCATGGACCAAAAACAGGAACACAAAGCAGGAGTTATTTTGAAGGTTTTAAAGGTAACACATGAGAAATTTACTTGGAGTGGAAGTTAAATACCACATGTAGGTAGGTATGGTGGACACAATGGGAAAACTTGGTTTCAGGGAGTTGGATGCACGAGTAGATATCATACTCGGTACAGGTGGAGGCTAGCAAAAGACTGGGAGCGACAAATCAAGAGAGCATAAGATCCATAATCATGCATAGAGACATAAACATCAGTAATTAAAGCATAAGAGGTATCACAAGTTCAAAAACTAAATGATCATAGAGGCTATTAGTGACTGGTTCATAGTCATAAACATGGTGTGAGCATGCGCCAAGTCAACCAAATAAAACATTCGAAAGACAATACCATAAATTTATGCTTTAGTATGACAAGAGCAACTCATGAATCTTTCAATGACACATTAAACACTCTCAGCTATTTGAGGCTAATCATGCTACTCAATAACCACAAGGCTACTCAATAGCATGATATGAAAAAGTTCTAGCAAGAGTCTATACAAGCTTCTACTTGCACCATTAAAAATTCTATTTTAAGGAGAAGTTTCTTCTCCCAAAAAGCACCATACAAGATATGTTTTGACAAAAACTCTCCAAATGCTACAGAAAGCAAAAAAATGAGAGCACTCACATAAGACTACTAAAAATAACAGCTCTTAGATAAGAGATGTATGCAAAACAGGAGCTAGATAAATGCACCAGCGAGACAAAGATTAAGAATACAAAGTATTCCCATGAAAAAGCGGAGCGTGTCACTCTCCAATAAAAGAATGCTGGGGTCCAACCAAGCTTATTACAAAAATAAAAACAAACTGAAAGAAAAAAATAAAAGACGCTCCAAGTAAAACACATAAGATGTGACCTAATAAAATATAGTTTCACTAGAAGTGACCTGATAATTTGTCGATGAAGAAGGGGATGCCTTGGGCATCCCTAAGCTTAGACGCTTGAGTCTTCTTGGAATTTTATGGGATGTACCACCGGGGAATCCCAAGCTTAGGTTCTTCACTCTTCTTGATCACGTCATATCATCCTCTTCTCTTGACCCTTGAAAACTTCCTTCACACGAGACTTCTCACAATCTTCATTAGCAACGTTAGTGCAATCGAAATAATAAATTCACATGGTTGAGTTTCAATACAAGCCTAACACTCAAAAACACATTAGCTACTGTCACAACTTCTTTTAAAACTTTTTTCTCAAAAGAACACCAAAAGAAAGAGATTAAGATGCACATGCAATTATTGGCAGAAATCTGTCAAAACAGGACAGCAGGTAAAGATGTTTTTTTTCAAAAATGTTGTTTAGCTAAAATCAAAAAGTGGAAACTAAGAAAAGTTGCGATATAGCCCAGGATTACGCACAAAAAACTCAGGTCATTTTGAATTTTTTGTGATTTTATACGAATTTCACAGTGGACAGCAGAAATCTGTTTCCTGCGCAGAAATCCGAAATATAGCCTCAACTTTCCACTAGAGGATTTACTTGGCTAAAAAAAACACAAAAGAAAAGATACAACGGGGTTGCTAAGGAAATAGACAGCACCCAGGTGCAAAGAAAACAAAAGAAAACGAAGGAAAACAGGTTGAAAACGGAGAAATAAAACGGGTTGTCTCCGAGTAGCGTTTTTCTTTAACGCCTTTCAGCTAGGCATAGAAAGCAACTCAAGTATTTTCAAGTAAAGCATCAACATCTGTAACTTCCTCTAAATCATTATTTGCAGCAATAGGCACTCTAGGTGTTTCTGAAGATTCAACATGAAGGTCACTCTTAGTTTCATTAATCGTTTTAGCAATTTTTAGCACATATTGAGATTTGGGTTTAGTTATCTTGGGAACATACATGAATCTTTGCTCTTTTCCCACAAAGGCTTTCTCCTTTTTGAATTTAAGAGATAAAAAATCTGAGCTTAAAGTTCCCAGAGCCTCCTCTAGTTTACCAATCCTAGAATTTTGATCATCATGAGTGTTGCCAGCTTCTAAAGCAGTGATTCTTTTATCAATAGTTATTATTGATTCATTAACTTTGCTAGCATTATCAAGGAAAATTGGTAAGTTTATTTCCAAAGAGTTTAGTTTATTAATAAAATCTTCCAAAGTGGTCTCAGTTTTAACAGTTATAGTGGGGGGCACTCCTACCAAACTTTCAATCAAATTGCAGGCTTCCGGGGCAGGAGTTCCTAGAAAATTTCCACCCGTAAGAGTATCTAACACATACCTATACCAACCAGTAGTACCAACATAAAAATTCCCCAAGAGTATCAAGGTAGAATTTTTTTTTGTACACCTATTATGAGCATTGTTTATTCTATACCAAGAATCTTTTAAACTCTCTCCCCCTGTTGCCTAAAAGAACGAACCTCAACTTCAGGAATACTCATTCTAGCAAAATAAAAGCAAGAAAATAAATAAATAACAGCTATGAAGTAAACTAATTGTTTTTGTATTTTTTATATAAAGAAGCAAAACAAGACAAAAATAAAAATAAGACAATAAACAAAATAAAGAGGTTGAGAGTGAGAGACTCCCCTTGCCAGAAGACTTCTTTCTCCCCGGCAACGGCGCCAGAAATTCCTTGATGCTGGCAATGGCGACATAAATTCCTTGCAGAAAATCCTGTGTGTTGGGAACCCCAAGAGGAGGGTGTGATGAGTGCAGCGGTAAGAATTTCCCTCAGTTAAGAACCAAGGTTATCAATCCAGTAGGAGAAAGAGGATCTTCGGAAGGTTGATGCCATTGACGGTGGTGATGGCTCACCGGTGCCAGCAACAACGTGGAACTTGCACACAACACAACCAAAATACTATTGCCCAATGGTACAGTGAGGTTGTCAATCTCACTGGTCTTGCTGAAAACAAAGATTCGACGTATAGTGTGGAAAATAGTCTATGCTTGCAGCAAGTAAAGAAAACAGGAAATTGTAGTGGTTTGTTTAACAGTGTAGGAAAATGGACCGGGGTTCATAGGTTCACTAGTGGTATCTCTCCATAAAAGATAGCATGCTGGATGAATAAATTACAGCTAGGCAATTGACAAATAAAGGTTGCACCGTAGTGCACATTCATGACATGATGACTACTATGATATTTAGTGCGGGCATTACAACAATATACATAGACCGTAATCCAACTGCATCTATGACTAATAATCCACCCTCAGGTTATCATCTGAACCCCCTTAGGTATTAAGTTGCAAGCAACAGATAATCGCATTAAACAATGTGTGTAATGTAAGAAATGATTGTACACGCAGGCACACACACCGATGTTTTCTCCCTAGTGGCAACAACACATCCTCCCCCGTCACGTTTCTGTCACTCGAGCACGGGCGAAAAGGAGGCATGAACCCACTATCGAGCATAAGTACTCCCTATTGGAGTCACTAGCAACTACTTGGCCAGAGCAATCACTAGCAACGGAAAGCATGCAAGATCACAAATAACATATGCAATAAAAGACTATAATCAACTTGGCATAGGTTCAATATTCATCGGATCCCAGCAAACACAACTCATAGAATTACATAAGAATAATCTCGGTCATCTTAGGCATCTCACGAGATCTAAACATTAAGGCATAGAAGGAGAAGACAACCATCTAGCTACTGCTATGGACCCGTAGTCCAAGGATGAACTACTCACGCATCACTCCGGAGGCAGGCACGGTGATGAAGAGGGCCTCCGGTGATGATCTCCTCTCCGACGGGGTGCCGGGAGACAGCTTCAGAACTCCCCTGATCTAGGGTTAACAACGACGGCGACTGCTGAACTTTTCGGGATATTTGATCATGTGTCTAGGGTTTTCCATCCGGGGGGAATAAATAGGCGAAAGGGCAAAGGCCGTGGAGCCCTGGGGCCTCACACCACCCCCTGGCGCAGCCAAGGGGGGCGCGCCACCCTATGGTGTGGCCCCCCTGGTGCCCGTCTTCGATTCCTCTTTGGTATTCTGGATGCTTCCGGGGAAAATAGGAACTTCGGGATTTGTGGGGTCCAATTCCGAAAATAATTCCGGAACAACTTTTCTGAAATAAAAAATAGCAGAAAACAGGGAACTGTCACTTGGCATCTTGTTAATAGGTTAGTCCCGGAAAACGTGTAAAAATGACATAAAGAAAGGACAAAACATGTAGCAATTGGCATACTATCATCATGGAGCATCAAAAATTATAAATACGTTGGAGACGTATCACTCCTGCTCCCGCCTGGCCACAAGCCTCTCCCGGGCTAGAGACTCCGCCTCCGGAGCAGGCGCCCGCCTACATCGACGTTGACAACGACGAGTAGGCGTACCGGCGGGCGACATGACATAGCGGCGGACCCTAGCAACTAGCTAGGATTTTTTTAATATTTTGTATGTACTGGCTTTCGGGCCCTATATGAAATGCAACTAAGTTTAGCTAAATTCGTATTTTACTTTTTTTTTTCAAAATTCAAGTTGGGGGTGGGGGGCGGGGGCGTTGGGATGGTTTTATTTTAACTCAGGGGTCCGGACTAGCATCTGTCCGCGGACCACTCTAAACGGATCGAAAGAGGACCGATTTCGGTCCCTTTTGGGGGGCGTTGGGTATTCTCTTACACTATGTTACTTAGGGAATGTACTGGTTTGGTTGGTCGGGAGACACATCTGGTTCATAAAAAGTGTCTCCCATTTATTACAAAGTTTATACTAACTTAGTATTCCCTCCGTCCCAAATTACTTGTCATAGATTTATAAAAATATGAAAATATCTAGACGTATTTTACCATATAGATACATCTATATTTTGACAAATCTATCACATATAATTTGGAAAAGAGGAAGTATAAAATAAGCGACACTTTTTATGAATCGGTGGAGTAGATGACAGTAAGGTTTTTCCTTTAATTAATTTAGGGTGCACTACTTGGTACGAACATGTTGCGTACCCCGGTTCTCTCGAGGCAGCGATCATGTTCGTCATTGTTTATTGGTGCCTTCTTATCAACGGTCCGAATCAAGCGAGTCAAGGAAGCTTCTGGCAGCATCGAGCCACACGCCGAGCTTCACTTCACAGTTCACACTCCACACCACTCACTCACTCGTCCGGATGGCACACACCAGGTTCGGGGCTGGATCCGCACCCCATACCCGCCTCAGTTAATTTGTCGGGTCTCATTTTTCGCCATGCCCGCGACCCGGCCGGGTTTGGGGTCCCAACGGGTACCCATCTGCGGTAACAGTACCTCCTGCATTCGGCCACTGAGGAGTTTATGTTCATCTTTTTTTTTACTTGTAACTATTTAGAGTATTTATTTAATATTAGAACATATTTTATAGGTGAAAATGTAAAGCAATAGAGATTTAGTGCACTTGGCCACACTGCTCCTGTCAATTCAAAAAAAAAAAAATATAAGTTTGAGAAAAAAAATCCGTAGGTAGTCCCGTGGTATATACAAAAAAAGTTCAAAAAAATCAACTTCAAAGATTTTAAATTATGAACTACACAAAAATGATGAAAATATAGATCTAGGTAATGCCTATTTTTAAATTAGAGGTTTTATCATTTAATACTCCCTCCGTTCCATATTAATAGGTGCTGAAGTGGATGTATCTAGCAATAAAACATGTCTAAATACATCTACTTCAGCACCTATTAATATGGATCGGAGGGAGTATTTTTATGTAGACCATAATATTTTGTATTTTAAATTACAATTTCGCATGTCTTTGGGATATACTATTGACTTCAAACAGATTTATTTTCAAGAAAAATGCAATTCGTGAATACTTGTTCCGAAGTTCTTAAATTGACAAGGGCACTGATACTCGGGGAAAAAAAAAGCAGTTTTCCGTTTAGCAAAAAGCAGTTTCTTGGTGGGTATGACAAACGCAACGACAGATAGAGCTCACGCGTCTGGACAGGTGGTACGGGTGCAGACTAAGTAGCACTCGTTGAACACGTGTCCGGTTTGGGGTCCAGTGAGCATAAACGAACACGGAAATATCGTCGTACCGGATACAACTCACAACCGTCTCGTTTGCTCTCTTCGTGAGACTTCGCTTTGCGGTACGGTTACTGCACCCGCCTGTAACGAACTTCACGCTCCACTTAGATTCTGCCTTGTTATTTTGAACATAAATATAAATGGGCCATGTGATCTGAAATAAAGTTTTCTACTGCTATGTTGGTTGGGGAAAATACTAGAGAATGAATCGTGACATTGAAGCACTCTGCTTTCGGAGTGTCAGTGACATTCACTGCCGAGATACTAACTCTCAGGAGTGAGGACATCTCCAGCGGGGCTGCTCAAATGCGGACTAATTTGGTCCGCATTTTGTCTGTTTGAGCAGCCGTCCATGGCCGTGTCCGGCCGGATTTTGGCACTGCACCCAGCGGGGCTGCTCATTTAGTGGCCGGACATTTTTTTTCTAGTTTTTTCTTCTCATCCATACTTTGAGCCTAAAACAAACACAATACTAAATAAAATACGAGTTATTTATTACAAATTTGACCGTTTAATAAGAAAACAAATAAGTCTTACCTAAAATAAAAAAAAAAACTACTGGTTTCCAACGAAGTTCCAGATGTGTTGCACCAAATCATCCCGAAGTGTGAGGTGGGTGTCCTGATCACGCAACTCGTACTGGAAGTCGATGAAATCCGCAAATGTTGCCACTCCTGGCTGGGGCTCCACGTTCTCACCCTGAAACAACCAGTTCTCGTCGTAGACGCTGTCATCGCGCTCATCCTCTATGATCATGTTGTGCATGATCACACAAGCAGTCATCACCGACCACATAATCTCCGGGCTCCATGTTCGAGCAGGGTGGCGAACAATAGCCCATCGAGATTGAAGCGCACCAAAAGCACGCTCCACATCCTTTCGGGCACTCTCCTGCTCTTGGGCAAACCGCTTCCTCATCTCATCTTGAGGATTGGAGATGGTCTTCACAAAGGTAGCCCACTAGGGATAGATACCATCTGCCAGGTAGTATCCCTTTGTGTAGTGGTGGCCGTTGATATCATAGCTCACCTCGGGGGAGTTGCCTACGGCAAGTCTGCCAAACACCGGAGAGCGCTGGAGCACGTTGATATCATTGTGTGAACCTGCCATGCCGAAGAACGAGTGCCAAATCCACAGATCATGCGAAGCAACTGCTTCGAGAATAACCGTGCACTCACCAACATGGCCCTTGTACTGCCCCTGCCAACCAAATGGGCAGTTCTTCCACTCCCAATGCATACAATCGATGCTTCCAAGCATCCCAGGCCACCCTCTGCTCTCGTTGATCGACAACAGCCGCTGAGTGTCGGCAACAGTAGGTTCCCTCAAGTACTCCGGGCCGAACACCTGAACCACAGCTTCACAAAACTTGTACATAGCCTCCAGGCACATGGATTCACTCATTGACCACGAGAGTGGCAACGAGGATGTCACTCTCGTCCTCGGAATCGGAGTCCGACGAGGACGAGTACATGATAAAGTTGTTGAAGAAGAACTCGTCGCCGCTATCCGCCATTTTTTGGGCCGAGGTCGGGCAGGCACACGGACGAACAGCTTGTGTGCGCCCGTGGAGGTGGGGGAAGGTGGAGCGGGCTGCACGAAGGCCGGTGAGCCTCCTGCGGGGCAGGCGGTGGCGCGGCGGCGTGGGAGGGAGGTGGGGGGAGGTGGACGTCGCCGGCGAGGGGCCGAACGGTGGTCGTGGTCGCGAAATCGGCGACCTATCGGCGGCGAGGTGGGTCGCTGGCGGCGCGGGGGGGGAGGAGGGGGCTTTTTTTGCGGGCCAGGGAGTGTGTCCACGGGACACTTTTGTTGTCCACGGGGCTGCTCAAATCTGACCCAAATTTGGGTCAGATTTGAGCATCCGGGGACAAAAAAACGTACCGCGGGAGATTTTTAACGTGTAAAATCCTTCCAATGAGGAAGAGAAAAAACCACGGACGTCATTTAGCAAATCTTCACTATGATGGGGTGAGGTTACAAACGCCGGGGATTTACAATGTATGAATTATCCCAACCGGCGGCTTACATAAGGTATATAAAGGGGACAAAACCCTAGACAAGGTGATATTTGTGTCCAACTCGGAAACGACTCGTTGCGCCTCCAGCTCCACTCGTCAGAAGTTCGGGCTTTATCAGTATATACGAATACAAATTTGGATCACACCAAAATAACAGTTTGTGCAAAAATGACTCTAAGAGTTGCAGGTGTGTGCAATTTACTCCACTGCGTCAAAAACGAGTGCATATTCACCCGGGCATAGACCAAAGCAGGATGGCACTTTTGGTGAACAAATTTATTTTAAACATTTTGAGCGGTCATACGAGCCTAAAATAGATCCATCAAAGAAAGTTATACTTATTTTTGCGAACACTCTGCATAGATGATTTCAGATAGAAGAATGAACTAGATCTACTCTAGTTGGAAACCAGATTTTCTCTATCGTAACATGTAGTAATTCTCATTCTTACAAAATCCAACCCTACTCTAAACAATTCCCCAGAGAATCTCCACCAACACCCTCAAAACGGCCCCCGATAGCTTATTGGGAATTCGGACATAAAATTCGTCCACAACGGCACCCCCAAAGGACCGGCTCTAACAATTTTTTGTCCGACACCTCCAAGAGAGCCGCCAAACTTGGAGGCCTGCCTGGGGCGTCGTACATTGTCCAGACAACCCATCCCATAGGCGGAGCCAAATAGTCATAGAGACACGGCAGCATAAGCCGGTAGTAATTTGCCGCCACCCAGCCGTGATGTTTCCTCTCGCCGTCGATTCGCACCATCGCCGTCGCCCTTCTTTCCGTCATCTCTCCGCAGGAGTTGAGCACGTACGGCGGAGGGAAGTGCGCCACAGACGGTTCCACGCATTGTCGGATCCGCCCCTTCCCTGCTGCCACCCCGCACGATAAGGTGTTTGGTCATTTGCCAAAGGTTGATTGCTGTTGCTTCCTTCTATGACTCAATGCTAATGTTCCGTTCTTGTCCAATAGGGTATGGGTAGCGACGACGAGGTCATGTTTTGACAAACGATGGGAGAGGAGGCCGCCCTAATAGTTACAGATGACAACAAAAATCAGATGGTCATGACAGCTCTTTGATAGGCGCTCGCCGAGGAGGATGCTGATCCCAAGCATGGAGGATCAAGGAAAGAGCGCAAGGCGCACAACAATCGTCATAGGACAATCAGCCACCAGCTTTTGTTCAACGACTATTTCTCAGAGCAATCGACAAACCAACCTCACGAATTTCTCCAGTGTTTTAGGATGAAGAGAGAAGTGTTTAAGCGAATCGTGCATGGTGTTCGGAATTATGATGACTACTTTGAGCTGAAGATAGATTGCACCGGGCTTCTTGAATTTTCATCGCTTTAGATATACACGGCTGCCATACGGTGTCTTACGTATGGAGTATCCGCACACTCGTTGGGTGACTATCTCCGTTTCCTGAGACAACCGCCGTTGAAGCCACATTCATGTTTTGCAAGGCACTAGTGGAGGTGTTTGGTCCCCGAGTATCGGAGAGCACTATATGAAGCAGACACGAATTGTCTGTTGGCACGAGGAGAAGTAAGAATATTTTTTGGGATGCTTGGGAGTATCGGTTGTATGCATTGACGTTGGAAAAATTGGCCCCTCGCCTGGCAAATGATGTATAGACCGGGTCATCATGAAAAGTGCAGTGTTGTATTTGAGGTTGTGGCAGATTACGATCTTTGGGTTTGGCATTAATTTTTCGGTATTGCCGGTTCTCGTAATAACATCGACGTGTTACAACGCTCTTTGTTGTTTCAGAGACTTGCTGAAGGCACGCTCTAGAGGGCAATTTATTGGATCAATGGCCATGAATATGACAAAAGGTACTACCTAGCAGTTGGCATCTGTCCAACCGGTTGATATTTGTGAATACAAATCGTAAATCCTATTGGTGAGGAAAATAGAAATTTTGCTAAGAAGCAAGAGGTTGTCTGGAAAGATGTGGACTGGTCATTTGGTGTCTCCAAGCATAGTTTGTTGTTATTAGGTACCCTTCTCTATCATTGTCGATAGATCAAATATGTGATGTCATGAAAGCTTGTATCATCATGCACAACATGATCATCGAGAGTGAGCGAGGTGTGAGAAGGGTGTTTGATGAGCCGTTTGACTTCCAAGGGCATCTTGCGGATCCACAGTCGTGCGTGCCTGACGAGTTTACAGATTTTCTTGGTGTCTATTAGGAAATCCGTGATGAGACAACTCAGTAGCAACTGCAAACTGATCTTATGACGCACTTGTAGGCTTTTTAGAGCTACCGAGTAGTTTGATCACGATGATTTGCTTTTGCAAACTTGACGAATTGAAATAATTTGAAATATTATAATATTTGTTGACTTTTTGTATGTTTGCATAATAATTGAACTATTTTATTAGCTATGTACTCAAGTTTATCGAAATTATTTAGACTAAAACCATTGAAGTTATTGATCAAAACCAGGCTGCCATTTGGGGGGTCGCTGTTGTGAAGTGGAAACACCAAATTAGCGGGACACATGTCCGGCTCCCCCCCCCCCCCCCTAAAGAGGGCACCATTGGGGGGGTGCCAAACACAAATTAAATGGATGCCGGTGGAGACGCTCTTAGATGGGGTATTTAAGGGGACTTGAGGGTGTTTTGGATAGCTTATGGGGTGGATGAAACCAATTTTAGGTATGCAGTAAATTTCTCCCTTATTGCCATAATATAGTGCATATGAGATTTTATAGAAGTCAAACCATGACCAAATTTATCAGAAACATTATTTATGTATATGATACTTAATGTATACCATATGAAAATATACTTAATGATGAATCCAATTGTCTTAATTTGCTATTTTGGATGTTGATATTTTTTTATATTAACTTGATCGAGTTCACATGGGTTGACTTTTAGAAAAATATCATATGCACCAGTCAAGGAGGGGTATGTTTTATGTTTATATTTTGGATTTGTATATTTTCTTTATATAAATTCTAATTGTATTAGTTCATTCAACGTCTTTTGTTAAGCATGTGAGGACATATTTGCTTAATTGGAGAAATTATGGTTGAGAGACACTAGTTAGTTGTCGATTTACGTAGAAAATGACATCACAATCTCAAATATGGATGAAATGGAAACAAAATGGATAATAAAAAAAGGGAGAAACATAAGGTGGTCACTCATTGTTGACTATTTTAAATGTATGGACACCTCTATGTTCCTACAGATTATGTTACCATTGAATTTTACGATCACTTATATGAGATATTTTCAGGATTATTGTAAAAAAATTGTTGTCTCGACTCAATAGACTCATTTTCTAAGTTCAACATGAATAAACTTGCTCGACTTACAGCTATTTGTCATGTGTGTTTCTCTAATAATGATCACACGCATATGTTCAAGGTAATATTGAGCTATTTATTTTTACGCATAGAATGGATGCTTAGGGCATGTATAATGGTTGATAAGATGGTCTTATATTAGACCTATCATCTGATATAGATATAAAAACAAACGCATGATGTAAATAGTTTATTTCTTGGCCTTTTCTCTTGTAACAAGACTTGCTAAATATATGGTGAGATAATTGTTGCTAAGAGATGGTATCTTAGCTAAAAGAAGGCAAACTTTTTTTTCTCTCTCCTCCAACATTAGGTCACTGTTGATTACTTTTAAGGTGTGGACACCTCTATGTTACTACAAATTTCGTTACCACTAATTTTTACCACCACTTAAATGAGATATCTTTAGATTTTCTTTAAATTTTTGGTTGTCTTAAGTCAACGGGCTCATTTTCTAAGTTCAATATATGTAAACTGGCTCGACTTAAAGAGATTTATCATGTAAATTTCTCTAATAGTGAGCACAAGCATATGTACGGAGTACAGTGGTGGATAATATGACCTTATCTTAAACATGTCACGTAATATAGATATGACACTAAAAACATGAAATACAGTGGATCATTTTTTTAGTTTTTTCTCTTGTAACCGGATTTGCTAAATATGTTGTGGAACAATTGTTTCTAGCTAAGAGAAGTCAAACCTCTTTTTCCGTTTCCCTCTCCTCCTATTAAGCAATCATCCTTATTCTTAGATAATAGATTTTATGGTCCCTTAGATATTGTGTTGACATTTGAAAGTCATGTCATGTTTACTGCGGTTTATCGACTCATTGAGTTGGCATCTCTTTTAACGGTGATGATAACATCAATTGAAAGGGCCCTCTCGGTGATGAATGTCATCAAGAGCAAGTTGCACAACTAGATGTTGGCGATAGCTTCTTAGATGACTTTTGGCATGTTCAGATGTTTTTATCGTTAAAATTGTCACAGTTTTTTTTTTGAACAGGTAGAGATTTGGCCATTGTCTACTACTTGTATTACACCGATAAAACTTTTTTATTGGTACTCCCTCGGATCCATACAAAGTGTCGCTCATTTTATACTAAGTGTGCGACACTTTTTACGAATCAGGGGGAAATCAGAGGGAGTATGTTGTTTTGGTTTTCGTATATTTAGATATGTTCATCTTTTTTACAATTTGTACTACCTCAAATTGTTTCCATCGTCTGACAATATTATTAACGTTTTACATTTTCAACCGTGATGAGCCCGACCTTGACCTCCCTCGTATTTTTTTTGCCAAAAATGGCCCTTTTCGCGGAGTAACGCCTAAACTGGCCCATCCGCGGAAGAAATTCCAAATCTGGCCCCTGGGGTCGGCGCCAGGGGACCTGGAGCCGAACATGTACATCTCGGCGCCAGGAGAGCGCGGAGCCGAAGTCCGCCACCGTGTCAGAACAAATTACCTACGTGGCATGTTCGGCGCCAGGGCGGTTGGAGCCGAAGTGGAGATTTCTGAATTTTTGGGCGTTGCTGTCGGCCGAGAGTTCGGCTCCAGTCGGGGTGGCGCCGAACCCTTAGGGTTAAGTCGCGCGTGCGCTGGCTCTTCCTGGTCGCAGTACCACACCCCGTCGCCCCCTCTTTGTCTAGCGCTAGGACGGCGCCGCCACGCCCCTCCTGGTCGCCGCCGGGCACCACCCCCTCTCGCCGCCGCTCCCCATCCCCGTCGCCGCCACTCCCCGTCTCCGTCGCCGCCAGGCAGTGAACGGCGGCGGCCTGCACGCATTCCCCGTCCCCGTCGCCACCATCTCGACGTCGAGCGCCGCCTTCTCCATCGCCGGTGCCGAAGTAGAACTCCCGTTAGGAAGGTGTACCTCACTCCCCCCTCACTTCCCCCTCACTTTTCTCCATGGTTGTGTTCAAATGCATCGGATTATAGTTGTAGGGCAGTGTCAAGTTGAGGATTTGAACTCCTAGGGCAGTGGCAAAATTCAATTATGATTGTAGCTTGTTTTGGAAAAGGGAATACAATTAGGATTGTAGTCCAATGGCAGTGGCATAAATTAGACAAAATAAAATTTATTTGGAATCATAGGGCAATGGCATAAATTAGGATTGTAGTGGCAAAATTATAGTTATAGTTCGTAGTTATATTTGCAAATACAGGCCAGTGGCATAAAAAGCAAAAATAATAATACAATTTATTTGCAAAACCCTACAATCCTAGTTGGTTATGGTCTTTTGGTAGTATAGTACTGTCTAGTTGGTTAGATAAGTTGTTATATATTTTGCTAAAAATTTTGTCGAGAGCCTTACTCAAAAGTTGCTATATATTTTGCTAAATTAATTGGTCACAGGGATGTAAGTCATTATCTAATGGTAGTGGTATCTATGTTTTGGTTCCGCTTATAGATGGCTTACTCAAAAGTTCTTCATGTTCATCACGGAGGCCGTGTTGTGCCCTCTAGCTGTGGTGTTGAGTTTGTGGATATGGCTAGTCAAGTTATCTTCTTTCCGCATAGTCCTAGTTTGTGTGAGGTTGTCGTGAAGGTTCAACAAGTGCTAGGTTGGTCTGAGCCATCGGTGGCTCTAAGTTTGCAAGGAAGATATGATGCGGGCGGCTCTAGGTCTTATACTCAGATGATACCTATTGAAGGCAACGAAGAGTGGGAGTTGTACAAAGAACTTGTTCACAACTCTAAAATCAAATCACTTGTGATTGTTGCCGTGAAGGTCGACGTTGCTGGTCGTAAAACAGGACGACAAATCCCGGATTTGAACAAGCCTCCCTCGGTGATTGAAACAAACAATGATGACTCTTGTGAGCATGATGTGGGTCCAAGCCAGCCCCCCGAGTGGGAAAATGACAATGTTGACAGCGAGGTTGAAAAGGAGCTGCTTAGAAAGGAGAAGGAGAAAATTAAGGGTGTGTTCTCCGCTTTTACTAGAGAAGCGGTCATTGAGGGAAAATCCAATGAAGCTGAAATGGAGATGCTTAGGACGGAGAAACTGAAGGGTCAAGTAGTACACGAACCTCGTGTTGGCTTGTCCTCTTTGACGAGAGAAGAGATCATTGAGGAGAAATTCAATGTGAATGTTGCCCGTGAAGCTAAACTGGAGATGCTTAGGAAGGAGAAACTGAAGGGTCCATTAGTAGATGAACCTCGTGCTGTGTTGTCCTCGTTGACAAGAGAAGAGATCATTGAGGAGAAACTTAATGTTACAAACTTGGAGTGCACAGGTGGTGAGTTTGCTGGTGTCTCCCCAATTAGCATTCCAGCACCACCTTGTGTACCTCAAGTGTCTTCCTCAGAACTCGATGGAGATCCATATACTTATGAAGAACACAATTCTGAAGACGAGGGTTATGAGCAAGCTTATGCGGCTGACTCTGATGAGGACCGTGATGATTTCAAGTGGTCCGCGGAGGAGACCGAAACCTTTGTCAAAGTATGGGGCAGACATTCGAGTGTTCATGAGTTTAAGGATGTTAGGGAGGCTCACCTAGCCGTGGCCGACTCGAACATGCGAGAATATGGCCCCGAACCTCCTAACCCATCATCGAGGACGGGGACGGAGCAATACGTCATCCTAGGGCACGACCTTTGATATATACAGGTCTAAAATTCAAGGCTATGTTGGACATGCAGATTTGGCTCCAGGAGTACGCCGTTAGGCATCACCGGCAGTACATTGTGTTCAAGTCCAACAAGACAAAACGCTATGTTGTGACGTGTGAGGACGAAGAGTGTAATTGGAAGGTTAGAGCAAGAAAGTCTTCCGAGGGTTGGTGGAAGATAAGTAGCTATGTTGGCCCACACACATGCGGCAATAAGGTTCTCAAGGCCACCGGGCATAGGCGGCACCGACAATTGACATCAACTTTTATAGCGCACCGGTGTGCGGAAGAAATCAAAGCTACGCCCACCCTCTCAGCGGCATCTTTGAAGTGGTTCATACATCTCATTTTTGACTATCATGTCACGTATGGCAAGGCCTGGAGAGCTAAGCAGATGGCTATGAAGATGGCCTACGGGGATTGGGAGGAAGCCTATGGAAGGCTACCAAGGATGTTGGGAGCAATGGCACATCGGAACCCGGGAATGACGCAAGTTGTTCAGCCACATCCCACGTTTACTCGCACGGTTAAAGGTGTAAAATACCCCGTGTTTGGGCGAGCGTTTTGGTGCTTCCGCCCATGTGTCGAAGCTTTCAAGCATTGTCGTCCATTTCTTTGCGTGGATGGCAATTTTTGACTGGAAAGTTTAAGGGCTCCCTTCTCGTTGCTATTTCTTGTGATGCGGACAACCGTTTGGTCCCTCTTGCGTTTGCTCTTGTGACAGGGGAAGACAATTACAACTGGAGCTGGTTTATGGATTTGTTGAGGACTAAAGTAGTAGGCCGAGACAGGGTTGTTTGTTTGATATCTGATCGCCATCAGGGCATATTGAATGTCGTGAAGGAAGAAATAGTTGGGCATCCCCTTCTAAAGCACCGATGGTGCATGAGGCATTTTGCAGCTAATTTCTACCGTGCTTGTCGTAACCGGGAAATGGCCGAGTATCTTCGTCGGCTTTCCATGGTTTTTGAGCCGGCTATATTTGAAGAGATGTATGCAGAGTTGTATGGCTTGACAAATCCCAATGGGAAGGTTTTCTGAAAGAGCATTTGCCGATGAAATCGTTGTGGTCACAAGCATTCGATGCGGATGGGGTTCGGCATGGACACATGACAAGTAACATGGCCGAGATTTTCAATAAGGTGTTGAAGGGTATACATGCATTATCTGTCACCGCCATAGCAGCATTTACATTTCACAAGTGCAACGAGTATTGGGTGACGAGGAGGGAAGAGGTAGAAGTCCTTCGGAATGCCGGTAAAAGATGGCCAAAGACCGTGGAAGAAGAACTTGATTATCAGGAAAGGAAGTCAGACGCCCAAACATCCATCTGTTTTGACAAGGATGTGTGGAAGTACGAGGTTTCAGAACAAGGAGGTACGGACGCGGGTGGTGAGCAATATGGTGGCCACAAATACGTTGTTGTCTTAGCCACTTCATCTTGCACTTGCGAGATGCCATTACAAATACATCTACCATGCTCCCATATAATGACAGCTTCCCGTGCTAGGGGACTTGACCCAATGAGTTTGCTATGCCTGTCACGGTTCTATCGAATTGAAGCGGTCCAAGGCACATGGGCAGGTAGATTTCAGCCTTATCTAGATATGGCCCAATGACCTGAGTACACAGGCCCGACTTACTTACCGGATGTGAAACTCATGGTGGACACAAAAGGCCGACAACAGACGAAGAGGTTCAAGATGGACATGGACCGCGCACAAGGCGGGTTACCCTTCAAGACACCTCGTGGAAATGATTATTTCGTGGAGGACACCGTGAAAAATCGTTGTTCGGTATGCGGCGAGGAAGGTCACAGGAACACAAAAAAGTTAAGTTGCGAGGACCGGAAAAAGAAAATAGTCGCCGAAGCAGCTGCGGCAGAAGCCGATTCCGTATTCGCCGCAAGTAACCCTTCTTCAAGTGCACGAGGAAGAGGTTCTAAGCGTCCGCGAGGCACTAGACATTATAGAGGTTATAGGCGTCGTCCAGCCGTAATTGGAAAATTTGATGAAGCATTACGACGTGGTAGCCAGGTTATATTTCCTTTACTTCTTTAGTGTCAATATTGCTCACTCTTGTATTTCATATGTATGATCTCGTTTTATCATTTCCCATGTAACATTCTTTTACTCCTTTAGTGTCAATATTTCTCACTCTTCTATGCCACATTTATTTGCAGAATGGAGCCTCCGTATCATCTTCTTGAGAAGGGATATAAGGAGAAACACCGAGGTCGGATTATCTCCTCCGGCGAGGTATGCACATTTAGATATGTTTATGCATTTTGTTTGTTTGTTAAATGAGTACTAATTTGTATGTTCTACTAAATTTTGCAGAAACTAGAGCACCTACGTATACGAGGCCATAAGTTGAACCACACTGAGATGGCATACTCAGATCGGTACACACCTTACACAATGGCAAGGACGGGGGTGTCCAGCTACAATAGCTTCGCCCTCACAGCACTAGTCGACAGGTGGCATATCGAGACCCACACTTTTCACCTTCCATGTGGAGAGATGACCATAACTCTGGAGGACATGGCCATGATCACCGGTTTGCCTATTGATGGGAAGCCTGTGACCGGAAAGATAGAGTCAAGTAACTACAGGGGCATGGTCGAGGAGCTTCTTGGAGTTAGACCACCGGAAAAAGTGCCTGGGAAGAAGGCAGACAAGACCGGTGGTCTCAAGTTCACTTGGTTAGAAACCAACTTTGGCACGCTACCAGAAAGTGCAGATGAGATCACTGTTGAGAGGTACACTTGGTACATCTTACTAATATACATACAAATTTTCACTCCACCTATTCTTCGCTCACATAAACCTTGTACTCTGTCAATGCAGGTATGCTCGGACATACGTAATGTATTGTTTTGGTAAAGTGCTTTTTCCAGACTCCGGGGGTAGCGACGTGTCGTGGATGTTTCTACCTCTACTCCGTGATTGGGACAACGCCGGTAGGTACAGCTGGCGATCTGCCGGGTTGGCTTACGTGTACCGGCAGCTAGATGAAGCTTGTAGAAGGACCGCGGCCCTGGCAAACATGGGTGGCTGTGTGCTTGCTTTTCAGGTTTGGATGTGGGAGAGATTTCCTGTCGGCCGTCCCACGTCCAATAAGAGTCGTGATTGGCAACATGTTGATCCAGACATGGCACCCACCATCACACACTGTTATGATGGGGTCTTGACGGGTTGGGGTTCGAAAAAAAATCTCTACAAGGAATACACCGATCATATTGACTCATTGCTTCCCAGTTATGTGAGTGTAGCAACCACAAACAATATTCCATTTCATGTTTCCTATGATCTCAAATGTATGATTTAATTTGTTGCATATCACAGGTAACATGGCAGCCATACACCGAGGTTATTGACGACGAGAGTTTCAACTTAAATGTGATGTGCACTCAAGACAGGGCTATGTGGACAAAGAGGTGCCCACTCATTTGCTTCTATGCAGTCGAGTACCACCTACCACACCGAGTTGCGAGGCAGTTTGGGAGGTTTCATCCCAGCCCTCCTGAGGAGTTCTCTACGTCGTCTAAGCTTCATGAGTAATATTCTGGATGCTCCACAATATTGTCTTAGCAATTTAGGAAAAATAAGCCAACTAATGACTAACAATTCTTGTCTCCATGTTATTTTGTAGTCTTGACAGGAAAAAGAACAAGACAATTACCGATTGGCTTCACCATCACCGAGAGTACATTCACGAATGGAATAGTGGACAAGGCCCGAGTATCAACCTCACACCTCATAACGAAGTTGCCTTTGATAGGTATCTAGTTTGGCTAAATGGTGCTACTAGGCTCCATCTTATGAGGAGTTATAACAGACCGTGACATCTTGGATGAGGACTCCGAGTCCGATGAGTATGATGATAATATTCGGCGTGGAAAGCGTGTGGACCAAGGACTCGTGCGAGACCGTGTGGTAAGAACCACATTGCATTGTCTTGCTCATTTTTACTACTTATTCTTTGTATGTGGATAGACACTTACTTTTTATGGTACACAGGCCGGTGAGCTGACTAGAGGCATTACCGAGGCTGAGGATGCACTCCAAGTTGAACCTGGAACTAAAGGCGCGGAGGCCACCCTCCGTGCATGTCTAGTGGTATGAATCTTCGTGTTTTCATAATTGTGTCGGTCTTCTACCTTTGCTATAACCATTTTGTTGTATTTTTTCAGAAAATTGTCAAACGTTCCCGTAAGTTGCTGTCAAGGCTTGCATGCAGGAATCCTACCGATGATTTGGGTGAGGTCCAACCGAGCCGTTTGAATTCACCACCAACTGATGATGATTGGGGCATGACGAGTGACAGGGAATACCCCGATGACATGTTTCTATCACAAGCCCGCAGTGCACCACAACCAAGTCAGACTAGTGGAGAACCAAGTCAGCCTAGTCCTAAAGCAAGCCCCCGAAGATACACTAGGCGGCAGCCTCATGAGACAAGTCGAATCATGCCTCGGAGGGGTTCTCGGATCCGCAAGCGCGCCTATGATGTTGGGAATATGCCCTAGAGGCAATCATGTATGATGTTATTCCCATTGTATTCATAAAGTTATTAAGTTGTCCTTGTATTGAACATCTGATATATGTCATTGAATATGTGATTCGATTGTGGAACTATATATTCATGTTGTTCATACTAGATTGTCCTTGGTCATTTAGGTTGTGCTGGACACACACCCTAGACTAATGTGAGTGTTGGCTGATGACACGGTTCCACTTGTCATGGGCATGGTGATGCCATTCCAACGTTCATGGACTTGGCTAAAGAGTTTTAGCAAGTCGGACTGACCCACATTGAGATGCAACGATCAAGTCGTCATTTGCATGTCTCAATCAATGTAATCCTTAGACCTGAGGTTGTCGCACAATCCGAGTTGTGGATCACCGACTTAGGTTCTGTCAAACGTTGTTCTGTGACAAGGCAACTATAAAGGCAGAGTTCGGGTCGAATGAGAAGCAAGCTGCGTGATGTGGATAATCAAGATGGGATTTTGCCCCTCCGAATGGAGAGATATTCTCTGGGCCCTCTCGAGTGATATGATTCAGGAAGCATGGCCATGCGCAACTCAGTTAAGTGTTAACTGTGTTGGTTGACTAAGAGTTAGTCAGATGAATCACATATCACGGATCGAGAAGAGAGTTGAACTATTAAAGGGATGACGATGAATCGCCTATAGTTCGACAAGGTATATCGTGAGGCAAAAAGGACTAAGATGAATATCACATTGAAAGGTATGTCGTCATGACTCAATGGGACTTGGGAGTCGGCACGTTCTGCTAGGAGCCGCTACCGATTGATCGATTGGGAGTAGGACTCCAATCGTGTCCATGTCGCCATGAGCCTGCAGGGTCACACACTTAAGAGCGGGAGCAAGTATTGGTTGGGTTGGACCCGAACCGGAAATGGACTGAGTTAGTGAGTCGGACTCACAGAGGGAATGGGCCACAAGTGTTGTGCAGCCCATTACCGTACGCTATATAAAGAGGGGCGCAGGTTGCCCAGCGGGCAAGGAAGTCTACTCTCCCATGCGTTGGGAACCCTAGCCCCACTCAGTCCAGCCGCCGCACCGGACCTAGCAGTCCGCCGTCGGAGCTCCTCCTCGTACGTGTGGATACCGGCAGAGGTGTTGTACGTTCAGCACTTCGACGTTCGAGGGATTGGATCGGCCGGACCGGATCGTGGGACTGCACTGCCCCGACCCGACGCGCTACATCGATAATCCGCACCTGCGCGTCTAGTGGTAATACTCGTGGCCTTCTACCTCGGCTAGATCTTGGGAGCTTTGCGTAGGAAAAGTTTTCGTTTATCTCTACGCGCCCCAACAGTGGTATCAGAGCGGTAGCTTCTGGTATTAGGCCCGAGATCCGTACATATGTGATATGTAGTTAGCGTTAGATGTGATCTAATTGCTGTTTTGGTGGTCGGTCTATGAGATAGATCGGTTTTGTACAAGGTTGATTGGATCAATCGTACTCGGGGTTAATGGATGATCTGGTTTCCGTGATCATACTGCTAAGGTCGTGGAACAACTTACCCCTACCGGTCGGTTTCCGCCATCGGGGTATACCGTGACACATAAATCCAGTTGCGGTGATCGAAGATCAAAGAGTTTGGTCGAATCGGAATACGGATCAGATTCGGGTAAAATCGTTTTATCCGATGAAGAAATCCATGATCGGAATGCAGATGAGATCTGCGTTTTCCGAAATCAACGGGCGCTGCCCGCACCCGCGAGGGGCGCTGCCCCTTCGATCCCCGCCCGCTATCCGGCTAGCGGGACCGCCGTCGTCCTGTCGTAGCGCCTTAGATGTCGTTGCGAGTTTCACAACGCCGGTAGATATCGTATCTATGCATAACTTGTTTTTGCAGGAAGTTGTGAATGGTATGGCTTATGTGCATGTGATGTGTGTAATCCATACATGATCTGCGTATCATGTTTTTGTCAGCCGGCTGGAGCCTAGGTGCTGTCATTTTATTGTATACCGGCCTGCGTGTCGGATTCTCTATGTAAATTTCATTTACTTAGCTAGTGTAGCTTGTTGGAGAACCCGGAAGGCATGCAAGTCGATGTACAAGTCGGCTACATGGAGTAAGATGGCACGTGACAAGAGTTGGCACGTGTCGACTTGCAAGCTTTGTGGAGATGGAGATCACCATGAAGAGAGCCATACCATTTCACATTATAATTGTTTTATTTGTGTTATTGTTATGTCTCTATTTACCTCTATTTAGATAGTTGGTAGATTCTTTAATCCCTCAAAGAAGGTCTAGTCGGTCGCCCCGCCAGTGCTGCACCATCACAAGTCGGACATTCTTGGTAGTGGGCTCATAAAATTGAGGTGCTACCAATTCTTTCCGGTTAGGTGGGTTTGAGTCGGACTCTTACAAGCAGAAGCACTTGGTAATCTAGACGAGTCCATCACAACGGTTGTGGGGCTCGGGGCGAGGTAGGTTGGGAGCCGGGGCATGTGATGTCACCCAACTAACAGGAGTCGTATAGAGATACGATTGGCAAGGTGTTGCCTACCTAGATCACTTGACGGCTAGCGGTGATGCTAAAGCTCACTAGTCGGCTTGCTTATTTAGGGTCCTGAATCACTTAGCAACCATCGGAGGGATGTTGGTTCTAGTGGGAGCATAAGTATTAAAGCGTTTAATATGCCTGCTCTTTTATGAATACATGTCTTAAGTGTTTTTGCGTATTTTCTGTTGTAGATCAATGGCACCTAGCAACCTTCCTCAGTTGTCCACTTTTGCGTTGAGGTCAATCCTAGAGAAAGATAAGCTTAATGGAATTAATTTCACCAACTGGTATCGTAATCTGAGGATAGTCCTCAAGCATGACAAGAAAGAACATGTTCTAGAAACTCCACTTCCAGATGAGCCTGATGACGATGCGACTGTCGCTGTCACAAATGCCTACCGTAAGACTAGAGATGAGTCTACGGAGATTAGCTGTCTTATGCTTGCACACATGGAACCGGACTTGCAGCAGCAGTTCGAAAATGTTGAGGCCTACGATATGATCGAAAGCCTCAAAAGTATGTTCCAGGCTCAAGCAAGGACTGAGAGGTATCAAGTCTCTCAAGCTTTGCTTGGCTGTAAGCTGAAAGACGGCGATCCACTGAGTCCGCATGTAATCAAGATGATTGGTTACATACAGTCTTTGGATCGCTTGGGCTTCTCAATTAAAGAAGAGATCGCCACTGATATAATTCTGAACTCTCTTCCTAGTGCGTATGGTCCGTTCATCTCGAACTACCATATGCATGGTATGGATAAGAGTATCACTGAATTACATGGGATGCTCAAAACGGCAGAGGCTGATATCAAGAAAGGCACCAGTCAAGTGTTGATGGTGCAGAATAAGGCTAAGTTCAAGAAGAGTTCTTGGACTAAGAAGAAGAAGGATAAGTCAGGAGGCAACGCCCATGGCCCTGTCCAGAGCGCTTCCTCAAAGACTAAGCCTTCTCCTACAGCCGGAGCCAATTGCTTCTATTGCAAGCAGGATGGCCACTGGAAGAGGAATTGCACCAAGTATTTGGCTGACAAGGCCAAGAGTGGAGGTATGACTTCCGACTCAGGTACACTTGTGTGCAATGTTATAGACATTTATCTTGCTGATGCACCTAATAGTTCTTGGGTATACGATACCGGATCAGTCATTCACATTTGCAACTCGTTGCAGGGGCTGGTAAGAACTAGGAGCGTGGCAAGAGGAGAGGTTGATATTCGGGTCGGCAACAAGGCGAGAGTCGCTGCGTTAGAAGTCGGCACGATACAACTTCATTTACCTTCAGGATTTATTTTGGAACTAAATAATTGTTATTATGTTCCAGCGCTTAGTCGAAACATTATTTCCGCCTCATGTTTGATGAGACAAGGTTATGAGTCGAATATTAAGAATAATGGTTGTTCTTTATATTTGAAAGATATGTTTCACGGCTTTGCACCCGTTCAGAACGGGTTATTTATTTTAAATCTTGATAGTGAATCGGTCTATAACATAAATGTTAAAAGGTTGAAACCAAATGATCTGAATATGACTTACTTTTGGCACTGTCGGCTTGGTCATATAAGTTGGAAGCGCATGAAGAAGCTCCATGATGATGGACTTCTAACTTCATTTGACTTAGAGTCATTCGAGACATGCGAATCATGCCTACTGGGAAAGATGACCAAGACACCTTTTGCAAGGAGTTGTGAAAGGGCGTCCGACTTGTTGGAACTAATACATAGTGATGTATGTGGTCCAATGAGCACGACAGCCAGAGGTGGTTATGAGTACTTCATTACCTTCACTGATGATTTGAGTAGGTATGGATATATCTATTTAATGAAACACAAGTCGGAAGCCTTTGAAAAGTTCAAGGAATTCCAGAATGAGGTACAAAATCAGCTCGGCAAGAAAATAAAGTTTCTACGGTCGGACCGTGGAGGCGAGTACATGAGCCATGAGTTTGATGACCATCTAAAGAGTTGTGGAATAGTTCCTCAACTCACTCCGCCGGGTACACCGCAGAGAAACGGTGTATCGGAACGGAGAAATCGGACCTTGTTGGACATGGTACGATCAATGATGAGTCGGACAGATCTACCTTTATCATTTTGGGGTTATTGTCTAGAAACTGCAGCTTTCACACTAAACAGAGTACCATCAAAGTCAGTAGAGAAGACACCACATGAGATGTGGACGGGCAAGAAGCCAAGTTTGTCTTTTCTTAAGATTTGGGGTTGTGAAGCATTTGTCAAGCGACTTCAGTCGGACAAGCTCACGCCCAAGACGGATAAGTGTATTTTCGTGGGGTATCCGAGGGAAACCTTGGGGTACTACTTCTACAACCGGGAAGAGGGCAAAGTGTTTGTCGCTCGGAATGGTGTCTTCCTTGAGAAAGAGTTTCTCGGTCGGGAAGTCAGTGGGAGCACAGTGCAACTCGAAGAAATTCGAGAGGAACCGGCTAGGGGCGAGTCGGCGAATGCCTTGGAGGCTGAGCCGGTCGTGGTACCTACACCGGTAACAGCACCTGAACCACGGAGATCTGCCAGATTACAGAGTGCTCGAGATGTTTTACTGTTAGACAGTAATGAGCCGGCAACTTATTCGGAAGCGATGGTGGGATCTGATTCCGAGTCATGGCTTGGAGCCATGAGATCCGAGTTAAAGTCCATGGATGAAAACCAAGTTTGGAATTTGGTTGATCTGCCTGACGGTGCAAGACCCGTCGAGTGCAAATGGGTCTTTAAGAAGAAAATTGATATGGATGGAAATATTTCCGTCTATAAAGCACGACTTGTCGCGAAGGGGTTCCGACAGGTTCAAGGAGTTGACTACGACGAGACCTTCTCGCCCGTAGCGATGCTTAAATCAATTCGGATCATGTTAGCCATAGCAGCCTATTTCGACTATGAGATATGGCAGATGGATGTCAAGACAGCTTTCCTTAATGGAAATTTAACTGAGGACGTGTATATGATACAGCCCGAAGGTTTTGTCGATCCAGCTAATGTTGACAAGGTATGCAAACTTCAGAAATCCATTTATGGGTTGAAGCAAGCATCTCGGAGTTGGAACATTCGCTTTGATGAGGTAGTCAAATCGTTTGGCTTCATCAAGAGCGATCATGATTCTTGTTTATACAAGAAGTTTAGTGGGAGCAAAGTAAACTTTCTAATCTTATATGTGGATGACATATTGCTGATTGGAAATGATGTCATGATGTTGCAAGAAACCAAAGAGTCATTGGAAAGGAGTTTCTCAATGAAGGATTTGGGTGAGGCAACTTACATATTAGGAATCAGGATCTATAGAGATAGATCCAGGCGGCTCATTGGATTGAGTCAGAGTACTTATCTGGACAAGGTTTTGAAGAAATTCAAAATGCAAGAGTCCAAGAAGGGATTCTTGCCGATGTCCCATGGTATAAAACTTAGCAAGACTCAGTGTCCTTCGACGACTGATGAGCGAAGTCGGATGAGTGTGATCCCGTATGCTTCGGCAATCGGATCCATCATGTATGCCATGATTTGTACTAGGCCAGATGTTTCCTATGCTCTAAGTGTTACGAGCAGATACCAGGCTGACCCTGGCGAAGCCCACTGGGCAGCGGTTAAAAACATCCTTAAGTATTTGAGAAATACTAAGGAAATGTTCCTAGTTTATGGAGGTGATGAGGAATTCAGTGTAAAGGGTTACACGGATGCGAGTTATCTCACCGACTCAGATGATTCTCGTTCGCAATCGGGATACGTGTTCGTAATGAACGGAGGAGCTGTGAGCTGGAAGAGTTCCAAGCAAGATACGGTGTCTGCATCTACAACAGAGGCTGAGTATATTGCTGCCTCAGAGGCGGCAAAGGAAGCTGTTTGGATCAGGAACCTCCTGATTGATCTTGGTGTGGTTCAGGGCGCGTCCAATCCTTTGGACGTATATTGTGACAACAATGGTGCTATCGCACAAGCCAAGGAACCTAGACAACACCAGAAGAACAAACATATACTCATGCGGTACCACCTCATTCGCCAGTTTGTCGAACAAGGGGATATCAAGTTATGCAAAGTACACACGGATGCAAACATTGCAGATCCGTTGACAAAGGCGCTACCACAGCCTAAGCATGAGGCGCACACGAGAGGCATGGGCATTAGATGCCTAGGCATATGATGCCAGGATGATTGACTCTAGTGCAAGTGGGAGACTGTTGGGAATATGCCCTAGAGGCAATCATGTATGATGTTATTCCCATTGTATTCATAAAGTTATTAAGTTGTCCTTGTATTGAACATCTGATATATGTCATTGAATATGTGATTCGATTGTGGAACTATATATTCATGTTGTTCATACTAGATTGTCCTTGGTCATTTAGGTTGTGCTGGACACACACCCTAGACTAATGTGAGTGTTGGCTGATGACACGGTTCCACTTGTCATGGGCATGGTGATGCCATTCCAACGTTCATGGACTTGGCTAAAGAGTTTTAGCAAGTCGGACTGACCCACATTGAGATGCAACGATCAAGTCGTCATTTGCATGTCTCAATCAATGTAATCCTTAGACCTGAGGTTGTCGCACAATCCGAGTTGTGGATCACCGACTTAGGTTCTGTCAAACGTTGTTCTGTGACAAGGCAACTATAAAGGCAGAGTTCGGGTCGAATGAGAAGCAAGCTGCGTGATGTGGATAATCAAGATGGGATTTTGCCCCTCCGAATGGAGAGATATTCTCTGGGCCCTCTCGAGTGATATGATTCAGGAAGCATGGCCATGCGCAACTCAGTTAAGTGTTAACTGTGTTGGTTGACTAAGAGTTAGTCAGATGAATCACATATCACGGATCGAGAAGAGAGTTGAACTATTAAAGGGATGACGATGAATCGCCTATAGTTCGACAAGGTATATCGTGAGGCAAAAAGGACTAAGATGAATATCACATTGAAAGGTATGTCGTCATGACTCAATGGGACTTGGGAGTCGGCACGTTCTGCTAGGAGCCGCTACCGATTGATCGATTGGGAGTAGGACTCCAATCGTGTCCATGTCGCCATGAGCCTGCAGGGTCACACACTTAAGAGCGGGAGCAAGTATTGGTTGGGTTGGACCCGAACCGGAAATGGACTGAGTTAGTGAGTCGGACTCACAGAGGGAATGGGCCACAAGTGTTGTGCAGCCCATTACCGTACGCTATATAAAGAGGGGCGCAGGTTGCCCAGCGGGCAAGGAAGTCTACTCTCCCATGCGTTGGGAACCCTAGCCCCACTCAGTCCAGCCGCCGCACCGGACCTAGCAGTCCGCCGTCGGAGCTCCTCCTCGTACGTGTGGATACCGGCAGAGGTGCTGTACGTTCAGCACTTCGACGTTCGAGGGATTGGATCGGCCGGACCGGATCGTGGGACTGCACTGCCCCGACCCGACGCGCTACATCGATAATCCGCACCTGCGCGTCTAGTGGTAATACTCGTGGCCTTCTACCTCGGCTAGATCTTGGGAGCTTTGCGTAGGAAAAGTTTTCGTTTATCTCTACGCGCCCCAACATATGATGCACCGCCGACGCAAGAAAGGAGACGAGGTCGCAAATGATGCGGTGCTTTCTATGGTTTGTGCAAATGATGCGGTGCTTTCGATGTGGTCACTTTGTTTTGTGAGAACTATGGTTTGTGCAACTTATTCGGTGCTTTCTATGTGATCACTTTGTACTGTGAGAATTATGGGATCATTGTCTGAACTATGTGCTTTGTTAAGCTAGGAAAATGTATGAGAACTATGTGCATTGTGCTGTGATTATTAGAAATTGATGCATTTCCTGAAATCTGTATTGTGCTGTGAAAGTATAATTTGTTTTGTTGTAAATCGTCCATGAAACAGAGAAGGTGCTGCCAAAAAATTCCAGAAAATTAGGTCGGCTCGAACTAGCCTAGCGCCGACCTATTGCAAAGCGACTACTGGCTGTGCGGCGCCGAACTCTGGAACAGGTACGCTCCAGAGAGAGGTATGGTCGTGAAAACACCCAGTTTTCGGCGCCGGCCCGTCTGGAGCCAAACTAGTTCACTTCAGCGTCGTATGGGTGTGGCGCCGTGCTCAGCAAGGTCGGCTCCAACTGCCTTGGCGCCGAACCGTGAAGATACGATGGAGGAGCCTAACAGAGAGGGGAACACGGGCGCGGAAATCGCCCAGCATTCGGCGCCCACTAGTTTGGAGCCGAAGTTCCGAATTTCGGCTGCAGAGTGTGCTGGCGCCGCACTGTGCGCAATCGGCTCCAGCTTCCCTAGAGCCGAACTATGGAGACACGAGGGACGCGACTAACAGAGAGCAAAACGTGGGGGGACAAGATGCCCAGTTTTCGGCGCCACACGAATTGGAGCCGACGTATTTCAGTTCGGTTGACATGGAAAGGCGTCGAACTGTGGGAAAGCGGCTCCAAGGGCCATGGCGCCGAATTGTGCAGACACGATCGACAAAACTAACAGAGAGCGAAACGAGTTTGTGCAAAATGCGCAGTTTTCGGCGCCCGATGAGCTGGAGCCGAACTGCTCCAGGAAGGCGCCATTCTGCGTTGGCGCCGAGTCTGAAGGGGACGGCTCCATGCGCCTTGGCGCCGAAAGATGGTGACAGAACCAGCAGAGTAATAGAGAGGGGAGGAAAACTGCCAGTTTTCGGCGCCAAGCAGGCTGGAGCCGAAGAACTTAAGGTCGGCGCAACCACTTATTGGGTCCGACATGAACGATGTCGGCTCCGGTCTCCTTGGCGCCGACCCTTCGACGCAGGGGTTAGGGGAGGAGGAGAATTTCAAGATTTTGCCGCTGACTCAGAGTGCACTCAATCAATTTCCTGTGCTGCTGACTTTGAGTGCACCTAACCAGGAAGAGCACTCAATCTATATATATCAGGCTGGTGACACATATAGACACACACACACAATGACTGGTGCGGGATCCTCTTCAAAGAGATCGAAAGGAAAAGAGCCGGCCATTGAGTACGTAGGTCCTCGTAGTGACTCGTTCGTGCCACCGGACATGCCGCTAAAAGACGAGCTAGACGGTCATGTGCCATGGATCATTGTAACACCCGGGGATTTTCCCCAATTAGTTTGTGTGTTTTCCTTTTGCATCATCATGGCATCCAGCATGCATTGCACTTTGTTTTCAAAATCATTTAAAATTCAAACCAATTTAAATTTTCAAACAATGCACCTGTGTTTTCAAACTCAAATGGTTTTCAATAAAAATTGAATTGGAATTTTAAAAATTGGTTTGGGTTATAAATCCCCTTTTATTAAAACCCTAATCCCATTCAAATTCAATCTCAAACAAATTGTGCAACTTGAATATTTTTGGAAACAAAATAGCATGCAACTGGGTATTTGCAATAATGAACCCATAAAAAATTGTCCCCATAATTTTTGAACTCCAAAAACCCCCTTCTTTTCCATCTTTTCTCTTTCTACAAAAAAAAAGAAAAGAAATAAAAAACAGAGCTGGGGGAGGCAGGCCATTGGCCCACCTACAATCCCAGCCCAACTCGCAGCAGCCCAGCCTACCTCCACTACCTTCTTCTCCGTACGGACACGCACGCAGGAGAGCGTTCCCCTCCTGTCGCTGTCGACATCCGCTCCATGGACCCCTCCTCCACCTGCTCCCCCCCACCTTAAAGCCTCCTCTCCATCCCCAAACCCTAGCATCTTCTCCCTCTTCCTCCTTGCCCGCCGCCGCCGCCTTTCCTCTTCCTCCTCTGATCCTCCACCTCTGCCTGAACTTCTGAACCCGAGCAGGCCCTCCGTGGCCGGACCTTGCGGTCCATGGCGCCGCCACCACGCTCGCCGTCGGGCTGTGCTAGCCGCGGGAATGGAACCATGGCTTCTTCCTCGTCGCCCTCGTCCCCTCGGTCGGCCCGGAGAGGTACCAGGGCCACGGCGCCGTCGAGATTTTTCCGTCGTCGTCTGCCGGCCGTCTTCCCCGTCCTCGCGCCTAGCAACCTCGCTGGAAGCCCCCACGGTGAGCCCCCGCCTCCGGGCCCTCTCCCTCCTTCCTCCCGCTTCTCTGTGAGGGCCCCCTTCGAGCACCCAGCCGCGCCGTCGCCCACTATGGTCGTGGCCGGCCATGTTCGTCCGTCCTCGTCGCACTGTCCAAGTCTGAATCTTTGTTCTTCAAAATTCAGTTAACAGCGAAGGATACCCTCTTATTCCGTCAGTTCCGTATAGTATCACAAAACGCATCGCATCGCAGTGGTTGGGTTCCATCCGCGCGAGGGAGAGACCCAGGTTCGATCCCCCTCCGGCCGAATAAAAGCCACCTCTTTGATGGTTTACGCGCGCGCGGGCAGGCCCCGCATGTTAGTGACCCCCGTGGCCACCCCAGCTTCCACCCGCGCCCGTGTGGTTGTGTAACATCCCAAGTATGAAAACCTAACATCTAGAATGTTTGTTTCCTGTTTAATCAAAGTATTGCATCATGTCATCATGTTTATTTCATTGTTTGCATTTGTTTACTATTTTGTTTGCATCTGTTTTTATTCTGTTTTCATAATTGAATTTCAAACAAATCCAAATGATGTGTTTCATACTTGTCATGTTACAACATTTTCGCAAATAAAATTTCAATTCAAACAACCTTTTGTTTCCAATTAATCCATATTTGATCAACTAATAAAATGGTGCTTTTATTTCAATTAAGTAACCCCAAATTTGCTTTCAAATTCAAAGCATCTCCAAACAGCACCTCATTTGAAAATTATAAAAATACCAAACAAATTCTAATCCCAATTGTTCTATTTAATCAATAGGTTTCACCCTATTAAAAACTTTGTTTTCAATATTATTTTATTTAATAACAAAATACCTCTAAATTTGAAATAATTCCAATCAGCACCAAAAATTCAAATATTTTTGAATTCCAAACTTAGTTTTTGGTTGTAATTAACCTAATGAGCTCACCCTAATTTTTCTAGGATTTTTGCTAACCCCAAAATCCCTTTTCTCTTCCATTTCTATTTGCTACAAAAAAAACAGAAAAGCAAAATAGAAAAAAAAAACGCGCGGCAGCTAACCTAACCGGCCCAGCCCGCAACTTACCGCACCGCACCTGGCCCGGTACCCCTTCGCAGCCGCCCCCGTCGTCTGTTCCAAGTACGGCGCGCATCGCGCGGTGCCACGGCGGCAGACGGGCGCGCCGACGGCCAGGAGCTCGCCTAGCACGCTATAAAGACCCCCTAGACCCCCTGGCGCCGCCTAACCCTAGCCTCCCTCGTTCCCCGAGCTCGCGCCGCCAATTTTTCTCTCTCTCGCCGCCATCACCACCCTCTGCCACTCACCGGAGCTCCTCCGCTCTGAAGCTCCGACCACCGCAGGCGCCACCATCCTCCTCCACCCCACCTAGCCACGGAATCTAGACCACCTCGACTCCCTCTCTCTGTTAAACACCCTAGCTACCCCGGAGACACTCGGAATCGTCGCCGCCGTCTTCGATCCGTTGCCACCGGAGTTTTTCCTCTCTGAACCTTCGATGGCAGCCGCCGCTACCGAGCTCCTCCTTCCTCGTTGATCGCGGGAACGAAACCACCGTCACCTCCTCGCGCTGGTGGACACCACAGCGGGCCCGTGGACGTCGTGGATCACCGCCGCCATCTGCGACATCGCCGCCGGCCGCGAACCCCCTCGACCATCTGCTTCCCCGACAACGGTGGTGAGCCACCGTGTCCATCTCCTCCTCCTCTCTGTCTCTTGCTCGCAAGCACGCGCACGCAAGCGCACACCTCACAGCCGCAGCACCCACGCCCATCGAGCTCGAGCACACGGTGATCGCCGGCGGTCCCGCTCCGTTCACTGTCAAGTTTCAGAGATGTGTTCGTCAGTTAAAGTTTCAGTTAGCGCGTTTGTAACCTTATCCTCCCCGCGCGTGTGCTACTGACATCAAACGAATCGCACCGCACTGGTCAGGCACAGCGCGCGCAAGGGTGAGGTCCAGGGATCGAGCCCTGGCTCCCGCACGGGAAATTTCCCACTTTTTTCCACCGCCACGCTGACAGGGAGGGCCCCCCGTCAGCCGCACACTTGCCACGCACGCACACAGTGGCCCGTGGCCCACGGGCAGTGGCTAGTGTGTGTTTCTGCACGGTAACAATTGTTTTTCTAACTTTCTGTTTTCAAAACTGGTCCTTTAAAATTACAGAATGGTCCCTCAAAGTAATTTGATAATAACTTTAGTTTTATAACTCCAAATAATGAAAATAAAATATGTGCACTGATCTAAATTTAATTCTCTATCTAATGGTAGCATTTGTTTCCTGTTTTGAATTTTCAAAATGCAATTCAAATTTGAATTCAAATAATTCAATTGCAAATTGCTAAAATCCATAACTATTTCATTCTTAATCCAATAAATGCAAATAAAATATGTTTTCCATGCTATTTCAAATACCCTTTTCAAATATAAATTTTGTTTCATGGTTTGAATAACTTAAATTGCCTAAATAATTTAATCCTTGTTTAATTCATTTAAATTTTGCTAAAATCATAACTTGCTCAAAATAAATTATTTTTGAACATGCAAAATATGTTTTCAAACTATAAAAGTATAAACTTTTCAAATATGAATTTGAAATTATGTTTTGAACAAATAAAATTCAAATAAAATTCATGCTTGTTTTAAATTCATTTAAAACTTGTTTAATATTGTTTAAGTCATAATAAATTCATCTTAACTCCTTTTTCAAAATTTGAAACATGTAATCCAACTAAAATTTGGTATTCTTTTCAAATATGAATTTTGTTATTTGTTTTGAACATTTTAAATTGATGAAAACAACAAATGCTTGTGTAACATCATTAAGTAACCCAAAATTTCCCAACTTAATAAATGATTTCCAAACTTGTTAAGATTCTTTCTCCCACTTGCATCTATTGTTGTTATTTTGTTGTTATCATAATGCATGCATCATGGTAATAACCTTTCACATGGTACTAAGTTGTAGATCATTTGTTCCCACTTAATTCATGGACCTTTTTCCATATGCACTCCAATGGCATATGTGTCCATTTAAATTGTGTTACCATGTCACTTAGTTTATTTTGATGCATCTATTAAATTGACATGCATCATCCCATGATTGTGCACTATGCCATGATATTGATTGTTTATATTTCTGCCTTGTTTGTTTGCTTCTTCTCGGATAGACGACGACGTTGAGACAGACGATCTTTACAGCACCCCTTCTGAGGATCTAGCTCAGTACCCGGCTGCTGAGTTTGCAGGCAAGTTATCACTCACATGAACCACCGTGTTCCTTTCAACATTGGTTACCGATACTTTCCGTTGTCTATTTGCTAGCCCTATGTGTAGTTGTTTCTGTTACGAACCTATCACATGAATCCCTTAACCTTGATATTGCCTCACCACCACTCCTACAACCCCATTGTTTGAGCCAGTGTCTTACTAGCATGCTTAGGTTGTTCTGCTCGAGTCTGTTACCCGTTACTTTCAGTTACTATATTTTCATTTATGTTCTGGGGGCTCGATGTTTAATCAATCAATCATGCTAATGTTATTGTTAAATAATAATTTGATGATAAGGCACCGGCAGGAGGCCCTTTGTGGTTTTGAGGCCTGCTAGTGTCGACCCTAATAGGAAAAGGGTCTTGTCTACTGATCCATGATGAGCGCACTACCCGCATGTGGGAAGCGAGTATGGGCGCCCCCTCAATTTGATTCGATTCGCATCTCGTCCAAATCGCCTCATTTAGTTCGTGTTTTCCATTTGCCGCATGCATGTTTTTGCGAGCCCAGCGCAGGGTGGAACTTTCGTAGTCGGCATATAGGGGGACACGTTCTTAGAGTGCTATGAGGGTCCATTTTCTTCTGGGCTCGATTAGCCGTGCGCCCAAGGTGCTTTGGGCTTGATGCGAAGAAGAGTTGAGTTGTGTTGAGTGCCCCGCTTGGTGGGAGGCATCCCATCTGGCGGGTTATTCATACGTGTACGGCCAAATTGGTGCAACCCTGCAGGGATAATCTTCTCGAGAAGCCGTGTTTTCCGCGGTTATGGTTAACTTGGTGAAAGTACTGGCTAACAAGTACTCAGGACAACTTAAACCTAATGATTCACAATCTCACACCCCATGATTAACAACTTGACTAGTAATAGGATTATTGACATAATAACTTGATTCATCTTTAATCCAACTGTGTGAGTTATACTCGGACTGCTTCTTTGGATAAGGGGCGAGATCCAGGATGGGTTTGTTTGAAGTTATCTTTCAGTTGGTTACAATCCTCGATCTTATCTTCTTTCTGTTAGACGGAAGTGGTAGAATCTCTGTAGTTGGTTAGCGCAGCCAGTTGCAACATCTTTTATATTCCCTCTCTTCCGTTGAATCCAAGGCATCTGTGCTTGGTGTTGACGGGATACACTTTGGTGAACTGTGAGTCTTGCTTGCCAGTACGTCTATGTACTGACCCCTTTGGGGCTGTGGTTTCCGCAGACTACGCTTACGAGGATCCAGGTGACGGCTACTACGTGGAGTTTGACGAGGCTGCTGACGAGTAGTTAGCGGACCCGGGCAGGATCCGAGACATCGTGGATGGGCTCCGTCTTTATTTCAGTTTCCGGCTTCTTAAGCCTATTTGGATTTGTCTGTACTCAGACCCCTTTGAATGCTTCCGCCTTCCGCTGAGATGTAATGATGTTATGTTGGGACATGTGTCCTCTGGATGATTGTATTTGCTATCTCTGCTCTAGTGAGAGCTATTTGCAACTTATTTCAATCTTTTGAGTCTTAGAGATATGTTGTGCTATCATTCTGTTACAAACCATTGACGTACCATGTGTGTATGGTATGAAGTACGTCAAAGGTAGTGTCCTGATTTCTATGGGATGGTTTACGTCGACGCTGAACAGATAGGGGTTGGTTGTCACACATACGTGTGTTGGCCTACTCGTAAGAGGACGCGGGTGCCGGTAAGCCTCGTAATCCACTCTACTACTGTTCAACGGAACGGCGAGTATCCTTTAGAAGTCCGGGTGCGACAAATGGTATCAGAGCCTGTCTGCCTGTAGGATCCCTTTTTACTGATCGCAGTTTGAGTCTAGAAAAACTATTTTGTAGCTATATAGGAAAAATGAAACGTGAGAGTAGGAATTCTGCCATTTTTCTTCTTTCCCCACCCACCCACCCTTTTCTGGTAAGGAAGTGCAACGTTGTTTTCTGTTCTCACCTAAACTTTCAAGTTAGGGTTTCACGTGTTTTGGGTTATCCGTAGTACCTCAGGAGTTGTTGGTCTCGTGTTTCCCGATGTTGCTTCAATATCCTGTTCTTTTCAACATCCTTTTCGTCCGTTGAACCTTGTTGTTGCTTTCCACTTCAGTTCTCTACCGGCGTCTAATCAAAACCTCCCAAATCATCTGCAGATGGATCTCAGGTTCTACCCGCAGGTGGTTCGGATGACTCGTTGCGAGAGCACCGCCGGTTATCCGGAGATGCTGAGAGACATGGTCACTTATCTGGGGTTCCGTTGGGCACCAGAGTACCAGGTCTACGAGCAGCAGCGAGAGTTTCACCAGACCTACTACCAGGCTATCGTCTACATTCTGTCAGATGATGGCATGAGCGTTGTCCACCGCTACGAGGCAGTAGGTTCCAAAGTGGATATGGCCGTGCAGCAGGCAGCTTATGTGAGACTCACCGTCCTTCGTGCTGACTACTGGGGATTTGACGATTCTATCTATCGCCACATCCCCCGTGGTTACATCACTTCGGAGGGAGCTCATTTCACTCTCTACGACAACCTGGATGTCTACGAGCATGATAACACCAGGCTGCACACCACCGCTCAGTTTGTGAGGCACAGTGACGCTGTTGCCACCACACTTTCTCAGGAGTTGGCCTCAGTTAGGGAGCAGCTCTACCTTGCTTTGACTCGTCTGGCGACGTACACCACAGACTTTGTTGGTGATGAGTGCTTTGCACGTTTCGATCAACCAGTTGGTCGTCGTCTGCCAGATGCTGGAGGGTACGAGCCGATCAGAGGTCCTCCTCAACCTCGGAGCTGGTTACACTGGGATTCCACGCTTTGGAGCACAGGGAGACGACGCTTTCTACTTCACCACACCGAGAGTCGCTCTCAGAGCAGTCCCGATCTACGTGGATCGTCGTTCTACCTACTTCCGTGGGATTCCTCCTTACCGTATCTCTCGTCGTACTACTCACCGCCGTCCTGCGTGATGAGCATGGGAGTACCGATGTATCCATTCCTAGCTATGTTTAGTTATCCTTTGGCTTTCGAACCATGTATTGGTGTGTTGGATATTCTGATGTATTTGAACATGTGATGATGTACCTGTTGGTTATCTATTCATGCGTCGGAATAATCTATCTTTCGGTTACCAAGTCTATCCTTTTCTATTGTTGTGCTAAAATGCATGTCTATTCAGGATGCCGCCAACAAGGAGCAACCCGCCTGAACCACCTCCGATCACGGAGCTGTTGACTCAGATGACTCAGGTCGTGGCGCAGATGGCCCAGTTCCAGGCTAACCAGCACAACAACCAGAATGCTCCACGGGTCAGCATCAAGGAGTTCCTCAGTATGGGTCCGAGAGCTTTCGTGGCAACACGTGAGCCTCTGGATGCTGATGACTGGATCCGGGAGATGGCCAGGGCTCTGGACATTGCTCACGTTGCTGAGGAGGACAAAGTCAAGTATGCCACCTACCTACTGAAGGGTCAGGCAGCCACTTGGTGGGAGAACTACCAGACCATGAGAGCTGGCTATCCTATCACCTGGGGTTGTTTCAAGGATGCCTTCCTGAAGCACCACATCCCAGATGGTCTCATGGAAAGGATGCGTGAGGAATTTTGCTCTCTCAAGCAGGGCAAGCTGGACGTCATTGGCTATCAGAACAAGTTCAATCGTCTCGCTCGATACGCTGGTGATGAGGTGTCCACTGAGGCTAAGAAGATGGCAAGGTTCCGCCGAGGTTTTAACCCGGAACTGAAGTACGCTCTCACAAACATCAAGTGCAAGGACTTCGAGGAGCTCGTGAACACCGCGCTCAATGAGGAAAATGGGCGCAAGGTGTTCGAGGAGTCCCGCAAGCACTCACGTGAGGGTGGTTCCTCCTCCAACATGACCACCCCTCCGCAGAAGCGCCGCATCTGGGTGCCAAATGCTGCTGTCACTCGGGCTCCATATGCCCAAGCTTCTCCAGGCTTTGCTCCCCGCCCACCCAACCCATCTCAGATGCAGAGTCAGAGGGTTCCAATGGGGCAGCCAAGGCCAGGTCCTCCTCGTGTCGTCACTTGCTACAAGTGCAAGGAGACTGGACACTACGCTGATAAGTGCACTCAGAGGCAGCTACCTCCACCTCCTCGCCCCAACACCAACCAGGCAATGGTTCGTGCTCCCCCGGCTAAAGCCTTCAACTCCAACAACAGGCCTGTCGGGAGGACCGCGAGGGTGAATCATATCAAGGCCGACAAAGCTTAGGAAGCTGCTGACGTCGTTCTCGGTATATTACCCGTAAACTCTTTTCCAGCTAAAGTGTTGTTTGATACTGGAGCATCGCATTCTTTTGTGTCAAAGATCTTTGCAAAAGCATACAACCTAGTTCTGGTTCCACTAAGCAATCAAATCACTGTTCACTCTCCGGGACCGCAAATGTTGACTTCCAAGATAAGTATGGACAATCAGATCCTAATTGGAGGCCGCATATTCCTTGCTTCACTCATGTTGCTGGGAAATTCTGACATTGATGTCATTCTGGGCATGGATTGGTTGAAGACCAACGAAGCTAAAATTGACTGTGCTCAAAAGTCAATAACTCTCTCTCACCCTTCTGGCCAGATAGTCTATTCTCCGTATGGATCAAGTTCTGTTCAGCTGTTCAACCTCGATGCAAAACCCCTTCCTGCAATTGAAAATGTTCCGGTGGTTTGTGAATTCCCTGACGTCTTCCCAGAAGAGTTGCCAGGGATGCCTCCGGACAGAGCAGTTGAGTTCGTGATCGAGCTTGAGCCAGGTACTGCTCCAATCTCTAAGCATCCATACAAGATAGCTCCTCCTGAACTGAAATTGTTGAAGGAGCAAATCGATATGTACATGGAGAAAGGTTACATTCAGCCTAGTTCCTCCGCTTGGGGTTGCCCAACTCTGTTTGTTGCCAAGAAGGACCAAACAAAAAGACTCGTGGTTGACTATCGTCCTCTCAACGAGAAAACCATCAAAAACAAGTATCCAATTCCTCGTATCGATGATCTTTTTGATCAACTTGCTGGAGCCTCAATATTCTCAAAATTGGACTTGAGGATGGGTTACCATCAGATAAAGATCAGAAAGGAAGATATTCCTAAAACAGCTTTCACCACTCGGTACGGTCTATATGAATACACCGTCATGTCCTTTGGTCTCACCAATGCACCGGCGACGTTCTCAAGACTCATGAATTCTGTCTTCCATGAATACCTCGACAAGTTCGTTGTGGTATATCTTGATGACATTCTAGTCTACTCCAAATCCGAGGAAGAGCATGGAGAACACCTTCGTCTCACTCTCATGAAACTTCGCAAGCATCGTCTATATGCCAAGTTCTCCAAATGTGAGTTCTGGATTCCAGAAGTTGCTTACCTTGGTCATATCATCTCTGCCAAAGGCATAACCATTGACCCGGAAAAGGTTAAGGCAATTGTTGATTGGAAACCTCCTAAGACGGTGAAGCAAGTCAGAAGTTTTCTTGGCTTGGCTAGCTATTGCCGTCGTTTCGTCCAAAACTTCTCCAAGATTGCCAAAACTCTCACTGATCTCACAAAGAAAGAGAAGAAGTTCGTTTGGTCTCCACAGTGTGATGAAAGTTTCAATATCCTGAAGACTAAACGCACTTCCACACCAGTTCTGGTTGGTCCAGATACTACCAAACCTTTCCAGATATTCTGCGATGCATCTCTCCAAGGTCTAGGTGCAGTTCTTATGCAAGAACGTCAAGTTGTGGCTTATGCTTCACGTCAGTTGAACCCACATGAGAAAAACTATCCCACTCATGACCTAGAACTTGCAGCAGTTGTGTTTGCCCTCAAGAAATGGAGACAATACTTGTTGGGTAACAAAACTGAAATCTTTTCCGATCATAAGAGTCTGAAATACATCTTCACTCAGCCAGATCTAAACCTCAGGCAAAGGAGATGGATTGAAAAGATTAAAGACTTTGATCTCACCATTTCTTACACTCTAGGCAAGGCTAATGTTATGGCCGATGCTCTCAGTCGCAAGTCCTATTGCAATAATCTCATGATCATGGAAAGCCAACCTCCACTTCATGAAGAATTCCAGAAGCTGGACCTTGGTCTTGTCCCTCAAGGTTACCTTGCTAGCTTGACAGCCAGTCCAACTCTCGAGGACAAGATTCGTTCTGAACAACTTTGTGATACTGAAATCAAGAAGATTGTAGAGCACATCAAAGAAGGAAATGATAAATTCAAGTCCTTCTCAATTGATGACAAGGGAACTGTGTTCTTCGAAGGACGCATTGCAGTTCCTCAGATTCAAAGTCTCAAAGATATCATTCTCAAGGAGGCCCATGAAACTCCTCTCTCCATCCACCCTGGAAGTACAAAGATGTACCAGGATCTCAAGACACAGTATTGGTGGTCTGGCATGAAACGTGAAATTGCTCAATACGTTTCTGAATGCGACGTTTGTCAACGTGTTAAGGCAGTCCATCAGAAAACAGCAGGTCTACTCTAACCTCTGAAAATTCCTGAGTGGAAGTGGGACATGATTGAAATGGACTTCGTTACTGGGTTTCCAAAGTCCAAGAAGGGCAACGATGCAATCTTCGTTGTTATTGATCGTCTCACTAAGGTAGCTCACTTCTTTGCTGTCAAAGAAACTATCTCAGCTAGCCAGTTAGCAGAGATCTACACAGCAAGGATCGTTCCTCTTCATGGTGTTCCATTGGAAATAAGCTCAGACCGTGGAAGCATATTCACTTCTCATTTCTGGAAGAGTTTTCAAGAAGCATTGGGCACCAAACTTCTGTTCAGCACAGCTTATCACCCTCAGTCTCAGGGGCAAGTCGAAAGAGTCAATCAGATTCTCGAGGATATGCTCAGAGCATGTGGTCTCTCCTTTGGCATGAAATGGGAGGATTGCCTTCCATATGCTTAATTCTCCTACAACAACAGCTTCCAGGCAAGCCTAGGCATGGCACCATTTGAAGCACTCTATGGCCACAGATGCAGGAGTCCAATCAATTGGTCTGGAGCTGGTGAACGTTCACTCTTAGGCCCTGACATTGTTAAGGAAGCCGAGGAGAAAGTTCGTACCATTCGTGACAATCTCAAGATTGCTCAGTCTCGTCAGAAAAGCTACTATGACAGCAAGCACAGGGATATGATCTATGCACCCGGTGACAAGGCATATCTCCGTGTAACTCCCCTCAGAGGAACTCATCATTTTGGTGTGAAAGGAAAGCTTGCACCAAGATACATTGGTCCTTTCAACATTCTCTCAAGGCGTGCGGAAAATGCCTATCGTCTTGAACTTCCAGCAAAACTATCCAAGGTGCACGATGTGTTCCACGTGTCACAACTCAAGAAGTGTTTCAAAGATCCAGATCGTGCAGTTGATCATGATTCCATTGAACTGCAAGATGATCTCTCTTATGAGGAGCACCCTATTCGTATTCTCGATGAGACCGAGCGTAAGACTCGCAACAAGAGCACCAAGTTCTTGAAAGTGCAGTGGTCGCATCATTCCGATAAAGAGGCAACGTGGGAGACCGAAGAGGATCTTCGCAAGAAGTATCCGGACCTTTTCGTTTCTCAGTAAGGAATCTCGGGGCGCGATTCCTTCAAGGGGGGGCGTTTTGTAACATCCCAAGTATGAAAACCTACCATCTAGAATGTTTGTTTCCTGTTTAATCAAAGTATTGCATCATGTCATCATGTTTATTTCATTGTTTGCATTTGTTTACTATTTTGTTTGCATCTGTTTTTATTCTGTTTTCATAATTGAATTTCAAACAAATCCAAATGATGTGTTTCATACTTGTCATGTTACAACATTTTTGCAAATAAAAGTTCAATTCAAACAACCTTTTGTTTCCAATTAATCCATATTTGATCAACTAATAAAATGGTGCTTTTATTTCAATTAAGTAACCCCAAATTTGCTTTCAAATTCAAAGCATCTCCAAACAGCACCTCATTTGAAAATTATAAAAATACCAAACAAATTCTAATCCCAATTGTTCTATTTAATCAATAGGTTTCACCCTATTAAAAACTTTGTTTTCAATATTATTTTATTTAATAACAAAATACCTCTAAATTTGAAATAATTCCAATCAGCACCAAAAATTCAAATGTTTTTGAATTCCAAACTTAGTTTTTGGTTGTAATTAACCTAATGAGCTCACCCTAATTTTTCTAGGATTTTTGCTAACCCCAAAATCCCTTTTCTCTTCCATTTCTATTTGCTACAAAAAAAAACAGAAAAGCAAAATAGAAAAAAAAAAGAAAAGCGCGCGGCAGCTAACCTAACCGGCCCAGCCCGCAACTTACCGCACCGCGCCTGGCCCGGTACCCCTTCGCAGCCGCCCCCGTCGTCTGTTCCAAGTACGGCGCGCATCGCGCGGTGCCACGGCGGCAGACGGGCGCGCCGATGGCCAGGAGCTCACCTAGCACGCTATAAAGACCCCCTAGACCCCCCTGGCGCCGCCTAACCCTAGCCTCCCTCGTTCCCCGAGCTCGCGCCGCCAATTTTTCTCTCTCTCGCCGCCATCACCACCCTCTGCCACTCACCGGAGCTCCTCCGCTCTGAAGCTCCGACCACCGCAGGCGCCACCATCCTCCTCCACCCCACCTAGCCACAGAATCTAGACCACCTCGATTCCCTCTCTCTGTTGAACACCCTAACTACCCCGGAGACACTCGGAATCGTCGCCGCCTTCTTCGATCCGTCGCCACCGGAGTTTTTCCTCTCTGAACCTTCGATGGCAGCCGCCGCTACCGAGCTCCTCCTTCCTCGTTGATCACGAGAACGAAACCACCGTCACCTCCTCGCGCTGGTGGACACCACAGCGGGCCCGTGGACGTCGTGGATCACCGCCGCCATCTGCGACATCGCCGCCGGCCGCGAACCCCCTCGACCATCTGCTTCCCCGACAACGGTGGTGAGCCACCGTGTCCATCTCCTCCTCCTCTCTGTCTCTTGCTCGCAAGCACGCGCACGCAAGCGCACACCTCACAGCCGCAGCACCCACGCCCATCGAGCTCACCCACGCCCATCGAGCTCGAGCACACGGTGATCGCCGGCGGTCCCGCTCCGTTCACTGTCAAGTTTCAGAGATGTGTTCGTCAGTTAAAGTTTCAGTTAACGCGTTTGTAACCTTATCCTCCCCGCGCGTGTGCTACTGACATCAAACGAATCGCACCGCACTGGTCAGGCACAGCGCGCGCAAGGGTGAGGTCCAGGGATCGAGCCCTGGCTCCCGCACGGGAAATTTCCCACTTTTTTCCACCGCCACGCTGACAGGGAGGGCCTCCTGTCAGCCGCACACTTGCCACGCACGCACACAGTGGCCCGTGGCCCACGGGCAGTGGCTAGTGTGTGTTTCTGCACGGTAACAATTGTTTTTCTAACTTTCTATTTTCAAAACTGGTCCTTTAAAATTACAGAATGGTCCCTCAAAGTAATTTGATAATAACTTTAGTTTTATAACTCCAAATAATGAAAATAAAATATGTGCACTGATCTAAATTTAAGTCTCTATCTAATGGTAGCATTTGTTTCATGTTTTGAATTTTCAAAATGCAATTCAAATTTGAATTCAAATAATTCAATTGCAAATTGCTAAAATCCATAACTATTTCATTCTTAATCCAATAAATGCAAATAAAATATGTTTTCCATGCTATTTCAAATACCCTTTTTAAATATAAATTTTGTTTCATGGTTTGAATAATATAAATTGCCTAAATAATTTAATCCTTGTTTAATTCATTTAAATTTTGCTAAAATCATAACTTGCTCAAAATAAATTATTTTTGAACATGCAAAATATGTTTTCAAACTATAAAAGTATAAACTTTTCAAATATGAATTTGAAATTATGTTTTGAACAAATAAAATTCAAATAAAATTCATGCTTGTTTTAAATTCATTTAAAACTTGTTTAATATTGTTTAAGTCATAATAAATTCATCTTAACTCCTTTTTCAAAATTTGAAACATGTAATCCAACTAAAATTTGGTATTCTTTTAAAATATGAATTTTGTTATTTGTTTTGAACATTTTAAATTGATGAAAACAACAAATGCTTGTGTAACATCATTAAGTAACCCAAAATTTCCCAACTTAATAAATGATTTCCAAACTTGTTAAGATTCTTTCTCCCACTTGCATCTATTGTTGTTATTTTGTTGTTATCATCATGCATGCATCATGGTAATAACCTTTCACATGGTACTAAGTTGTAGATCATTTGTTCCCACTTAATTCATGGACCTTTTTCCATATGCACTCCAATGGCATATGTGTCCATTTAAATTGTGTTACCATGTCACTTAGTTTATTTTGATGCATCTATTAAATTGACATGCATCATCCCATGATTGTGCACTATGCCATGATATTGATTGTTTATATTTCTGCCTTGTTTGTTTGCTTCTTCTCGGATAGACGACGACGTTGAGACAGACGATCTTTACAGCACCCCTTCTGAGGATCTAGCTCAGTACCCGGCTGCTGAGTTTGCAGGCAAGTTATCACTCACATGAACCACCGTGTTCCTTTCAACATTGGTTACCGATACTTTCCGTTGTCTATTTGCTAGCCCTATGTGTAGTTGTTTCTGTTACGAACCTATCACATGAATCCCTTAACCCTGATATTGCCTCACCACCACTCCTACAACCCCATTGTTTGAGCCAGTGTCTTACTAGCATGCTTAGGTTGTTCTGCTCGAGTCTGTTACCCGTTACTTTCAGTTACTATATTTTCATTTATGTTCTGGGGGCTCGATGTTTAATCAATCAATCATGCTAATGTTATTGTTAAATAATAATTTGATGATAAGGCACCGGCAGGAGGCCCTTTGTGGTTTTGAGGCCTGCTAGTGTCGACCCTAATAGGAAAAGGGTCTTGTCTACTGATCCATGATGAGCGCACTACCCGCATGTGGGAAGCGAGTATGGGCGCCCCCCTCAATTTGATTCGATTCGCATCTCGTCCAAATCGCCTCATTTAGTTCGTGTTTTCCATTTGCCGCATGCATGTTTTTGCGAGCCCAGCGCAGGGTGGAACTTTCGTAGTCGGCATATAGGGGGACACGTTCTTAGAGTGCTATGAGGGTCCATTTTCTTCTGGGCTCGATTAGCCGTGCGCCCAAGGTGCTTTGGTCTTGATGCGAAGAAGAGTTGAGTTGTGTTGAGTGCCCCGCTTGGTGGGAGGCATCCCATCTGGCGGGTTATTCATACGTGTACGGCCAAATTGGTGCAACCCTGCAGGGATAATCTTCTCGAGAAGCCGTGTTTTCCGCGGTTATGGTTAACTTGGTGAAAGTACTGGCTAACAAGTACTCAGGACAACTTAAACCTAATGATTCACAATCTCACACCCCATGATTAACAACTTGACTAGTAATAGGATTATTGACACAATAACTTGATTCATCTTTAATCCAACTGTGTGAGTTATCCTCGGATTGCTTCTTTGGATAAGGGGCGAGATCCAGGATGGGTTTGTTTGAAGTTATCTTTCAGTTGGTTACAATCCTCGATCTTATCTTCTTTCTGTTAGACGGAAGTGGTAGAATCTCTGTAGTTGGTTAGCGCAGCCAGTTGCAGCATCTTTTATATTCCCTCTCTTCCGTTGAATCCAAGGCATCTGTGCTTGGTGTTGACGGGCTACACTTTGGTGAACTGTGAGTCTTGCTTGCCAGTACGTCTATGTAGTGACCCCTTTGGGGCTGTGGTTTCCGCAGACTACGCTTACGAGGATCCAGGTGACGGCTACTACGTGGAGTTTGACGAGGCTGCTGACGAGTAGTTAGCGGACCCGGGCAGGATCCGAGACATCGTGGATGGGCTCCGTCTTTATTTCAGTTTCCGGCTTCTTAAGCCTATTTGGATTTGTCTGTACTCAGACCCCTTTGAATGCTTCCGCCTTCCGCTGAGATGTAATGATGTTATGTTGGGACATGTGTCCTCTGGATGATTGTATTTGCTATCTCTGCTCTAGTGAGAGCTATTTGCAACTTATTTCAATCTTTTGAGTCTTAGAGATATGTTGTGCTATCATTCTGTTACAAACCATTGACGTACCATGTGTGTATGGTATGAAGTACGTCAAAGGTAGTGTCCTGATTTCTATGGGATGGTTTACGTCGACGCTGAACAGATAGGGGTTGGTTGTCACACATACGTGTGTTGGCCTACTCGTAAGAGGACGCGGGTGCCGGTAAGCCCCGTAATCCACTCTACTACTGTTCAACGGAACGGCGAGTATCCTTTAGAAGTCCGGGTGCGACAGGCTGCCAGCCTGGCCCTGGCCCACGCGTCATAGGGCCTGGGTAGCTCTGCGAGGTGCAATTCCTTTTTTCTGTCCTCTGTTTTCGCACACAAGTCCCTGGAAAATTACAGCAAGGTCCCTGAAATTCAAATGTCCATAACAAATTCATTTAAACTCCAATTTTGAAAAGTAAAATATGTTTTCCATTCCAAATTTCCTGAACTTTGCAAATATAAACTTTGTTTCCTGTTTTTCCTAATTAAAATTGGTGCAATAATTCAATACTTTAAATACACCTTTTAAATTGCAAAATTCATAACTTGGGCAATTCAAATCCAATTCCAACATGTAAAGTATGTTTTCCATCCCATTTTTCATGAACTTTGCAAATATAAACTTTGTTTTATGTTTTGAATAATTTAAATTGCTGAAAACAACTATTTCTTATTTAGTGCATTTAAATTGCCAATTTAATAACTTGCTCAATTCAAAACCAAATTCCACATATCAAATATGTTTTCCAACCAGAAAAATACAAGGAATATTAATATGCCCTCCATGTTCATGTTTGAACCTTGCATTTTGCATTTGTAGTAGTGTTATGCATGTCACCTAATATTTAAACATGGAATGTGTTGGGGTATTAAATTCAAATTATGCCCTATTCCATTTAACATTGATTAGATCACCTAATTATTGTTTTCCATGCTAAACAACATTTAATATGATGGCTAGATAAACAACTTGCACCAATGATTATTTGTCCGGACTCCGGTTCCGATTAAATTGCCTAAGTTGTTTCCCCGTTGCATCTTGCCATGTCATGCATATAAAATAGGATCATGCTGGATCTTTTGCCGTAAAAGTAATTGTTGCATCCGGTGTTTGTTCTAGTTCGTTGCTTCTTCGCGGATAGGACGCTGAGATGATGTGAGCAACGACAAGTGCTGCTACCTCTACTTGCTGGATTCCAGGCAAGTATACTCACTTGCTACCTAGGTTGCCTTTCCTCACTTGTTACCGATTCTTTCCGTTGTACTTATGATAGCCTTATGATTCCATGCTTGTGTCTCGATCCTATCATATGTTTACCTTGCAACCATGATATAGCCTTCCTTCCACTTCCTATTACCTGTTGTTTGTTTACCCCGTTGGCCCTCGTGTCGTAGTTGCATGCTTAGGTTTGTTTGCGCTCGAGTCCTGTGGTCCTTTGTCCTATCATTTGTTTAGTCGATAGTTGGGTTTCAATTCAATCAACAACATGTTAATGTTTTGGGTAATATTAATTTGATGATAAGGCACCGGCAGGAGGCCCGGCGTGGTTTTGAGGCCTGCTAGTGTCGACCTTAATTAGGAAAAGGGTCTTGTCCTCCGATCCATGATGAGCGCGCTAACCGCATGTGGGAAGCGAGTATGGGCGCCCCCCGCAACTTTGATTCGATTCGCATCTCGTCCAAATCGTCTCATTTAGTTCGGGTTTTCCATTTGCCGCATGCATATGCAGGTGCGAACCCTTGGCGCCAGGGTGGTAAATTTTGTAGTCGGCATTTAGGGAGACACGTTCTTAGAGTGCTATGAGGGTCCCCTTTTCTTCGTGGGGATTGATTAGTCGTGCGCTCAATTGCACGGGGTTTTTTGGGCTTGATGCAAAGAAGAGTTGGGTTGTGTTGAGTGCCTCGCTTGGTGGAAGGGCCTTTCCATCTGGCGGGTCATTCTTACGTGTACGGCCAAATTGGTGCATCCCTGCAGGGTTAATCTTCTCGATAAGCCGTGTTGTCCGCGGTTATGGATGACTTGGTGAAAGTGCTGGCTAACAAGTACTCAGACAACTTACACTTAACGATGATAACTTGACTAGTAATATAGATTACCTCCACCATGAATGTCACCTTAATCAACAGTGTGAGTTTCCTTCGGTTGCTTCCTTAGTAGGGGGTAACACTGGATGGGTATTGTTTGGTGAGTAGTTATAGTTGGTTTTGTCGCGCTATCTTATCCCTTTCTTTTAGCCGGATGTTGTAGCGCGTCTCTGTAGTTAGTTAGTGCATCCCGCTGCCGCTTCTTTGCAATAATCCCTTCCTTTCCGTTGTACCCAAAGTATTTGTATGGTTTATCCACTTGCCAGTACTTAATAGTACTGACCCACGAATCCATTTCGTGGCTGCATATTCCACATTGCAGTCAACAGGTTTGAAGTCTGACAACGTTAGCTTGAGAATCCCTCCGGCTTGGCCTGGGCAGGGATTGGACGCCATCAGTTATCTTCAGGACTCTTAGTCCAATTTGTATCTTGTCCGCAGTCGGACACTATGTTGTTTCTTCCGCTGTCATTTGGATCTTTGTATTGTATCAGTTGTATCCTTGACTCGTTTGAGTCGTCTTGTATATATCTTTTCTGTTGTTGTTGCGGAATATTCGTGAACTGTTGTAATGTTATCACAACTGGCAACCTGGAATCGGTTATTATGTGGATTTTGGCGGAAATGCTGAAATCTGCATAGTGCCCGATCTCGGGGCGTCACAATCATCCAGTGCGACTGTGGTGTGGAGTGCTGCTACAGAGCAGATGAAGAGAATATTGAAACTGATGGATACGCTGGAAGCTGGGGATTTGTCTGCGGTCACACCACTAGTCCAGCGCCATATTTTGTAAGTGCTATTATACATATTATATTTTTTATGAAATATACGATTTTATTAATTTTGGTTTTCTTCTATAGAAAGGAGCTCGTTGCAGAAAGAATTTTTGATTCGAATCGAGAAGGCAGTATAAAGTTTACTGGTACGGAGAAACATATGTGGAGAAAAAAGAGGCCAAAAAACATGAAGAGAAGATGAAAAAAGACCATAGAGAGGCTTACCAGAAACAATATGAAGCATGGTGTGCTACAAAGATGGCCAACCGAAAAAAAACCTTAAAAACTAATATGAAAGTTGGGTACACATAACTTATTTCCTCGTACTTTTGTTTTCGTTCCAAAAATGAGCTCTTCTATCCTATGTTCATTGAGCTCTTGTATCCTATGTTCTTACGATTTATTGTAACCGTATGGCTTGTATCCAAGATATTGTCCTATTTATGCAACATCAAGAAATTCATAACTCATGCTACTCTCCTTATCACAATAATATAACATTAAGATCCACATCAACTAAATCATCATAGTACTCAACATTACAATACTTATCAAATTATCCAACAACATACACTAAATAAAACATTTCGATTCAACATCAAATGCATCATGAAAAGAAACCACAACATTAATTCGAAACACCCTTGCAAATGACATTACAAGCGCTTATCACCACCAACTGTTCTGACACCTCGTAGTGTACTTTCTTAAAAACTCCTTAGTCGCCTCTTCCTCTTGCCTATCTTGTTCTTCCTTCCTTATCTTGTCTCGTATCTCTTTCTCTTTTCGGTAAGCTTCTTGTTCCTTCTCTAAGAGTTGTTGCTTCATGTGTGATTCATCCCTCTTCCTCTTGGCCTCAACTTTCCAAAGCATTTGCTCTTGCCTTATTTCTTCATCAAAAACCTTCCATGACTCGTCCAAAGTGTCGGGCCCGAAAAGAGGGCACCACCGTGTCATGTCTTGACAATGCTCACACCATACCAATGGAGGAGCCTTCGGTGTGGTTTGGTCTAGTCTCCATTGTGCCGGTGGATATGGAGGTCGTCGCACAATACGCCTCCAAGTTTTTGCCGGGCATGGCCCCGATAGAATAGAGTTGGATGGACAAAGAAGATAGTCATCATATATCTTAGGTCCATCAATCCATTGAAAGAAATAGCACGTACAATATTGCTGTCAAGGTTGTAACCAAATAAGGAATCAAATAGAAATAAACAATGGAGTGCAAAAATCAACGAGAAGTAAACTCACGCGACAATCGCTGCACATGCAGAACGCACGGCCCGCCGTAGCGGGGTGCCTAGATTGTGAGATTTCACAAATTCTGTCGCAAGGACACTTAGGTACTGGGTATCTTGGTGGAACCACAACATCTTTGTATGATACATCGGGATACTTGCCTTTGGTTGTTTCCACTAACTTCATTTTATGTGCAACTTCAACGAAAAAGTCACAAGATTCTAGGACAAAACAATAAAACAAAATGATACATAAGAAAACTATAGGGGATAATCTAACAAGTATAAACAAGAAAAAATATTCAAACATAAATAATACTATGAGTTCGAAGATTTATGCATTACAAAGTTATGCATTAAGTACGTACTAACATACATATAACTAAAAAGGGAGCAAATATGACACCCCTACACATACATACATTATAACTATTACAATAATAGGTATCATGTACCTAACACAAAGTATAATGCACCTATTTCCTACCATTTAGCAAAATTACAATTCATATATTGCCTACTAATACCTTACATTTAGTACCTAATGCAACACTAAATAGTAAATACCTACCACAAAGCACATTTAGCCATACATGGCCATTCCTAAACCTAGCCCACATAGTATCCCACATATATGTACTACTTAAGATCTAAAATAACCAAAATAAACCTTAATTGCACTATAGATAAACCAATTTCTAGGGTTATATAAACTACAACCGAAATGAAGAGCAAATTCATTGTAAAATGGATGAAACGAAGGAGATTCGAGAGAGATTACCGTGGAGAAGAGTTGCCATGGTCTTGATTGAAGAAAAACAAGAGATTTAAGGGAGATTCGAGGTTGGAGACGGAATTTAGGAAAGAGAGTGCTAGGGACGGCTGGGTGGGGGAAATGAACATACCAGGTCGGGTCCAATGCGCGCGCACGACTTAACCTTAAGGGGTCGGCGCCACCCCGACTGGAGCCGAACTCTCGGCCGACAGCAACGCCCAAAATTTCAGAAATCTCCACTTCGGCTCCAACCGCCCTGGCGCCGAACATGCCACGTAGGTAATTTGTTCTGACACGGTGGCGGACTTCGGCTCAGCGCTCTCCTGGCGCCGAGATGTATGTTGTACGAGTTCGGCTTCAGGTCCCCTGACGCCGACCACAGGGGCCAGATTTAAAATTTCTTCCGCGGAGGGGCCAGTTTTGGCGTTACTCCGCGAAAAGGGCCATTTTTGCCAAAAAAAAATACAGCTCCCTCACTTATCACTTTAGCATGAATAAAACTAGTGGGCCCTGGGCTACAGTCCGTACCTCAACGACCATGTCTCAAACGGTCAATCCGGTGCTGGACAATGGATAGTGCCGGCAGACACACACAAATGGAGCAGGATGGGAGACCCACGTGCCGCGCGCTATCATCGGCCTCGGGGAGTACAAGGTGTTGGGAAACTTGGGCCAGGAGGTGGCAGCCCACTCGGTGGGCTTTGCCCAGTCCAACTAGGCCTTAGGGTTTCCCCCACTTTGTACGTTCGTTTGGGTCTCACCCTCCTGTTATATATTGAGCCACTGTACGTAGTCTAGAAACAGAACAGAGAAAGCAATAAAGATTTTGTTGTGCCCACACCCTGTGTCCCTTTTCTTCCTTGTTCGTGTGTTGTTCATCTACGCCGTCGCCGTCACACACCCTCGGGACCGGCCAGCCGGCAGAGGTTGTGTAACACGTTATCAGCACGTGTCTCTCCGTCGAGCCTCCGTCGAGCCTACACCGAGCAGGCTTTCTGCAAAAACCACGCAGGTATAACTCAGATCTGATCGCAAAAATGGATTCGTCTCGGAATTTCCTTTCCATTTTCTGTGTTTTGCCTATTTTTAGATCAGATCTGTAGTACGGATTTTCCTCCCGAGAGACGAGCCGACGAACACGTCGCCGACCGATGTCGACTCTCTCGGATCCAATGGGAATTTGTTGACTGTACTTGGAGAGCCGGTACAAACGTGATCCAGATGGTCACGTTACCGCCGCGACGCACTAGCTGTGCCACGCGCCATCGCAGTTCCAGACGAACGCAATGATGATTCTTTTGATTTCCGTTTTTTTTTCTTGTCGCCGGGGTCGCATACGCTCACGCAGACCCGCTGACCATGGCCATGGACACGCCTAGAAGGCAACGCCCGCCGCACGGCCTCGCTGGTCCGTGCCGCGCCGCTGGTCCGTGCCGGCCGGCCACACAGCGCCTGCCCACCTGTGCCCGTACGAGGCCGCGCCCACGTGATGCTGCAGTGCCTGGCATGGCCCGAGCCGCTGGCCTGGGCGTGGATACGTGTCCGCGTAGGTCGTAGCTGGTGACTGCGCGCTGCCCCGCTGGCCGCGCCGATCCGCGCGCTCGACGGACACCGGCCGCGTTCTGCCATCGGCCGTGCTCCGCCGCCACGAGCACTGCGACGCGAAGTCGCCGCCGCCCCGTACGCACCAGTGGCGAAACTCCGGCCGCCGATGCTGTGCTTACATGGCCGATGCCGTGGCCGTCGTCGACTCCTCTGGACGGAGCGCCGCAACGCTGTCCTCCGCGCACGCAGACTGGACAGCCGCCCCGCGCCTCACCGGTCGTCGCCGTGGTAGCCACCGTCGCCCGCACGTCGTCATGCGCTCGGCCGCACGCCGGAGCAGGCTGGACGGGACGCCACCGAGCCATGCAGGCATGGCCGCACCGGCTGCGCCCCGGCCGCGCCGTCCCGCGCCATGGCCGCGCCGGCGCCGTGCTGTGGCCGCGCCAAGGCCGCGCCGCCGCCGTGCTGTGGCCGGTGCCGTCCCGCGCCATGGCCCCGCGCTGGCCGCGCCGCCGTCGTGGCTGGCACCCCCGCCACCGCTCCGGCCCTCCTGTGACTGGGCGAGCCGCGCCCCGCCGCGCCGCCTGGTCGCCCGCCTCGCCGCGCCGCCTTGAGCCTGGAGGACGCTGGCCGCCGCCCGCCGCGACCTTGAGCTCGCGCTCGGTCACGGGCGCGCGCGCCGGCGCCTCCGCTCGGCTGGCCGCGGCTGCCCTCGGCTCCACGCCCCACCCCGCACCAGCGGACTCGCTGGACGCCCCGCCCCTCCGCGCCACCTACGCCCGCCGCCATGCGCCGCCGGCCTCGAGCAGGGAGGCGACGGCCGCTGCCGCGACCTGAGCCTCTGGCTCGGTCAACGCGCGAGCTGGCCGCCCTGGGGGGCTGGGCTCGCGGGTGACCACGGCCTGTTTGGCTCCGTCCGTGAAAAAAAAAAAAAAAAAAGGCGGACAGCGCAGTGAGGATATAGTGGGCTCAGGGCCGAATTTTTTAGCCCGTTTTGGCCTGCTGCCAATCCAGATCGGGCTGAATTCGATTCCGCGTGCAAAATTACATTTTAGCACCTAGATTTTTCCATAATTCTGTATAATTTTATTCCCGCTGAATAAATTGTATAAAAGTCCCTGGAACTGTCTGTTTTTGCTGAAATTGTAAATTTGGGCATAAAATAAATTCGGAAAGTCATTTTTAAGTCTAATTTTCACGTTTCGAACGCGCTTAGCATAATATCTCTTTATACATGCTTTCATACCATGTTTTACTACAGTCATTAATTGTTTTAATACTAAGTAGAGCATCTTAGCATGTTATTTAAATTTTGGAACGCCGTCATATTGAATTTTTGTATTAACATCGCTTTATGCAATCGATTACCTGCTGTAATCTGATACATGTTTGCATAAATCGCAGATGGCCGGAATCATGAACCGGGAATTTGAGGAGTTGGCTCACACCGGTCTAAACTACTTGGCTTGGGCCTCGGACGTTGAGATCGTCCTCGAGGGCCGAAAGATCCAGGGAGCGCTGGTTGCGGGGACCCTGACGGCCCCCAGCACCACGACTGCGGCAGACAATGCCCAAGCACTGCGTTTCCTCCGCCATCACATGTGTGCAACGTTGAAAAACGAGTACATGGCTCTAAGGAGTGCTTCAACCCTATGGACCACCCTGAATATGCGGTTCGCTAGGTTGAAGTACCACATCAAGCCAAAGGCGGAGGCGGAATGGTTGCGTCTGAAGTTCATGGACTTCAAGTCGGTGACATCGTACAATTCTGTGTTACACCGGATTTGTACGGCTCTCGACATGTGTGGTACCAGAATCACAGACGAGGAGAAGATAGAGAAAACTCTCTCCACCTTCCATTCGCGTAATCTCCAGAATGCGCGGAACTACCGCCAGGAGAACTTCACGCAGTGGTTAGAGCTCATTGACGTCCTCCGGGTGGATGAAGCATAGGATGAGGTTCTGAAAAAGAACTTCTCCTCGCAGCCTTTCGGAGGTGAAATAAACCAGAAAGTTTAGCGAGATGGAGATCTCGGATGAGCCTGATGGTTACCTTGCGGACCCCATCTAAACTCTGTTCATTTATTCGTGATTCATTATGGCAATAATTTGATACAATTCATTCGATGTGGTTGTAAACTCTATGAGAGCAACATTATTTGTTTTATTAAACATCTATCGGCGCTTGGATGACTTTGTCATCATTCATTTATTCCATTCTTTTAAATAGAGATACTTATGTTATGTTCTGAAATATTTGCTTGTTTAATTATTATTACTTTAGCATCTTCCTCGCTCTCGTTTAATAATTAGACACTATATTTTAGAACACGTGTGGCACCCGAATGGAGGAAACGTGCCTTGCCGATAGCGGTACCACCAATACCATCTTGAGAGATACAAAGTACTTTGAATCCATCAAGAAAATTCCAGGGAGTATTACGACGATCGCCGGCTGCGGTCCTCATATAGTTGGCTCCGGACGAGCCACTATAACACTCCCCATGGGAACAACTTTGATCATTAATGATGCATTGTTGTACCCGGAAGCGACTCGTACTCTCTTGAGTTTTAAAGACATTCGTGTTAATGGGTTCCACATTGAAACCCATGATGATGACACCGGTAAGGAGTACCTACTCATCACGAAACGCGATGAAAATGGTAAACATGTTGTCGAAAGGCTTCCTTCGTTCGCTACAGGGTTGTACTACACTAAGATAGTAGCACTACCCATGTACACTACCTTTAAAACTGTTTTTAGAAGCTCTGAACTATTCTGCCTTTGGCACGATAGGTTAGGCCATCTCGGTCTTACGATGATGAGAAATATAATTAACAACTCGAATGGTCATAATGTTAATGTGAAAAATTTCCCGAATCCTGATGATTTCGTGTGCTCCGCATGCGCTAAGGGGAAATTAATCATTAGACCATCACCCCTAAAGGTGAAGGATGAAATCCCCGCGTTCTTGGAACGTATCCAAGGGGACATATGCGGTCCTATTCAGCCCCTGTCGGGCCCGTTTAGGTACTTCATGGTGCTCATTGATGCTTCCTCTAAATGGTCCAATGTTAGCCTGCTGTCAACAAGGAACCATGCTTTTGCAAAATTGATCTCTCAGATCATACAAATGAGGAATAAATCCCCTGATCATCGTATTAAGTCTATTCGAATGGACAACGCCGGTGAATTTACTTCAAAGGCATTCGATGATTATTGCATGGCAACAGGAATCAAACTTGAGCACTCTGTACCGCACGTCCACACACAAAATGGACTTGGGGAGGCATTGATTAAAAGAATTAAATTCATAGCCAGACCGCTCCTTCAGGGTTGTAATTTACCAACAACATGTTGGGGTCACGCGGTGTTACACGCTGCCAATCTCATCAATTTTCGACCATCGGCCTACAACATCCATTCTCCTATGCAGCTTGCGCAAGGGTCGGCACCGAAAATTTCCCACCTTCGTAGGTTCGGTTGCCAGGTATATGTACCAATACCACCCCCTCAGCGATCAGCAATGGGACCGCTCCGTAAGTCGGGGATATACGTTGGTTATGAGACTGTGTCCATAATCAGGTTTCTGGACCCCGCGACAGGTGACTGTCATACGGCCCGTTTCGCTGATTGCATTTTTGACGAGGATCTTTTCCCGACTTTAGGGGGAGATAATCAACCCCTTGATGATAAAAGTCGAGAACTTACGTGGCAAGCCACGGGGATCCACGCTCATGACCCGCGCACTGCTGAGTCTAATAGAGAAGTTCAAAAGATAATAGATTTGCACTCGTTGGCGAATCAACTGCCTGATCACTTTAGTGACTTAAAGACTGTGACAAAGTCGCATGTGCCTGCGCGCAATGCACCGGAAAGGGTTGAAATACCAAAGATAAATCACGGTATACCCGCTCCCGTTCTTAGGCCTAAGAGGACGAGGAATCCGGTTTCTCAAATCCCAAGTACCCGGGGACGCCCGAAGAAAAAGGATAACATAGATTTATCGCAGCCTACCCCTGCAAAGGGGAGCCAGTTGAGACCTGGCACAAGTACGGACGTTTCTGTGCACGAAATTCCGGACTTGAATTTTCCTACTACGGAAATACCCAGCGAAGATGTGTGCGCACACATTGGAGCGGGAAAGCTAAAGGACCTTGCTCCCGGAATGGGAAATCCGGTGGAGGAAGGGAATGTGCCTGATGCACTCCATGACGAAATGGTCATTAATTATATTAATTCGGGCGAGTCAATTAATCGAGCTATGGCAAATGTCGACATTTATTTTGCCAAGAAAATTGCCTCAATCATAGATCTTGACCCAGAGCCTAACACTCTCGCTGATTGTAAGCAAAGGTCGGATTGGAAAGATTGGAAGAAGGCAATAACTGCTGAGTTATTTTCTCTCAACAAAAGAGAGGTGTTTGGACCTGTTTGTCTAACTCCTCCCCATGTGCGCCCCGTTGGCCACAAATGGGTATTTGTTCGAAAGAGGAACGAAAATAACGAGGTAGTAAGGTACAAAGCAAGGCTCGTTGCTCAAGGTTTCTCCCAGCGACCAGGTGTCGACTTCGAGGAAACTTACTCCCCAGTCATGGATGGAATTACCTTTAGATACTTGATCTCAATGGCAGTAAACTTGGACTTGACAATGAAACTTATGGATGTTGTCACCGCTTACCTTTATGGTAATTTGGATTCGGACATATACATGAAGGTACCCGAAGGTATCCCTGTCCCGAACCAAGATAGAGCTAACAGAGGTTTATACAGTGTTCAGCTTAAGAAGTCACTGTATGGACTTAAACAGTCAGGTAGGATGTGGTATAATCGTTTAAGCGATTTCCTTCATCAGAAGGGCTACACGAGCAATGAAGATTGCCCATGTGTTTTTATACGGAGATCACAAGATGGTTTCTGTATTATCTCGGTGTACGTGGACGATTTGAATATAATCGTTACACCTGAGGATATTGAGGAAGCGAGTTCCTACCTGATGTCGGAATTCGAAATGAAAGACTTAGGCAAAACTAAGTTCTGCCTAGGTTTGCAACTTGAACATTCCCCTGCTGGGATCTTAGTGCACCAGTCTGCCTACACCCAGAAGGTGTTGGAAAGATTTGGATTTGACAAGGCATATCCTTCTAAGACCCCGATGATCGGGAGATCTTTACAGCAGGATAAGGACCCGTTCAGGCCTAAGGAAGAGGGGGAGGAAATTCTGGGACCAGAATTCCCCTACTTGAGTGCAGTTGGCGCACTCATGTACCTCGTGAATTGCACACGGCCGGACATTGCGTTCGCTGTCAATTTGCTTGCTAGGTACAATTCTGAGCCTACCAAGAGGCATTGGAAAGGCGTTAAGGACATCTTCCGATACCTGCAAGGGACCAAAGATCTTGGCTTGTTTTACTGGAGGAATCAAGACCTCACGGTTGTAGGCTATGCTGATGCTGGGTACCTTTCGGACCCGCACACATCCAAGTCTCAAACTGGATATGTTTTCCTTTGTGGAGGAACCGCTATTTCCTGGAAATCGTCTAAGCAAAGCCTAGTGTCAACTTCGACGAACCACTCGGAAATCATAGCACTATATGAAGCATCACGTGAGTGTGTATGGCTTCGACGGGTGATCGGCCACATCCAGCTGTCATGTGGGCTGAACACCGTCCAAACCCCCACTATTATCTATGAAGATAATGCCGCTTGTGTTGCACAAGTCCAGACGGGTTATGTGAAGAGCAATCTCACGAAGCATATCAACCCCAAATTCTTCTACGCACATGAGTTGCAGAAGTTGAATGAAGTAAAAATCCTACATACTAAGTCGTGTGAAAATCTTGCTGATTTGTTCACTAAATCATTACCTGCATCTTCTTTCGAGAGATGTGTTCGTGGAATTGGTATGATGAGACTTAGGGAAATGTAAGGTTCAGGGGGAGAATCTTCACAAACTCATCGCTAAAATCTCGATCCCGATGATTGAGTACTTAACTTAATGGTTAAGTGAGTTGTACTCTTTTTCCCTTAAGTGAGTTTTTATGAAGTTTCTCACACGAGGTTTTTAATGAGGCAATTCGTGCAACATAGCAATAGTATACCATGTGCTTTTTCTCCATATTTTTTCCCACTGGTTTTTTCGGAGTTTTGAGGCATGGCTATACGGATGATACCCAAGGGGGAGTGTTGGGAAACTTGGGCCAGGAGGTGGCAGCCCACTCGGTGGGCTTTGCCCAGTCCAACTAGGCCTTAGGGTTTCCCCCACTTTGTACGTTCGTTTGGGTCTCGCCCTCCTGTTATATATTGAGGCACTGTACGTAGTCTAGAAACAGAACAGAGAAAGCAATAAAGATTTTGTTGTGCCCACACCCTGTGTCCCTTTTCTTCCTTGTTCGTGTGTTGTTCATCTACGCCGTCGCCGTCACACACCCTCGGGACCGGCCAGCCGGCAGAGGTTGTGTAACACAAGGCAGCAAAACCGGTAGTACCACCGCGCAACCTCCCCTTCTCCTTCAGGTTACATTACATCACTGTCAGAAACTTTACTGCTCTGCTCTTTTCTTTCCGCCGTCCCGTCGTCAGGCACCCCCGTACCGAGTCACTTCAATTCAATGCAAAGCCTAGACTTGCTCCATCCATCAAGACCACCTCCACTGCATGTCAGGTGCACCGCGACAGCAAGGCAACGTCGAGAATTCAAGACTTTTGACAGGCCATAACATTCCAAGCACCAAACACGATCATCGGATCAGAACAGGATATCAAAGAACATGCAAGACATCAAAGAAAACTTAATGCAACAATATTAAAGAGGCACATGTGTGGGTTAGGAACTCGATGGCATCTTTCTGAACTCATCAATTCACTCATCGATGATAAAAATCATTTTCGTACAAAACTGTTTGGTGGGTATGTACAGAGGGAGTAGCGGTTTAACGATCTCAAATTGTACTTCCACAGGAGGAAGGGCTCGGGCTTGACTGGGGGAACCTACCAACGAATATGTATGTACATCTTTTTGTCTGCTGCTGCAGCTTATTGTTCGAGTCTAGTACTCGTATAAAAAAAAACAAGGACGAAGCCAGGTGTATGGAACAGAGAAAGAGCTTGAGAGCTGTGATGATATGCGGTCATTGGTCAGAAGAAATTGACCTGCCGGATGGGCGCCGGCGCCAATGATCGGCTCTCCATCAGGTTCGGCTGCAAAGGGAACAGGCCGAAAGGAGAGCTCGAGAATCCACCACCAGCTGGCAGCGCTGCTTGGTGGCTGCAATCACAAAATCATTAGCACCAATGAGTGGTTTCGTCTTAGAATTAGTAACCGCTTTGTGTATAGAATATGCTTAGTGCGTGTCCATATGCTTACCTGTCAGCCATATAAGTCTGTTGCCAGGATGGCATGCCCTGAACATCCCCCATGGGGTGATGTGATGGGGACATGAGAGGCCATAACCCTGTTTAAATAACATGTACAAACAACCCACGTTTCAGCAAACATATATCTTCATTGTGTCAATAATAATAATAATAATAATAAAACATCCGAACACTACATGAGTACATGGTTTCTGCTGGCAGAATTAACAAGGATTCATACAAATTCAATTATCGCATTCGTTGGTCGGTCCCTAAGCTACTTAACTGTCTTCACCCTTTTATTTCTGTCTGTTGTTGTTTACAAATGTTGATGGATGTATGTATGCACTTGGCTGTTATTGTTTACAAGTGTTGATGGATGGGATGCACATATTATATATGGACATGTAAGCAATAAATACGTCTACATAAAGATACAGCAAAGCAGTAGAGACGCAAAGGATCTACCTGGCTGTACAGGAGGATTCCCAATTCCTAAGCGAAGTAGGTTTTCCTGCATGTTAAGATACCAAACTTCAGCAAACACACGCATCAGTTTTCAAGCAGATTTATGATGATACCATGTCGCGTACACAACTCTTACCTCCTCTCTATGTTCTGGAACATGCTTACCAAGAGCTACAAGCAAAAAATAATTCAATATTGTAAGACTTAAAGTCAGAGGAAACAAAACTCCCAATACTTTACCACATAAATTTTCAGATTTATTTATATGGTGAAAAACATAAAATAGGCAAAGAAATTTGACAGGGAGAAATGTTTTAGGCACCTGATACAGAACTTGGCTTTAGACTCAGAGTTAGATCAAGGTCATCAGATTCTGTACCGAAGCCCCAAAGGTCCAGTTCCAACCTTGGATTTGCACCATGGGGAGACCTGGGTACCCACTTGCCCACCTAGACCACTCAAACGTCTCAGGTACGCAGTGAAAAGCAAAAGCAAACTACCCATATATACAACACAATGTGCAAAATCTTACATTAAAGAATGGGTGTTGTAGTGCTTGCTCAGCAGTTGGCCTTCTTCGTGGATCCCAGGAACAAAGTTGCTGAGAAAATGAGGACATAGGAGTGCCATCTTATTACCGGGAATTATTAACAGATAAATAACATCAAGAAAGAAATTTCAGTTAAAATAAGCAAGAAAAGCTTGATTATTCACAATATACAAACTCCTATTAGCACTATTGATGAAATTTACTGCAAAACGGCATGATACAGGCCCCAGCAAGTAGTTGAACTCAGAACTGAAACGTATATGCCAGAGTGTTAACCTCTATCAGCTTTCTGGATTAATAATCATGCTAAGGACAACTTTGAACCAAAACCAAACAACAAAACACCAAAGTTCAGAACTGTACCTTAATTAAGTCAATAGCTTCCAAGGAAGCATTAGGAATAAGCTCCCACAGATTTTTTGGTGGAATCTTTGGAACAAAATGAAAAATATTAGCGCCACAAAAGCATTTAATCTAAATCAATGTCGACAGAACTCGTTTCACCTGAAAAAACTGGAAGCTACTTGAACGAGGCAGGTTCATTCCCTCTGGCCAGACAGAGTAATCTGGGGTACCAAGCACAGTGCATATTTTGTATAGCTGATCTGTCTCGCTGTAATAAAACCATAAAATAAAATATTATGAACAACGCAAATCACGATGATATATATCAAGAGAAAGAAAAGTAGTCTGGTGTAGGTTTATGCCAAATCCACATCAACTAATTTGGGACGGAGGGAGTACAAAAGTATAGGTTAACACTTACGTTTCACCAGGGAATAGTGGAGTCAGTGTGAAAAGCTCAGCCAAAATTGCACCAATGGCCCACATGTCTGAAAGATCACATTTATCTATTAGAGACGATATCATTTAGTTGTAAAGGCTGATAAAGGAGAGTAATAAAAACATAAAATGATTAAACTATAAAAATGAATGCACATGCAGAAAGACGACAAGATGTCATGTATTATAGTATTATTAGATAGAATTTACTATGTGTCAAACAATTAGATAAAACCAACAGAAACCAGTATAAAAATGAATCCTTTGTATGCATATTTAGTATGGAATCTACAAAGCTTCAAAACTTAAGGGACAGGATAGAAGTCGTCACCTATAGAAGGTGTGTAAGCTGAAGCTTGCAGCAGCACCTCTGGAGCGCGATACCTTGAAAATAACAGATAGAGTTTTAGGTAAATAATCGACAGAGTAATGCGTGACAATTTCATACAGAAACTCACCATCTAGTAGAAACATAATCTGTGTAAGGAGGACGGGAGCATACTTCTCTTGCCAACCCAAAGTCGGCAATTTTAACAGTGCCCTTGGCCACCAACAGATTTTCTGAAAGAACAAAAGCCTCCTTAGTTTAAGTCATTTTAGTGGTACAAAGGTAGCATATTGAACAGAATATAGTACACCAAATTACCAGGTTTTAGGTCACGATGGAAATATCCATTATTATGCATATACATAAGGCCTTGCAGTATTTGGATCATAAACTTTCGTATCTCTTCTTCAGAGAAAGGACTGTGCCTTTCTCTAATAACATCATATAAATTACAGTCCTGGGAAGAAAACAAACTCGATTACACTTGAGTAGCAGACAAGTCCAGTTGAGAAAATGAAGTCTTAAAAGCTCAAAAAGCTCCAGCCGAGAGCCAACAAATGAAGACCTACCATGTGGAGGATTGTAAGTAATATTATGCAACTGATACCAAGAACGTAAGACATACCATGTGTTCAAAAATGAAGAACAGCTCGTGATTTTCCATCGTCACCTCCCTCAACTGCACAATGTTTGGGTGATTTAGTTTCTGGAGGGCCTGCAAGAGGACGGTTCTCTATTTAGTATAGAGAATGCAAAATAATATAGTTTGATCACATCTGGTGATATATCCCTTAATAAAATAACCATTACCTTTACTTCTCGCAGACTAATGCACTCCTCCCAGTGGTAAAACTTTCGCTTCATTTTTTTAATAGCAACCTGAATGTAGGAAAAGATATATTAATGATTTTGATCTGTAAAAGGTGCAAGCTCAAATCAGAACATCTGGAATGAAATAGTCAAAAGGCAGAATGCTATATACGGTAAGGACCTCTAGCCATCCACAGCTTACACCTTAGAAAATGAGCAGCAAAACAATGCTAATTTGATACGCTGAAAGCATAAAGTTAAGGAGTGCAGACTATGTTGACAAGTTTGCACTTACAATTTCATTTGTTTCTCTGTTATAAGCTCTAAAAACGTTTCCACAAGTTCCATCACCTATCTCCCGTATTAATCTATACCTGCAGAAGTTTGGAACACTTGTCAAACATTCCAGTGCATCCGCAAAATACATAACTGGAAAAACTAAATTACAGCTTTGCTCACCTTTCCATGGTCGCTAGCTTCACGACAGAGGATTTGCGAGTAATCACTGAACACCAATAAAACCGCGGACCATAGAACCCACAGCACCCTTAAAACGCATCGCCGTCACTTGCACAGTAGGTTTGCTCGTACAAGGTTGCATAAGAAGAAGAAAGTTCCAAACGGGGGAGGCAGAGCATGAGTGGTTATGCATCATTATTTGTGCAGCTGTCATGCTTTATTGCAGCTTCAGCAACCACATTATCCAATGCGTTGGTATGGATATGCTGAATCCATCTCTGTTGATGGAAGAAAGGCTAATTATTGTTTTTCATCGAAAAATCTGCAAAAGGTAGAAAAGGGTTGTTTCAGTATTTGAGTGAAGAGACTGAGAGAATATTGCCCCGCTTATAGAGGAGGTACTGCCTAGCGAGGAAAGTAACATGTGGCCATATATACGAAAATATGCAGGCAAGAAAGTAAGCATGTGGGCATATATACGAAAATATGCAGACAAGAAAGTAACCCTAGCACAGAAATCATCGATGTTGTAGATAGCATGTGGAATTGACCACACCTCTCTCAGCCCATACTTTTTATCCTTTTCTAGACAATACAGTCCCTCTATTGGCATCAATCACCAACAGACTTGCCAGATGCGACTGAACTCGGATTTCTGCGCTACATAGGCATGTTCAGTTCACCGGTTAGCAGACAAATGCGTGATCGTCAACGCAGCAGCAATAGAAACTGTACAGTGAATAAACCACTATAAGACAAATTAATTTCTGGGAAACAAACAAATATTATAACAAAAAATAGACGAGACCATCCTGTTGGCTAAGGGTACAAATCGAGGGCATATCCGAGTGGATACGGGCCCGACCAGAGAGAGATCTACTCTGGAAGATTCGAGGAGGAGGCAACAGATTAAGCACAATCTGTTCCCAAATCAGCTGGATCGTAGCTGAACCCCTGGGTTAAGGGGGGTTGAGTTTTTAACCCGAAACACCGAGGCAACCAAGGAAACGACGCGAAACCAATCCCAACAGGCACAGCAATTGAACCTGACGAGATGAGATGAAAGAAGGAACCCCGGCCCAAACGGCGCATTCTCTATTCCCGCACGCACGCAACAGCAGAAAAAAAATCCCCAAACTGAGATTAAATAAAACCGATCTGAACAGCCGCGATTCAGCGCCAGAAGGTACATTTAAAATGACAGAAGAGCAAAAGGATAATCCAGACGCAGACACACAGAGAGACGAACCCAAACACTCTGTTGCAAATCAGCTGAATCGCAACGGGCTCCCCTAATCGAAGGGATTTTGAGTTTTGACGCGAGACGGAGGCAACCAAACAAACTAGGCAGAATCAAAACAAAGATGCCACGTATCACGGAGATTGAACACCAATAAGATGAAACGAGGAACCCCGCGGGACATTATGCAATCCCGCACGCAACAGCAGAAGGAAAAAAAAATCAGTATTAGAAAACCGATCTGAACAGCGGCGATTCAGAGGCAGAGGACACCGTAAACCTAAACGCTAGCAGCACTACTCGCAGGGACAGGGAGGAATCGGCGCTGCCTAGAACCCGCAAAAATTCGCGCAATAGATACACCACCAACAGAAATAAAAATCCGATTCGCTTCACACACACGATTCGGGGCGGAGGGAGGAAACGCGGCGGCGCGTATTAATTACGGAGGATCACGACACGCGAACGAGCGGGAGAAGGGAGGAGTGGGCAATTCACCATGATCGGGGCAGCATTTGCGCGGCGGAGGCTCCGAGCGGGGGTGGGGATCGCGGGCGGAGGCGGGGAGGGCGATAAACTTGGGCAGGAGGAAGGGAACAGAGGAGGAGAGAGAGACGGGACGGGGGGAGGGAGAGAAAATAGAAAAAGAAGCAAGGAGAAGATATCGCGACGCGGCAGTGCGAATCAGGGGCGAGCGCGTGGTCGAAATGACCCGCCTACCCTCACCCGGCTCGAGGATTTACTGGGAGAGCCGCGGGGCTAGCGGCGGAGAGCTGGACGAGTGGATAAGCGCGGGGAGGGTGGAGAGGTAATTTCCCGATGGGGCCGTGCGCCCGCGCTTCAGCTGCTTGGTGCAACAACCGTGGACGCATACCACTTTCCGTTCCCCTGCCAAGGTTTGAATTTTTCGTCCCGTGCCCGTGTCGTGTCGGGTGCCTTCTGCTGCACGCTGTCCCGTGGTTCACGCGATTTTAGAGCATGTCTAACAGAACCCTTACATTTTCGCCCCCTAAATCGCGTGTAGAGGGACCTGCACACGAAAACGAGGAATTTTTGTGCTCAGATGAACGCGTTCATCTAGCAGACCCCCTATCGCCGCCCTGTATGTTTGAATTTAAACTTCGCGGGAGAATCCGATGAACTCGATTTTATTGATCACCATTGCTGATACACGAAATCGAGCTCGAGCTCTTCCATCTAGCCTAATCTAGCCTAACCTAGTCTATGAAGACGACGTCGCCGGCAGTGTAACATCCTCCTTTTTGTAATAAAGTGTTTGTGTGTTTGTGCTTTTGATCATGTCATGCATGCATTTTCGAACCTAAGTTGTGTTTAAAACAAGTGCACCAAAATTTAATACCGGAGTTTATTAAAATCACTTAAAAGTGCCACATTAAAACGATGGTTTAAAATGGTGCAATTTTTGCAAACCAAAAATATGTTGAGGTTGCTCATGTTGCAAGGATCTCAAAAATAATTTTTGCCAATTTTTACTAATTGCAGAAAGGCCCTCAAGTATGTTTTAGGGTGCTGTTTTAAAAAGGACAAGGACCTTTTCGCAGTTCTTATTTTCCCAGGGGGGTTTTCGGAAACAGCGTCTTGTCTTCTACCTCCAGCCAGTAGACGAGCACACCGAGCACGCCGCCTCCCTGCCACCTCCTGCTTTCCCCTTCGAGGGATAAGGACCAGGAGAAGTACCTGTTTCCCTCTCCTCCTCCCCACAGAAGCTCCTCTTCTCTGTTTCTTCCGTGTACAGGTACCACAAACCGAAACCGAACCCTACCGTCCGCCGGCCTCCGCCGCTCGTCGCCGGAGCTACGGCCTCCCCCGCGCCCTGCCGATCATCTCCCCGTCTCCGCCACATCCGCCTCCCCCGCCTCTAGCTCGCTTGGCCCTGAGGAGCCCCGAAATCGCTCCAATTTTTGCGCCGGAACCGTCACGGCCGCCGCCGGAATCCGCCTCGCCGCCGGCGATTGGCGCCGCGCCTCGCCTCCCCGACTCCGCCATCAGGCTCACGGTGAGCAGCCGCACCCGCCGGTGCCCTCGCCTCACTCCCTCTCCCCTTGTAGCTCCCTGTCGCCGGAGCCGCGGTCCGCCGCCGCCGCGACGAGCTCGCCGGCGAGCTTCCCGGTCACCTCCCGGCGAGCCACGACCACCCCCAGCTCCCCCTCGTTGCGCTCCACCCCGTGGTGTAGGTTGATTCGAGGAATTTTGCGCGAATTCTTCAATTGCATAGCTCCTGTGCCAATTTGGCCCCGGGTGACATCACCTCGACATCACGCTGATGTCACCAGGCCTTTTTCTATTTATTCCTGTTAACTGAAATTGGAACTGACACGTGGACCCCATCTGCTGTTTAAAATTTCAGAAAAAGAATTAAAACTGTAAATGCAATAACTTTTATTTGGTACATCAGAAAAATATGTTCAACATACCATTTTGTTCAGAAAAATACAATCTACTTGTTCATATCATTTTCACACATTTTTGACAAGGTTGAATTTTGAGCATTATTTAAATCATTTAAAATAAAGAAAATAAGTTTTTATTCAAGAAAATTAAAAGTTATATGTCAAAATGCTTAGAATGACAAGTGCAACCTAGTTATGGTGTTTTCAACCTCTTCTGAGCAATTAAAATTAGGGTTACTTTCAGAATTGCCCGAATCGGCCTCCGAGGTCCACTTCGGGACTAAAATTCACTAAAACTGTTTCGTTAACATATGAACCCTAGCAACCCATGAACCGCGTTTAGGGCTTCTCTTTAATGCATCCAAATGTTCATTCATACATATTGAGCATTGCATCGATGCCTGTTTTGAGTGTTGTTCTCTCTCTTTCCGGTGTTTGTTTGCTCTTATCGGTAGACCTCGAATCCGGAGTGAAGTTCGCACCCCTGTTGCTGAATACTTGGTCTAAACAACCAAGTCAAGCACTTATTTCCTGAAGCTTTATCTGGTTTTCTTGAAGCAAGGCAAGCATAACCTCTTATCTGCCCATATATGCTTTCGAAGTGTTTTCCTTCTCGTACGATGCATGCTTTACAAAGTATTTTGAGTCAGTAGATAGAGTTATCCTATTTAGTTGCATAAACCAGATATCATGATTCCATGTTCCTAGCTGACATAGGATTTGTTTGTGTGTATCGCCAAAGCCTCAAATATGCCATGCTTAGTCATACATGTCTGTTTATCTCTGCTCCATCCGGTTGATGAATCAGAGTTACGATATGAATCTAGTATGATATGATGACGTGGTAAGATTCGAGATATGTGTGGTTAATATGATTAAAGGCTTGGATGAGTTGCCACATGGAATGTGGTGATTTGCCTCGTTCATGCCCCTAGGAGCGAGTTCTCGCCTTTGAAGCCAAGACTGATCGTGCAACCACACGGGGATTGGATTCCCCTCGGTTTCAACTTGTCTAGTTTGTTCCATGAGTTGCCTAGTTCGGGCGTTCCATTTGGATTTGCTGGGGATATCAAAACGTTTTCAAAACTAGGACGTGGTGGTGTATCGGCGCTCTGCGGGAAGGTAACCGTCGAGCATTGCGCACAACGATAGAGACCCGGCAGGAGATGGCCACTCCCTATTGGCGGTCCATCTCTACTCGGAGCGACTCATGGAATAGGCGAAGCAAGGGAAAGATCGTGGTCAGCCACCCTCTGCCGGCACATCGTCGGAATTGTGCCAATAGCTTGGCATTAAGAGTCGGTTGATACGTGTGGGTAAAGTTGTACACCCCTGCAGGGTTTAATCTTTTCGAAAAGCCGTGTCCGCGGTTAAGGACAACTTGGTGACGGATCCTGAGATCATAGATAACTTGAACATGACGTAAAAGATGTTGGCAATGAATGTTTAGTTTTAAGAGGTGGTTCCAGTTATCGGTGCTGAAGATGATGCTTCGAAGGTTCTGAAGGCAATACCCGTGACAGGGTATTCTTTTAAAAGATTTGTGAAAAACTTCTCTATCTTCCTCTATTCGAAACAAAGTTGGCTTCACGCAAAACAACCTTCATAAACCCTTTTCGAACAAGCAGATATATAATAGGTTAGTTAAGTCTTGTTGAGTACCTCCCGTACTCATGTTTGCTTCGTTTTGGTTCAGGTGGAGTTCCATACCTTCGGTGGTGTTTCAACGTGGACATCGACCGATAGTTTGGGGTTTCCCAGGTAGCAGCCTGGAATCTATGGGCTGGGACGTCGCCTTATGTTGCGGCCTCTTAGGCCTTTTTGGTTCTTGTTGAATAGCAACATAATTTGCTTTCCGTTGTCTGATGAAATGTTGGGTCGTGTGACCTCTGTTTGTAAGCTATACTCTAGTATTACTTGCTTAATAAAGCTTCATGTTTAGAGTACTGCTTTGATCGGTTGTTGGTTTCGAGCTCATTGTTATACAGTTTTGGCTATGCCTGCATAGTTGTCGCAGTCGAGGGGTTGTGGAGCCGATGATCCATGTCCGAGCCCGCCTGTCGATGTGATCGGCCTGGGGCGAGGTAACCCCAGTAACCCTCGATTGTTGTTGCACTTTCTGGACACATAGCAGCTCTGTATAACTTTGGTCCCGTTCCTTCAGTTCCATCCGACTCGTGGACACTTGGATATGCATAATTGGTTATGACTAGCATGGACACAAGGAGTAGTAGACCGGGGATCCGGACTACGTGCCGATGAATCCGGTCTGCCTGCCGTTGTTTGTTGCGGCCGGGGCTGGTAACCCTGAAGCCCTTGTGAGTTCATGGCTAGGAGCACATAACAGTGTGTATATCTCTGGGTCCGGGGTCTGACAAGTCTTGGTATCAGAGCAGGACTGCCTGTAGGAAAACCCTTGCTTTTGGTCGATGTTGAGTCTAGAGTTTGTGAAAACTATTTTCGAAATGACAAATGAGTTGGAAAAACCTTCTTAGGATTCTTTTTACTCCTTACCTGGTATCGCTCTAACTCTGAGTCACCGTATCTCATTTGATTTCAAATGTTTTACCTCTCACATGTTAACTTCAAAGTTAGGAGCAAAATCGTTGGGTGTTTTTCCTAGTACTCCGTGTCAGGTTGCTTTTGTTCTCAGAGTTTCCAAGTTATCCCCTTTGGTCCAGATCGTTGATTCCTTTTGACTTCAGTTGATCCATATCAAGTCATGAATCTTTCTATTGCATTCTTTTCCATGGGAGTGTTTCTCATGGTTCCGTTTCTTTGTACTCAGGATGTCCGGGAGTATTCAAGATTCCGTTGAAAGTGGTCATATCGAGGGAGAGTCGTCATCTTCCTTAATGACACAAGTTCTTCAGGATATCGAGACCAACCGCCTGAGAAATGAACATCTCCTTGAGCGTGTGGCGCAAAACACTGAACGTCATCACGACGAATGCGTTACATTTGGGGATTTAGTTCATGCTAAGCTTCCATCTTTCAGCAGTCTCAAGGAACCCATCGATGCTGATGATTGGCTTCGTGCCATCGAGCGCAAATTTAACGCTCTCCATGTTCCAGAAAGTGACCGTGTGAACTTCGCCGCCTACCAGCTAGAGGGTGAAGCTGGTTCATGGTGGGAAGGTTTCTTGGCGTTGCAATCGCCGGGACATAAGGTTACTTGGGAGGAGTTCCGTAAAGAGTTCCGTGCTGCCCATGTTCCTGAGGCAGTTATGGACTCCAAAAGAAAAGAGTTCCTGGATCTGACCCAGGGACAGATGGATGTTGAAACTTACGGGCGTGAATTCACCCGTTTGGCTCGTTATGCACCCCGAAATGTTGCAGATGATGCGGATAAACAAGAGTTGTTCCGCAAAGGTCTGGAATCCGGAATTCGCTATGAGCTACTCTCTTTCCAGTTTCCAACCTTCCAGGACCTTTATAATCATGCTCTTACCTTGGAGCGTGGCAAAAAGGAAATGGAAACTTCTTTGAAGCAGATTTCTGGAGAGTCACGTGCGTCTTCTTCTGGTTCTAAGAAGCGTCGTGTGTTTGTTCCATACAGTGCTATTCCATATCCACCAGTTTTTCAACAAGGCCACTTCGGTGGGCGTTCTGGTGTTGCTGGTAATAAGAAACGACTGGTGACATGTGACGTGTGTGGTGAACTTGGACACTACTCCAACAAATGTCCTCAGAGGAGACTTCCTCCACTTCAGCATGCTCTTACACGTGTTGTTAACCGTGGTCGTTTGAACCATGTTCTTACTGAAGAAGCTCAGAAAGCACCTGATGTCGTGTTGGGAATGCTTCGTGTCAATCTAGCTCCAGCATCAGTTCTGTTTGATTCCGGAGCGTCACACTCATGTGTATCAAGAGCTTTTGCAGGGTTGTTGGACATACCCTTTGTGAAAGTGGTCCCTCCGTTAATAATCTCCACCCCAGGGTCTATCCGTCAGATCAATCATTGTTGCCCTGGTGTGCCAATTGAAATTGGAGGTTTGGTGTTTCTCAGTACACTTGCCATCCTGGACCAAACTAATATCAATGTCATATTGGGCATGGACTGGTTGTCAACACATCATGCCATGATTGACTGTGCAGCCAAGTCTGTTACCTTGATTCATCCTTATGGCCAGACCACTCGGTTGTTGTTTCCTTGTGGGACAGCTCAACCACAGCCATGTCCTCAGCTGAATGCAGTTGAAGTTCGACCATCTTCCGAGATTCATGAGGTACCAGTGGTGTGTAAGTTTCCGGATGTCTTCCCGGAAGAGCTTCCTGGTATGCGTCATGATTATTCAGTGGAGTTTGTTGTTGAACTAACTCCTGGAGTGGCTCCTACTTCTGAAATACCATACCATATGTCTCTAGAAGAATTGGTTGAGTTGAAGAAGCAAATAGAGGAGTCAGAAGGGAAAGGTTTCCCTCATGCCAACACACCTTCTTGCGGATGTCCTACACTCTTCGTCATGAAGAAGGATACCACAGTTCCCCAGCTGGTCAGTGAATATTGTCCGTTCAATGATGTGGCAATAAAGCACAAGTGTTCTCTTCCTCGGACAAATGATTTGTTTGACCGTCTGATTGGTGCCACTGTTTTCTCCAAGATACACTTAAGTCTGGGTTATCATCAACTTCAGACCAGGTCCGGGAATGTTTCTAAAACGGTTGTCAAAACTCGTTATGGTATTTACGAGTACACTGTTATGCTTCCCGAACTCTCCAACGCTCCAACCATGTTGATGGGGCTTATGAGATCCATTTTCATGGAGTACCTTGACAAGTTCGTTGTGGTTTACCTCAACGATATTATAATCTACTCAAAGTCCGAAGAAGAACATGTTGAACATCTTCAGCTAGTTTTGACAAAGCTTCGTGAGCATCGCATCTATGCCAAATTCTCCAGATGTGCGTTCTGGTTGAAAGAGCTCATATTTCTAGGCTATGTCCTATCTGCTGAAGGAGTTGCAGTTCTCCCTAACAAAGTTCAAGCCATATTGGACTGGGAGTCACCTAAATCCATCAAAGAGGTTCGAAACTTCCTCGAACTTATCGGTTGTTATCACTGCTCTATTGAAGGTTTCTCCAAAGCTGCCAAACCAATGACTGATCTTCTTAAGAAAGATAAACAGTTTGTATGGTCAAGAATGGCAGAAGAGAGTTTCCGGTTGTTGAAAACCAAGTTGGCTAATGCTCCTATGCTTGTCCTTCCGGACACGCGCAAGAACTTCGTCATCTTCTGTGATGCCTCTCGTCAAGGTATCGACTGCGGTCTATTGCAAGATGGTCGTGTGGTTTCTTATGCTTCTCGACAACTGAAACCACATGAGCTCAAATATCCAACTCATGCTCTTGAGTTAGCAGCTGTTGTGTATGCCTTGAAACAATGGCGTCTTTATCTGCTTGGAAATCAATGTGAGTTCTACTTCCACCAGCAGAGTTTCAGATATCTTTTTACCCAACCAGATCTGAGTCTCAGACAAAAGAGATGGTTGGAACTAGTCAAAGAACCCAATGTGGAGGTCAAATGTCAAGTTGATAAAGGTAAAGTCGTGGCTGACACAACAATCCAGAAGTCTTACTGTAACAGCTTGATGATACAGCAAGATCAACCTTCTCTCCATAAAGAGTTCTCCAAGCTCAATCTTGAGGTTGTTCCCTCTGGTTATCTGGTTAATCCAGAAGTGAAACCATCCTTTGAACATCAAATCAAGGATGCCCAAAAGCGGGATCTAAGTATTACCTTGGTCAAGAAAAAGATTTCTCGTGGAATTCCTACATGTTTCTCGGTTGATAATCAAGGTACCGTTTATTTTGGTGAACGTCTTGTTGTGCCGAAGAAACGGAGTCTGAAACAACTGATCCTCCGTGAAGCTCATGAGTCACTTCTCTCTGTTCATCCTGGTAGCACCAAAATGTACCGTGATCTACGTCAAAGGTTCTGGTGGACCAAGATGAAGCGAGATGTCGCTCAATTTGTGGCTGAATGCGACGTTTGTCGTCGTGCTAAAGCTGAACATCAAAGACCAGTTCCTGTTTGGAAGTGGGATGAAGTTGAGATGACTTTCATTGTTGGTCTTCCAAGAAATGATCAGGGACACACCGCTATCTGGGTAGTGATTGATCGTCTGTCAAAGGTTGCTCATTTCGTTCCTATCCATCAGAGCATCATTGCTAAATAACTGGCAGATTTGTATGTCTCTCAGATAATACCCCTTCATGGTGTTCCTAAGAAAATCCTTTTCGATCATGGAAATTTGTTTACTTCCAAGGGCTGGGCAAGTTTCAAGCAAGCTATGGGAAGTCGTATACACTTCACCATAATCTATCCGTCATCCCGTAATGATCACCTCGGGAGTCTGAATCAAACACTTGAAGACATGCTTCGAGCTTGTGTTGTATCCTTCGGTAATGATTGGGAGAAATGTCTTCCATCTGCCGAGTTCGTTTATAACAACTGCTTCCAAGTTATCTTAGCCAAAGCTCCGTTTGAAGTTCTCTACAACCGAAGCTGTTCAATTCCGTTAAATTGGTCAGAAACCGGTGAAAGACAGTTCTTTGGACCGAAGAATCTGATCAATGAGACTGAAGAAACAGTTCGTATCATCCGTGAACATCTAAAAGTTGCTCAGTCTCGTCAGAAGAGTTATGGTGACCGTCAACAAGATATTCGTTATGATATCGGCGGGCAAGCCTATCTTCGAGTCACACCTTTGAAAGGTGTTCATCGTGATGTCATGAAAGGAAAATTACCGCCTCGCTATGTTGGTCCTTTCCCTGTTCTTGCAAAAAGTGGGAATTTTGCTTATCGTCTCCATCTACCTTCAATGTTTCCACAGGTTCATGCTACATTCCATGTCTCACAACTCCATCGTTGCTTCAAAGATTCCAACCGTGGTGTTGATCATGAAACCATTGATCTCAAGGATGATCTGACCTACCGAGAATGTCCTGTCCGTATCCTCGAGGCAGCTGAACGAAAGATTCGATGCCGAAGTATCAAGTGCCTCAAAGTTCAGTGGTCTCATCATTCTGAAGCTGAAGCAACCTGGGAACGAGAAGATCGTTTACGATCTGAGTACCCGTCCTTCTTTGCTAAAACCTAGGAATCTCGGGACGAGATTCTTGTAAGGGGGGTAGACTTGTAACATCCTCCTTTTTGTAATAAAGTGTTTGTGTGTTTGTGCTTTTGATCATGTCATGCATGCATTTTCGAACCTAAGTTGTGTTTAAAACAAGTGCACCAAAATTTAATACCGGAGTTTATTAAAATCACTTAAAAGTGCCACATTAAAACGATGGTTTAAAATGGTGCAATTTTTGCAAACCAAAAATATGTTGAGGTTGCTCATGTTGCAAGGATCTCAAAAATAATTTTTGCCAATTTTTACTAATTGCAGAAAGGCCCTCAAGTATGTTTTAGTGTGCTGTTTTAAAAAGGACAAGGACCTTTTCGCAGTTCTTGTTTTCCCAGGGGGGTTTTCGGAAACAGCGTCTTGTCTTCTACCTCCAGCCAGTAGACGAGCACACCGAGCACGCCGCCTCCCTGCCACCTCCTGCTTTCCCCTTCGAGGGATAAGGACCAGGAGAAGTACCTGTTTCCCTCTCCTCCTCCCCACAGAAGCTCCTCTTCTCTGTTTCTTCCGTGTACAGGTACCACAAACCGAAACCGAACCCTACCGTCCGCCGGCCTCCGCCGCTCGTCGCCGGAGCTACGGCCTCCCCCGCGCCCTGCCGATCATCTCCCCGTCTCCGCCACATCCGCCTCCCCCGCCTCTAGCTCGCTTGGCCCTGAGGAGCCCCGAAATCGCTCCAATTTTTGCGCCGGAACCGTCACGGCCGCCGCCGGAATCCGCCTCGCCGCCGGCGATTGGCGCCGCGCCTCGCCTCCCCGACTCCGCCATCAGGCTCACGGTGAGCAGCCGCACCCGCCGGTGCCCTCGCCTCACTCCCTCTCCCCCTGTAGCTCCCTGTCGCCGGAGCCGCGGTCCGCCGCCGCCGCGACGAGCTCGCCGGCGAGCTTCCCGGTCACCTCCCGGCGAGCCACGACCACCCCCAGCTCCCCCTCGTTGCGCTCCACCCCGTGGTGTAGGTTGATTCGAGGAATTTTGCGCGAATTCTTCAATTGCATAGCTCCTGTGCCAATTTGGCCCCGGGTGACATCACCTCGACATCACGCTGATGTCACCAGGCCTTTTTCTATTTATTCCTGTTAACTGAAATTGGAACTGACACGTGGACCCCATCTGCTGTTTAAAATTTCAGAAAAAGAATTAAAACTGTAAATGCAATAACTTTTATTTGGTACATCAGAAAAATATGTTCAACATACCATTTTGTTCAGAAAAATACAATCTACTTGTTCATATCATTTTCACACATTTTTGACAATGTTGAATTTTGAGCATTATTTAAATCATTTAAAATAAAGAAAATAAGTTTTTATTCAAGAAAATTAAAAGTTATATGTCAAAATGCTTAGAATGACAAGTGCAACCTAGTTATGGTGTTTTCAACCTCTTCTGAGCAATTAAAATTAGGGTTACTTTCAGAATTGCCCGAATCGGCCTCCGAGGTCCACTTCGGGACTAAAATTCACTAAAACTGTTTCGTTAACATATGAACCCTAGCAACCCATGAACCGCGTTTAGGGCTTCTCTTTAATGCATCCAAATGTTCATTCATACATATTGAGCATTGCATCGATGCCTGTTTTGAGTGTTGTTCTCTCTCTTTCCGGTGTTTGTTTGCTCTTATCGGTAGACCTCGAATCCGGAGTGAAGTTCGCACCCCTGTTGCTGAATACTTGGTCTAAACAACCAAGTCAAGCACTTATTTCCTGAAGCTTTATCTGGTTTTCTTGAAGCAAGGCAAGCATAACCTCTTATCTGCCCATATATGCTTTCGAAGTGTTTTCCTTCTCGTACGATGCATGCTTTACAAAGTATTTTGAGTCAGTAGATAGAGTTATCCTATTTAGTTGCATAAACCAGATATCATGATTCCATGTTCCTAGCTGACATAGGATTTGTTTGTGTGTATCGCCAAAGCCTCAAATATGCCATGCTTAGTCATACATGTCTGTTTATCTCTGCTCCATCCGGTTGATGAATCAGAGTTACGATATGAATCTAGTATGATATGATGACGTGGTAAGATTCGAGATATGTGTGGTTAATATGATTAAAGGCTTGGATGAGTTGCCACATGGAATGTGGTGATTTGCCTCGTTCATGCCCCTAGGAGCGAGTTCTCGCCTTTGAAGCCAAGACTGATCGTGCAACCACACGGGGATTGGATTCCCCTCGGTTTCAACTTGTCTAGTTTGTTCCATGAGTTGCCTAGTTCGGGCGTTCCATTTGGATTTGCTGGGGATATCAAAACGTTTTCAAAACTAGGACGTGGTGGTGTATCGGCGCTCTGCGGGAAGGTAACCGTCGAGCATTGCGCACAACGATAGAGACCCGGCAGGAGATGGCCACTCCCTATTGGCGGTCCATCTCTACTCGGAGCGACTCATGGAATAGGCGAAGCAAGGGAAAGATCGTGGTCAGCCACCCTCTGCCGGCACATCGTCGGAATTGTGCCAATAGCTTGGCATTAAGAGTCGGTTGATACGTGTGGGTAAAGTTGTACACCCCTGCAGGGTTTAATCTTTTCGAAAAGCCGTGTCCGCGGTTAAGGACAACTTGGTGACGGATCCTGAGATCATAGATAACTTGAACATGACGTAAAAGATGTTGGCAATGAATGTTTAGTTTTAAGAGGTGGTTCCAGTTATCGGTGCTGAAGATGATGCTTCGAAGGTTCTGAAGGCAATACCCGTGACAGGGTATTCTTTTAAAAGATTTGTGAAAAACTTCTCTATCTTCCTCTATTCGAAACAAAGTTGGCTTCACGCAAAACAACCTTCATAAACCCTTTTCGAACAAGCAGATATATAATAGGTTAGTTAAGTCTTGTTGAGTACCTCCCGTACTCATGTTTGCTTCGTTTTGGTTCTGGTGGAGTTCCATACCTTCGGTGGTGTTTCAACGTGGACATCGACCGATAGTTTGGGGTTTCCCAGGTAGCAGCCTGGAATCTATGGGCTGGGACGTCGCCTTATGTTGCGGCCTCTTAGGCCTTTTTGGTTCTTGTTGAATAGCAACATAATTTGCTTTCCGTTGTCTGATGAAATGTTGGGTCGTGTGACCTCTGTTTGTAAGCTATACTCTAGTATTACTTGCTTAATAAAGCTTCATGTTTAGAGTACTGCTTTGATCGGTTGTTGGTTTCGAGCTCATTGTTATACAGTTTTGGCTATGCCTGCATAGTTGTCGCAGTCGAGGGGTTGTGGAGCCGATGATCCATGTCCGAGCCCGCCTGTCGATGTGATCGGCCTGGGGCGAGGTAACCCCAGTAACCCTCGATTGTTGTTGCACTTTCTGGACACATAGCAGCTCTGTATAACTTTGGTCCCGTTCCTTCAGTTCCATCCGACTCGTGGACACTTGGATATGCATAATTGGTTATGACTAGCATGGACACAAGGAGTAGTAGACCGGGGATCCGGACTACGTGCCGATGAATCCGGTCTGCCTGCCGTTGTTTGTTGCGGCCGGGGCTGGTAACCCTGAAGCCCTTGTGAGTTCATGGCTAGGAGCACATAACAGTGTGTATATCTCTGGGTCCGGGGTCTGACAGGCAGCCTCCATCGCCTTGAAGGCCTCGACGTCGGCGAGGGCCCTCGCCTCCTCCTCCGCTTCCGCGCGCGCCGCTGCCTCCGCTTCTTTTTTCGACAGCTCGACGGCCTCCGCGAACGCGGCCTCCTCCTCCTCCGCTGTCGCCGGCACAGCTTGCACCGCCGCGTCTCCTCCTCCGCTTCCGCTTGCGCCACCGCGGCCGCGCTTGCAATGCTGCAGCATCTCCCATTCCGCGCGCCATTTCGCGAATTGGGGGCCGCACATCGGCCGCGGCGGCGGGTCGACGGAGTAGTAGCGCCCGCCCTCCGCGTAGTCCACCAGCGACGGCGGCATGCTCGCCGGCCACGCCGCGTACTTCCAGGCGGCGCGGCGGCTCCCTGCAACCGAATGCTTGCAGTGGAGCCGCCACGCCTCCTCGAGCGACTCCGGCTCGTGGCGGCGCTTGGAGCGGCCGGTGGAGGAGCTCGAACCATTGGGGGAATTCATCGCCGTTGGTGGAAGGAGAAATGGGGCGGCGGCGCGCTCGGAATTGCTCACCGGAGCTGCAGCGGCGCGCGGCGGAGCTAGGGTTGCGGGTGGGGGGTTGGACCCCCACCCCGACCCTCACCCTCTACTTGTAGGGGGCGGCGGGGGCTATTTCGCAGGCCCCGTAAATTTTTCGTACGGGCCAGGCCGCATACGGGGGCTGCTAGACGGCCGTTTTGGCCCGCACCCCGTATGCCGCCGGAATTTTACGGGGGCGCCCGCGCTATAAGGGGCCTGTTAGACATGCTCTTAGTTTCGAGAGGAAATCTGCGATTGTGTGCGAAATTTTCTTCTGCTTGATTCGATCGGATCGGAGCTCCCATCTTTGGGCCTGATTTTAGTGTATCTTGGAGGATTGATTTGTCCGGTGGATTCGATAGTTGATAATTGTGAGAGAGTTTAGGAGATTTTTGTCTGGCCGAGAGTAGTAAATTCATTCGTCACGCAGAGTAAAACTGCATTGTTGCTCTCATTCTGATCACTACTAGTAATTCTGCACGTGCAAGCACGTGTTCGCATAATGCAACCTAAATCATTGGTAAACTATATATGAATATGATAGATTGCGGCTTCTCGCATCATAGATTAAGTCCATATAGATTCAAAACCGGCTATGATTGTAAAAAAGACTTTGTGGTCCAATGAACCATCTATAAAGTTATTAATGGTTGGATCCCTTCTTGCGATGGCTTGGAGCAATCTATCATATTCATATATGATCCCTTCAACATAGCACATAACTGTGCAGACACGTGTAACATTTAGATACAAACTTTGAGGTTTAACCAAAGAAATGGTACATGGATTTGGGGAGTCATATAATTTGTCAGTGGTGTCATAGATAAGAACGGAGATATAAGACGCGGGCCTCCGAGCATCCTGACCACACAGTGAGCCCATTCGTTTCACCCTGGCTCATCACCATTCATGGCGCTGACATTGTCGGCGGCTTGACATTCCGCGAAGCTCATGAGGTGCATGAAGCTTTACATTGGAAGACCGGCTCAGTCCAGGAAAAAATCAATTACTATGTCCACCTACATTACAAATCATCGTCTGAGTTACGCAGGTGGTTGGGAAAAACAATAAATCATGTTTACGTCCTATGCATTACACTAATCTATATCTGTGAGTTATAATAAAGTACACTAAAAATGATCCTTCTTGAGGTCATGGACTCATGGTAAGAAACAACTGAAATCAAGTGCAAAGAAAGACAGTAACAGAGTTGAACACCACATACCTGCATGATCGCCACCCTACTGAAACTCATGCAATCTTCATTTCGCTGACAAAAACTACACTTGCTATCTTAAATTGATGAGAAAAGACCATTTGTTTCGTTCAAATGCAGGTCATTGCCTCTAGCAAAAGCAAGAGCTTGATTCATCAGGGCCGCTGCAAGTGTTTAATCATTCATGCAAAAGCCTGCAAGTGTTTATGCATTGCTTATGACTTAGGAATAATGTAAGAAAACTGTCGCTAGATTGTACAAAGACCTTGCTGTCGCTACATTGAACAGAGGCTTGTTGCAGTATTGGTAGAACTCAAGAAGTAGAACTGAAGAAAGTCGAGTTGTGGACGGCAGTACCGTGCAGGGGACGTCGTGGCGGCGGAGGGTGTCCGTGTTAGCTGTGTTGGTGCCTTCTCGCGGGTGTCATGTGGCGCTGGAGATGGGGAGACGCGGGCCGGCGGCCGGCCGACGGCCGGCGACGGCATGGATGCAGCGGGGAGGCGCCCTGAATGTAGTGGGGAAGCAGCATGGAGGCGCGGCCGGGATCTGGATGCCCGCGCATGGCTGGCTGGGGGAGGCGGCGTGCATGTGGTTCGGCGTCGTGCGATGGGATTTTTTTGTGCGGATGTTGCGGGCGTGATTAGGGATGTACTGGTGTTGTCTGGTCCGTCATGATGAGGCGTCAAATACGGGTTTGTTTTCATTCGTTGGATAAATCATTTGTATGGCTACGATCTGTTGGGTCTGACGCTCTCTGTCTTTTTATACTAGTGTAGATGTAGATAGACATACTTGAGAGAGAGTGGAAGCAGAGCCGAGGGCCCCCGCGTCGTCCAACACAGGAGGTGACTTCAGCGCCACTGCCAGCGCCCAATCCGGGCCGCCTCCTCCCTCGCCGTCGCCGGGTGGTCGGTGGCGGCGGGCCTCCCTCCTTCCTCCCCTCTCTTCCCTTTCTCCCTTCTCCGACCTTGCTTGTCCAACTGTGGATGCTTGGGCCCTAGTGCGCTGCTCGGTAGGCGTCAGCCGGCCGTGGGAGGGCTGTGGCCAGCCGGGCTGATGGGTGTAGGGGCAGAGACAAGGGGGGCTAGCAGGGGCTAGACCCCCCGCCAAAGGTTCGCGCTCCTCCTAATAATTTGGAGTACATATTACTTAGTACTTAAACCCCATGACCATGTACGCAATAAGGCCCAATCCAGTTTAGGCATGTTTCTTCTTAGCGTAACTTCTTTTTCTTTCCGGCGGCCGCACTCTTGCCTCAATATCAGATTGATCTGCCATGTCGCTATGGCGCCCTTGGCTGCTCGAAAACTATGCTAGAGTCATCCAATAGGAAACTCTCCCGCGATGTCGTCGTGTCAACCTCTGTGTTGAAGTAATGATCGGGTTGACTGTTTCTTCGCCTCACCACCATTCAGGGAAGTTGATCTCTGAGTTATGCAAAATTGATCATTTTCCCCTGAACACGTGTATGCAATATTTTCACTATTTGTAAAAATTCTAGTCAAGATCAGTAATAATTTTAAATTCAAGGAAGGCCGCAAGTGCTAGCAACAAATCTAACAATTTCACCTATAGTGAGTATGTAAAAGTTGATCATAAATTTTATATTTATGATTCCTAGTTATTCTAGTTAAGATCTGGTTTTGCGATTTTTGCACTATTAATGATTCTGTAGGTACTAGAGGTTATGTGAAGGGAAAATGTCGAGTACCTTGCTCGAAACGGAACAATCATTTGGCCATCCCGTGCATCGCCCCTATACCTAAATCCTGGCTCCGCCCTTAGATGGCCATCTCGTCTGCGGTGGCTGGGAGAACCTCCCCGAGACGTTCCACACTCAAACCGGGGGCTGGGACGAGGTCGTCGACCTGGGAGGAGGTGGTGGCGGCCAGGCGGGCTATTGCCTCCTTTTGCTCGCTTGGGTTTGGTGATACTGCGCCGGTCGCCGGTGGGGCACCTCGCTGAGCCGGTTCCTGCCCAGATCTTGGTAGGTACAGGTCATTGTCTTGGGTGGAGGTGGTGACGGCAAGGCAGGCTACTGCCGCCTCGTGTCTGCTTCGTCTGTTCCCGCCCGGCTCCGGCGTTGTCGGGTTCATGTGGAAGGAGGCGCCTTTCCATCCCCCTTCCAATGGTTGGTCCCTTTTGTTGCCGATGGCGGATGGATAGGCGAGGCCGGGTGGTGCTAGTGGAGGTGCTTTCTGCGACGGAGATCTTCGACTACTGATGGCGCCGGCAGCCGACTTGGCCCTCATATGGGCACCCCGGGACCCAGATGGGCTCGGGTGGGCTCATATGAGCTTGAGCGGTGATGGTGCAGATCGTGCACTCGTTGGGAGACCCAAAGAGGAGGGTGTGATGAGCACAGCGGTAGGAGTTTTCCCCTTAGTGAAGAACCAAGGTTATCAATCCAGTAGGAGAAAGAGAACCTTCGGAAGGTTGATGCCACTGACGGTGGTGATGGCGCTTCACCGGTGTCAGCAACAGCGTGGAACCTGCACACAACACAACCAAAATACTTTGTCCCAACGGTACAGTGAGGTTGTCAATCTCACCGGTCTTGCTGAAAACGAAGATTAGACATATAGTATGGAAAACGGTGTATGCTTGCAGTAAGTAAAGAAAGCCGGAAATTGTTGTGGTTTGTTTAACAGTATAAGAAAATGGATCGGGGTTCATAGGTTCACTAGTGGTGTCTCTCCATAAAGATAACATGTTGGGTGAACAAATTACAGATGGACAATTGACAAATAAAGGTTGCACCGTAGTGCACATTATAACATGATGACTACTACGATATTTAGTGCGGGCATTACAACAAAATACATAGACCGAAATCCATCTGCATCTATGACTAATAATCCACCCTCAGGTTATCATCCGAACCCCCTTATGTATTAAGTTGGAAGCAACAGATAATTAAACAATGTGTGTAATGTAACCAATGATTGTACACGCGGGCACTCACACCGCTGTTTTCTCCCTAGTGGGAACAACACATCCTCCCCCGTCACTTTTTTCACTCGAGCACAGGAGAAAAGGAGACATGAACCCACTATCTAGCATAAATATTCCCTCTTGGAGTCACTAGCAACCACTCGGCCAGAGCAACCACTAGCAACGGAAAAGCATGCAAGATCACAAATAACATATGCAATAAAGACTATAATCAACTTGGCATAAATTCAATATTCATCGGATCCCAGCAAACATAGCATATAGAATTACATAAGATCAATCTCGATCATGATAGGCATCTCACGAGATCTAAACATGGAGGCATATGAGGAGGAGACAACCATCTAGCTACTACTATGGGCCCGTAGTCCAAGGATGAACTACTCACTCATCCCTCCGGAGGGCGGAATGGTGATGAAGAAGCCTCCGGTGATGATTTCCTCTCCGGCAGGGTGCCAGGAGACAGCTCCAGAACCCCGCTGATCTAGGGTTGACGACGACGGCGACTGTGGAACTTTTCGGGGATTTTTTATCAGGTGTCTAGGGTTTTCCATCCGGTGGGAATAAATAGGCGAAAGGGAAAAGGCGGTGGAGGCCTTGGGGCCCCACACCACCAGCTGGCGCGACCGGGGGGAGGCCGCGCCACCCCATGGTGTGGCCCTCCTGGTGCCCGTCTTCAACTCTTCTTCGGTCTTCTGGATGCTTCCAGGGAAAATAGGCACTTCGGGCTTTGTGGGGTCCAATTCCAAGAATGTTTCCAGAACAACTTTTCTGAAACAAAAAACAGCAGAAAACATGGAACTGGCACTTGGCATCTTGTTAATAAGTTAGTCCCGGAAAACATATAAAAATGCTATAAATAAGGGAGAAAACATATAGCAATTGGCATAATATGATCATGGAGCATCAGAAATTATAGATACATTGGAGACGTACCAAGCATCCCCGAGCTTAGTTCCTACTCGTCCTCGAGTAGGTAAACAATAAAACACAATAATTTCTGACGTGACATGCTACTATCATAAACTTGATCATTATAATGTAAAAGCATATGTATGCTGAGATCATAGAACTTCAAACACAAACATGATAAATAGAACTTTAATAATAAAGCATAGCAATTACTTTGCATCATGTAGAGTATCTTAAATAAAGGATCATGGATAATAATGCAAATAAAGATAAACGTTTGTTTCAGGTATAGGAAAGCATGGCAAAGTGGTATTTCGAAGAGTGGGACAGAACATAAATGACAGGACACCTTCAAAGTTCAACGAGGAAAACTAGAGCAAATAATGTAAGAACAAATAATATCACATTATGAAGCAGTTATTGATGTTTATGGGACAAATGCACATAGAACTCAGAATGGCAAAAATGCTCTCTCAACTGTGCATAAAGTTGGAAGATGGAGACTCAACATAAAAGTAAAAGAAAGTCCCTTCGCGGAGGGACACAGGGATCACTCATGTGCTAGAGCTTTTATTTTATTAAACAGAGGTATTAAAAGTTTGGCACTCCTCCCATCCATCTTTCACAAACCATGGCTAACCAAATCCTCGGTTGCCTGCCAGCAATCACATACCGTGGAGGAGTGTTTATATTTTAGGAGAGGTGTATGTTAATGTCAGCGAATGGTAAACAGACAATACAGTACGTCACAAGCCAACTGGATTCACAAGAGTGTCTCCCATTGTGAAGGACGCAACTGGTGTAGAAGGTCATCCCTCTTTCTTTTTGTTTACACAATTATGCTTTGACTGATAAATCAGGGGCAAAATAGTGAAGCGAATTTTTTTGTATTAAGTTGGGGCTGGGCACCCCGCTGCCAACTCTTCTATCATTTGGATAAGAGGATGAAGACACTAGTCCAGGGTGTGAAATCCAATCAACAAGTGAGATAAAGATTCTCTATTGACGTCCTCATGAGAAAACACAAGAACACAAAACATGAGTAATTTTGAAAGTTTTAAAGGTAACACATGAGCAATTTACTTGGAGTGGTAGTGAAATACCACATGTAGGTAGGTATGTTGTACACAATGGGAAAACTTTGGTTTAAGGAGTTTGGCAATGAAATCTTCCTTAGTATACTTCACAGTTTTAGTTTTCTTTTCAGGTTCAGCTATAGTTTCTTCTTTATCAGAAGCATCACGTTTATCATTAGCACTTTCAGTTTCAGCATCAGAAATAGATATATTATTAGGATGTTTAGCAGTTTCAGGAGATTCTACAACGGTTTTATGTCTCTTCTTCTTTTTCTTAGAAGGAGAGCTATTGTTTTTAGGTTGCTGAGAATCTTATTCAATTATTTTAGGGTGTCCTTCAGGATACAAGGGGTCCTGAGTAGAAATACGACTTCTAGTAATTATTTCACAAACGTGTTTCTCTCTAGACGCATTAGTTAGCATATCTTTTTGCACTTTAGTAAGTTGATCAATTTGAGTTTGAACCATATGAAAATGTTTAACAAACATTTTAACATCATTAGAGGTTCTCTCAATATTACCAGGCAAATTATCAATAGCTCTAGAGTTTTCCATAAGGTGATTTTGCACTCTCATATTAAAATTCTCTTGCTTAACAACATAATTATCAAATTCATGTAAGCATTGATCAGGTGGTTTAGAGTAGGGAATATCTCTGTTATCAAAGTATTGGAGAGAGTGTACCTCAACTGTTGATGGATGAGGAATAGGCTTACATAATTCTTCTATAGGAGGTAAATTCTCCACATCTTCAGATTTAATACCCCTCTCTTCAAGAGATTTCTTGGCTTCCTTCATCACTTCATCATTTAATTCAATCATCCCTCTCTTCTTGGGTGTTGGTATTGGTGTTGGCTCTAGTGTAGGTGTAGGCTCAGGTATATTCCAATCATCACTATTTTTGGCTATTTTAGCCATTAATTCCTCAGCTTCTTCTGGAGTTCTTTTCCTGAAAACACAACAAGCACAACTATCCAGGTATGTCTTAGATTCAACAATTAGTCCATTATAAAATATATCTAGGAGCTCATTTTTAGGTAGTGGATAACCAGGGCAAGCTCTTATTAAAGAACAAAACCTTGTCCAAGATTCAGGTAATTTTTCTCCTTTAAGTTGTTCAAAGTTAAAGATCTCTTGCACAACAACATGTTGAGCACTAGCAGAAAAATATTTTTTTAAGAAAGCATTAATCAAATCCATAGGAGTAGTAAAAGATCAGGTGACAGACTGTTAAACCAAGTTTTAGATTCATCTTTTAATGAGAAAGAGAAAATCTTGGTAATAAAATAAGTATGCAACTTAGTATCATAAGAAAATAAACTACTCAAAGATGAAAGCTCATTTATGTGTTCCATAGCACTTTTACTTTCAGTTCCACAAAAAGGTTCCTTCTCAACAATAGATATGTAAGATAAATCTAGAGAGAAATCATAATCCTTGTCTCTAATGTGTATGAGAGATGTAGCAAATTTAACATCAAGAGAATATTTATATTTAACAGCATGTGTCGCAAGAAGACTCTTAAGAGCACTTGCACTAGTAGTAGCCTGAGATTTTTCAATAAAGTCATCATTAAGTTCAATATAAGTTTCATCAAGATCATCAATAAACTGAGGTGAATTAACAACTGTACCAATAATTTCAACAGGAATTTCAACATTTTCAATTTGTTTGGATTTAGCAATAGTAGCATCTAGGAAAGGACCTAGTGAACCAGTATCAGCAAGCACAGTAGAAGTATCATCAAAAGTATCAGAAACATTTTTAGACTCAGCAGAAGTAACAGTGTGTGTAGCATGTGGTGGTGTAAGAAGCTTGCTCATAATTGACGGCGAATCAAGAGCAACAGAGGTGTTCAGAGTTGTACCTCTCCTTGTAGTGGATGGTAATATAGGAACTCTTCCATCACGAGTCTTCCCCATGATGAAAGGCTTGCAGCGAACAATATAATGTTCAACAGAGCAAATAAATAAAGCTATGCTCCCGGGCAATGGCGCGAGAAAATAGTCTTGATGACCCACAAGTATAGGGGATCGCAACAGTCTTCGAGGGAAGTAAAACCCAAATTTATTGATTCGATACAAGGGCAGCCAAAGAATATTGATTAGCCTTAACTACTGAGTTGTCAATTCAGCTGCACCAGAAAGTAGACTTGCTCGCAACAATTTATCAGTGGTAACAGTTTTATAGCAGCAATAGTAATAAAATAACAGTAGGAATAAAATAGTAACAACAGTAGCAATCGCGGAAAACTACAGGATGGGAGTACCGTAGGCATAGAGGGAATGGATGAATGGACGTTGCATGGATAACAAAGGTCACGTAATAATAATAACATGGGCATTGCAGATTTTTAATAATAATAAAGCATCCAAGTTCTAGGTTAACCATAGGCATGTGTTCCAATATAGTCGTACGTGCTCGCAATGAGAAACTTGCACAACATCTTTTGTCCTACCAGCCCATGGCAGCGGGGCCTCTAGGGAAACTACTGGTAATTAAGGTGCTCCTTTTAATAAAGCACCGGAGCAAAGCATTAACACCCCATGAACACATGTGATCCTCACATCATAGCCACCCCCTCCGGTTGTCCCAATTTCTGTCACTTTGGGGTTTTGATGACCCACAAGTATAGGGGGTGTATCGTATTACTTTCGATAAATAAGAGTGTCAAACCCAACAAGGAGCAGAAGGTGTTGACAAGCAGTTTCGATGAAGGAATAACTGTAAATAGTGGAAAACAGATTTGTAGGAGTTTTTGATATTGCAGATAAATAAAGTGCGAGTAAATAAAATGCAGTAATAATAATTGCAGCAAGTGGCCCAATCCTTTCTTCAACAAAGGACAAGCCGGTGAGTTTACTTATGATTAACAAACGTTCTCGAGGACACATGGGAGGTTTCTGTCAGGTGTTTTTGTTCCATGCAGCTGAATAATGTTAGGTGTTTTGATAAGTGTTGTGTGGGTGAACCTATGCTAATGTACTGTCCCATCCAAGACTAATACATTCTTATGATTATACCCCTTGCAAGCATCCACAACTACAAGAAAGTAATTAAGAAATAAATCTAACCACAACTTTAAACTCCGGGATCCTACGCTCCCCCGTGTAATGGTTTCCTAAAGGGGGTTTAGGTTTCTGTCACTCCGGCAACCCCACAATTAGTAGCCAATTACACGATGCATTCCCCTAGGCCCATAAATGGTGAAGTATCATGTAGTCGACGTTCACATGACACCACTAGAAGAATAACACCACAACTTAAATATCAAACATTAAATATTACTCAACATTACTTCACTACTAACAACTTGACTTCTCCCATGTCCTCAAGAACAACACGAAATACTCACAAGACATCATATGTATCATGATCAGAGATGATATAATGGATGATAACAATCTGGTCATAATGTGCAAACCCCAATAAATCTCACAAGCATCAACTACTAATAAGTAATCCACACCGGGAGAGAGATCTAATGCAAAACAACGATAAAGGCCCCTAATAATTACAGAGGGATGAAGGTCGATTATGAGGGTGATGGTTCTGGTGGTGATGATGATGATGACGATCTTGATGATGCCTGGAGTGATGACAGTGACGATGGCGGTGATTTCCCCTCTCCGGAGAGGAATTTCCGCGGCAGATTTCTCCCTGCCAGAGATCTTTTTCTCTGTCGTGTGTTTTCCGCCCTGAGGCGGCGGCAGAATAATTCTTTGACGATGGAATGAGGCTTAGGGTTTCCTGGGGGACAGGCACGCCAAAAATATCCCCCAGAGGTGGGCCAGGGTGGCCACACCTATAGGTGGCGCGGCCAGGGGGGTCGCTCCACCCCATGGTGTGGGCCCATGGTGGCCCTCCTCTGGCTCTCCTTCTGGCTGTGTTCTTCCTATGAATTTTTAGGACACCCCCAGTATCCCGGTTCTTCTTCTAATCTTCTGAAATACGGTATCCCGACGGTGCTTTTTCCATCAGATTCCTGGTCCCGGTGTTTATTCTCCAAAAATTATAAAACATGCAAAATAAGATGAAATAACATAAGAGCTGCATCATAACATGAAATATATCGACGAATAACAGAAAATTATGATATAAAATGGTGATGCAAAATGGACGTATCAACTCCCCCCAAGTTTAGACCTCGCTTGTCCCCTAGCGAAACTGAACTCAGAAAACATGACCACAGGTTTATGGAGTGAAGAGTCGATAAATAAAATACGGACAAGAAGCATCACATCTATCTATGCACCAATCATTATAGAAAACAACTTCCTATGATATAACCTAACTTGAAACGAGTAATGGGAGTCACAAACAAAGATGCAAATGAGAGAATCAAAATTGGTGATGGCAAACTTCATTCTTGGTCAGAGAACATTTAATGATATCCTGCTTATCTTAGGTGAAGTCTTTATAATAAGGCTCATCTTGTAGAGCTTAACATTTTTAATTATAACAATTCTTTTACAGTGATTCATAGCTTTTCAAGTAATATTCATTCAGATAATAAAGCATGTGCTGAACAAAGAAGGATAGAAAACATGATTTAATAAATCAACATATAGATGGTGAGATCACAACAACTCAAATGCTTACTAGAGACAGAGAGAAATGGGTTTACTGACTCAACATGAAAGTAAAAGAAAGTCCCTTCGCGGAGGGAAGCATGGATCACTCATGTGCTAGAGCTTTTATTTTATTAAACAGAGGTATTGAAAACATTTTTAAGAGAGGTGTATGCTTATGTAAACGAATGGTAAACAAACAATGCAGTACATCACAAGCCAACTAGACTTCATAAGAGCGGCTCCCATATGAGGGACGCAACTGGTGTAGAAGGTCATCCCTCATTCTCTTTTGTTTACACGATTATGCTTTGACTGATAAATCAGGGGCAAAAATAGTGAAGAGAATTTGTGTATTAGCTTTGGGGCTGGACACCCCGCTGCCAGCTCTTCTAGCATTTGGATAAGCGGATGCTCTATTTACGTCCTCATGAGCTAAAACAGGGGCACAAAACATGAATAATTTTGAAAGTTTTAAAGGTAGCACACGAGCAATTTACTTGGAGTCACAGTTAAATACCACATGCAGGTAGGTATGGTGTACACAATGGCAAGGTTTTGGGGCTCAAGGTTTTGGATGCACGAGAAGCATTCCCTCTCAGTACAGGGTTTTTGGCTAGCAAGGTTGGGTAGCAAGCATAAGAGTTGAGGAAAAAAAAACAAATATACATATGATGAAACCAATCATGCAATCTTCATTGAAAGCCCAAGCGATCTTAACTTGTGAATACAAAGTTTTACGAGCTAATAGGCAATTTCCTCTTTCTTATACTAGCATCTCAAATTATTATTTTTGCTGCCCATGCTAAGTTTGCCAAAACCAACTAGATTAACTTAATGATCTCTAGAGTGATACCAAATACTAATAACAAGCTCAACCATATGACAGAAATTGAAAACTAGAATAATGTGTGCAGGAAATAAATGATGAAACTTCTCATTAATATTTCAAACCGGCAACTCACACCAACGGATATAACGATAACCAACTAAGGAGAGACACTTCCATACTGCAAACCATCCTATATGATAACTTCTCTACTCATGATATGACTCTACTGAAAAAGCAGAAAAGATGAAAGGTAGTGATGTGATACCGCGACACTCCCCCAAGCTTGGAACAAGCCGAGGGGATGCCAAACCCAATGTCGAATCAATTCTTCGGTGGTGGTGGTGATAAGTCCTTCTCGATGAGGTTATCAATTGATTTCTTCAGATCTTCAATCGCGAACATAAGCATACGCATCACCTAAGTATTGCGATCAGTTTGCATGCCTCTCGGACTGTGAATCCTAGACACAAAGATTTTCCCCCCACTCTTCCTTAGGTTGAGAGCTTCCTTCATCTGCACTGTTAGAAAGATTGATATCCCACATAGAGGTTAAATCCCTCTGGGGCACCTTTTTGTACTGATAATCATGAATTAACGAGTGGAAGTGGTTCTTAACGCCCGCGGCAGGCGTTCTCGATGCAAAGGAGTGACGTTGAACCTTCCCTCTAGTGCTCATTCGCGCGCCTCTCTTAAGCTTCAAGGGGTTAGCCGCCACTCTGATGCTTGCGACGGTGGCGCGTGGACGCACTCGCGAGTTCTCTTCTACATCTCCTTCAGCTCCGCTCTCGATCTCCTCCTCCTGCTCCCGGTCTTGGACATCATCTTCATTCGGTCCCTTCCCCTTGTTGTCGTTGGCAGAGACCATGATGCTTCTAAAACTGAAAACAGATCCTGGCAGAAACAACTCGAAACAGAAACACGACGAGAAAGCGATATACGGACTTCGAGGGATCCGGGGGATTATATAGCAGAAAGTTTCATAAAGAAAGGGAAGTCCAGGTCGAAAACGAGTCGGAGAGGGGCTCCGGGGCGCCCACACCATGGGCTGGCGCGGCCAGTGGTGGGCCCGCGCCACCCTATGGTGTGGAGCCTCTGGGCTCCGTCTCCACCTCGTTTCCGGCTCATAATTTTTCGTATTTTCCAAAAACAGTAAAAATAAAAGTTGGAAGATGTTTCGCGAACGTTTTCTTACCAAAACGGATACCTATTCGAAAACTGACTCTGCAATTTGTGAAATATGCTTCTTAATAAACTCCTCCGGGATCATGGCTTTAATACAATCAACATTTTCATTATAAGGATCTCCGGAGATATAATGCTTGAGTATTTGGCCATTCACCACTTGTGAAGTGTTGTCTTCAAGGGAAACAATTTTAATTGCCCCCGAACGATATACCTCTTCAATAATAAAAGGTCCTTCCCATCTCGATAGTAATTTTCCTGCAAAAAATCTAAGACGAGACCTATACAATAGGACTTTTTCACCAACATGAAATTCTGTTTTAATAATTCTCTTATCATGCCACCTTTTAACTTTCTCTTTAAAGAGCTTAGCATTTTCGTATGTTCCACTCCTTAATTCATCTAAAGAACTTAAGTCAAGCAAGCTTTTCTCACCAGCTAGTTTAAAATCTCTATTTAGGTCTTTCACTGCCCAATAAACTTTGTGTTCTAATTCTAAAGGCAAGTGACAAGCTTTTCCATAAACAATTTTATAAGGAGACATGCCCATGGGGTTTTTATAAGCAGTTCTATAAGCCCACAAAGCATCATTTAATTTCTTAGCCCAATTTTTTCTAGATTTGTTAACAGTCTTTTGCAAGATAGATTTGATCTCTCTATTTGACAATTCTACTTGCCCACTAGTTTGAGGATGATAGGGTGAGGCAATTCTATGATTAACATCATATTTAGAAAGGGTTTTTCTAAAACCACCATGAATAAAATGAGAACCCCCATCAGTCATAATATATCTAGGTACACCAAACCTAGGGAAAAAAATGTCTTTAAGCCTTTTTAATGAGGTTTCACCATCAGCACTTTTAGTAGGTATAGCTTCTACCCATTTAGTAAAATAATCAACATCAACAAGAATATGAGTATATCCTTGTGAAGGAGGGAAAGGACCCATAAAGTCAAAACCCCAACAATCAAACGGTTCAATAACAAGATAATAATTCATAGGCATTTCATTACGTCTATAAATATTTCCAACCCTTTGACATCTATCACAAGATAAAACAAATTTTCTAGCATCTTTAAAGAGAGTAGGCCAATAAAAACCTGATTGTAGAACCTTATGTGCAGTTCTATCTCCAGTGTGATGTCCTCCATAAGCACTACTATGACATTTTCTCAGTATCTCTCGTTGTTCATTTTCAGGAACACATCTTCTCATAATACCATCAACACCTTCTTTATATAAGTGTGGGTCATCCCAAAAATAATGCCTCAAATCATAGAAGAATTTTGTTCTTTGCTGAGCTGTAAAGGTAGGAGGCAAATACTTCGAAACAATAAAGTTAGAATAATCAGCATACCATGGACTCTCTTGAGAGCCCACTTTTATTGCAACTAACTATTCATTAGGAAAACTATCATTAATAGGAATAGGGTCATCAGGCATATTTTCTAATCTAGACAGATTATCAGCAACCAGATTTTCAGCACCCTTCCTATCCACAATATGTAAATCAAATTCTTGCAAAAGAAGCACCCATCTAATAAGCCCAGGCTTAGCATCTTTCTTTTCCATTAGGTACTTAATAGCAGCATGGTCAGTATGAACGTAACTTTAGGATCAACAATATACTGTCACAAGCAAAAACTACAACTAGCAATTCTTTTTTCAGTGGTAGCATAATTCTTTTGAGCAGCATCAAGAGTTTTACTAGCATAATGAATAACATTTAACTTCTTATCTATCCGCCGTCCTAGAACAACACCTACAGCATAATCACTACCATCACACATAATTTCAAACGATAAATTCCAATCAGGTGGTTGAACAATAGGGGCAGATATTAAAGCCTTCTTTAAAATTTCAAAAGCTTCTCTACAATCTTCATCAAAAACAAAAAACATCCTTTTGAAGAAGATTAGTAAGAGGCTTTGATATTTTAGAGGAATCTTTAATAAACCTTCTATAGAAACCCGCATGACCCAGAATACTACGAATACCTTTGACATCCCTGGGACAGGGCATTTTCTCAATGGCTTCAACTTTAGCTCTATCAACTTCAATGCCTCTTTCAGATATTTTATGTCCAAGAACAATTCCTTCATTAACCATAAAATTTCATTTCTCCCAATTAAGTACAAGATTAGTCTCCTCATATCTCTGCAAAACTTTATCAAGATTCTGCAAACAATTATCAAAAGAAGTTGCATAGACGGAGAAATCATCCATGAAAACTTCCACAATTTCTTCACAAAAAACATGAACGATAGCAGACATGCATCTTTGAAAAGTAGCAGGAGCATTACATAAACCAAAAGGCATACGTCTATAAGCATAGGTTCCATAAGGACAAGTGAAAGTTGTTTTCTCTTGATCAAGATTTTTAACAGCAATTTGAGAAAATCCAGAATAACCATCAAGAAAGCAGAAATGAGTTTTCTTAGACAACCTTTCTAACATTTGATCAATAAAAGGCAAAGTATAATGATCTTTCTTAGTGACTTTGTTAACCTTACTAAAATCAATGCACATCCTATAACCAACTACTACTCTTTGAGGAATGAGTTCATTATTTTCATTTTGCACAACAGTCATCCCTCCTTTCTTAGGAACACAATGCACATGACTAACCCATCTACTATCAGCAATAGGATAAATAATGCCAGCATCAAGGAGTTTCAATACCTCATTTCTTACCACATCCTTCCTTTTAGGATTTAAACGGCGTTGATGTTCAACAACTGGCTTTGCATCAGGCTCAATATTAATAGCATGCTGACAAATAGTAGGAGAAATCCCTTCCAAATCATCAAGAGTATAACCAATAGCACCTCTATGTTTCTTCAATATCCCCAATAATCTCTCCTCTTCTTTATCAGAAAGTTGAGAACTAATAATAACATGATATAATTTCTTATCATCAATATGAGCATATTTAAGATTATCAAGCAAAGGCTTTAAATAAAAAACAAGATCTTCCTTGGGTGGTAATGTTATACCCAAGTCTTCCATAGGTAAATTATGTTTCAGCATTGCTGGCTGATGTAGGAAAATCTCATCAATTTCATTCCTTTCTTCCATAAATACATCACTTTCGTGGTCTTCCATGTATTGCTGCAAAGGATTGTTAGGAACAAGAGCAATAGCAGCCAATTGTTCAACTTTATAATTTTCATTAGGCAATTTACTTTCATAAGGTGTTTTAGCAAATTTGGAGAAATTAAATTCATAAGATTCTCCATCAAACTTTGTAAGGATTTTCTCCTTTTTTACAATCTATAACAGCACCACAAGTATTTAAGAAAGGTCTACCAAATATGATAGGACAAGTATCACTAGCAGAAGTGCCTAGTACTAGAAAATCAGCAGGATATTTAGTTTTACCACATAAGACCTCCACATCTCTAGCAATACCAATTGGAGAAATAGTTTCCCTATTAGCAAGTTGAATAATCACATCAATGTATTCAAGTTCACAAGAACCAATTTCATGCATGATTTATTTATATAGCTCATGAGGAATAGCACTAGAACTAGCACTAATATCACATAAACCATAATAGCAACGATCACCTATCCTAACAGATAGCACAGGAACACTAGGTTTCCTAGATTTACTAGGATGAGAGACAATATTAGAAGCATATTCACAAAATATAATGTGTCTCTCTTCTACATTTTCAGAAACAAGGTTCTTTACTATTGCTACTGTAGGTTCTACAGTTATTTGTTCATCAGGTTCTACAAGTTTCTTTGCACTTTTATTAATCACACTAGCTAACATAGAGTGTTATTTTACCTTAGCAGGGAAAGGCATTTTCTCAATATAAGGTTCAGCCACAATAGAATCAACAGTATGAACTTCTATATCTCTAGCAGGAACACAATTAATAGTATCTTTATAAGGTGCATGGTACTTATCCCATTCCTTTTTTAGGAATATCAATGTAAGAAGCAAAACCCTTATATAAATTTGCAGCAACTTGAGAATCAAGACCATAAACAACACTAACATTATGAAAATCCTCAGATGACATAAAGGTTTTAATACATTCATAGTCATAATTTATACCTGACTTTCTACCTTTGTCATTCTCCCATGCTTCAGTGTTTTCTTGAATACGGTCAAGAAGATCCATTTAGCTTCATCCTTCATACGTGTAAATGATCCAGAACAAGAAGCATCCAATAAATCCTTATCATGAAGAGGAAGCCTTGCATAGAAATTATTAATAACAATATTACTGGGGAGCTCATGAATGGGACATTTGAGCATTAGTAACTTCAATCCCCCCCATTCTTGGGCAATACTCTCTTCGTCACGAGGCCAAAAATTATATATAATTCCGATCTCTATAAATTTCACTTGGAGGATAGAATTTGGAATAAAAGAGAGGTACAATTTCCTCCCATTCAACAGTCTCACTATTTTTTAGCAGCTTGAACAATTCAGCGGCTCGGTCTGTCAATGATATAGAGAACAATTTCTTCTTCACTTGGCTCATAGTAATACCTGCACACTTGAACAACTCGCATAATTCATGTAAAAAGAGCAAATGATCACCAGGATGGACATTTCCATCACCTGAAAAGCAGTTATCCATAACATGTTTAACAATCTTTATAGGTATTTTATAAGGATCCAAATCATCAGGCGGTGGGTCACTTACTACCCTAGCAGTGGCAGAAGTGCCCGCAAATAAGGACTCAAAAGGAGTTCCAAACATAGCGTAATAAAGCAGTAGACCGTAATAAAAACAACACTTACAGCAGAAGCTTCCTTTATCAATTCCACTTCCCAATAGTGCTTCACTCCCCGGCAACGGCGCAAGAAAATAGTCTTGATGACCCACAAGTATAGGGGGTATATCGTAGTACTTTCGATAAATAAGAGTGTCGAACCCAACGAGAAGCAGAAGGTGTTGACAAGCAGTTTCGATGAAAGAATAACTGTAAATACTGGAAAACAGATTTATAGGGTTTTTTGATATTGCAGATAAATAAAGTGCGAGTAAATAAAATGCAGTAATAATAATTACAGCAAGTGGCCCAATCCTTTCTTTAGCAAAGGACAAGCCGGTGAGTTTACTTATGATTAACAAACATTCTCGAGGACACACGAGAGGTTTCTGTCAAGTGCTTTTGTTCCATGCAGCTGAATAATGTTAGGTGTTTTGATAAGTGTTGTGTGGGTGAACCTATGCTAATGTACCGTCCCATCCAAGACTAATACATACTTGTGATTATACCCCTTGCAAGCATCCGCAACTACAAGAAAGTAATTAAGAAATAAATCTAACCACAACTTTAAACTCTGGGATCCTACGCTCCCTCGTGTAATGGTTTCCTAAAGGGGGTTTAGGTTTCTGTCACTCCCGCAACCCCACAATTAGTAGCCAATTACACAATGCATTCCCCTAGGCCCATAAATGGTGAAGTATCATGTGGTCGACGTTCACATGACACCACTAGAAGAATAACACCACAACTTAAATATCAAACATTAAATATTACTCAACATTACTTCATTACTAACAACTTGACTTCTCCCATGTCCTCAAGAACAACACGAACTACTCACAAGACATCATATGGATCATGATCAGAGGTGATATAATGGATGATAACAATCTGGTCATAAAGTGCAAACACCGATAAATCTCACAAGCATCAACTACTAACAAGTAATCCACACCGGGAGAGAGATCTAATGCAAAACAACGATAAATGCCCCTAATTGTTACATCGGGATGAAGGTGGATGATGAGGGTGATGGTTCTGGTGGTGATGATGACGATGATGATGACGATCTTGATGATGCCCGGAGTGATGACGGTGACGATGTAGGTGATTTCCCCTCTCCGGAGAGGAATTTTCCCGGCAGATTTTCCCTGCCAGAGAGCTTTTCTCTCTCGGGTGTTTTCCGCCCCGAGGCGGTGGAGGAATAATTCTTCAACGATGGAATGAGGCTTAGGGTTTCCTGGGGGACAGACACGCCAAAAATATCCCCCATAGGTGGGCCAGGGTGGCCACACCTATAGGTGGCGCGGCCAAGAGGGGGGGGGGAGGGGGCGCCACCCCATGGTGTGGGCCCATGGTGGCCCTCCTCTTGCTCTCCTTATGGCTTTGTTCTTCCTCTGATTTTTTAGGACACCCCCGGTGTCCCACTTCTTCTTCCGATCTCTTGAAATACGGTATCCCGACGATGTTTTTTCCATCAGATTTCTGGTCCCGGTGTTTATTCTCCAAAAATTATAGAACATGCAAAATAAGATGAAATAACATAAGAGATACATCATAATATGAAATATATCGATGAATAACAGAAAATTATGATATAAAATGGTGATGCAAAATGGACGTATCAGGCCTTGGGTTCCGGACAACAATATGTGTTAACAACTTGCATGTATGATCAAGAACATAATTATACTCATGAAACGATAACATATTCAGATATGAAATCATGGCACTCGGGCCCTAGTGACAAGCATAACACATAAAAAGTTGCAATAACGGTAGAAAACACTAACAACTGATACTAGGCACTATGCCCTAACAAACTGTCATTATTACATGATCAATCTCATCCAATCCCTTCCATCCCTCTCAGCCTACAGCGGAGTTTACTCACACATGGACGGGGGAATCATGGATGGTTGATGGAGAAGGAGTGGCGGTGTCGATGTCGATGATTTCTTTCGAATCCCCGTCCTGGCAGGGTGCCAGAACAGGAACTTCTGATCCCCGAATTGAGTTTCGGGGTGGCGGTGGCGCTCTGTTGTGTTTTTGTGTAATATGACCAACCCCCTCGCTTTTTAGGTTTACGAGGCATAAGTAGTCGAAAGGGGATCCCGAGGGGGGGGGGGTGCCTGGGGGTCCCACACCACCAGGCGGCGCGGCCTAGGGAGGGGGCGCCCAGGGGTGGTCTGGCCCCCTCCTGGCCCCTCTCCGGGTCTCCTTCTGGCTCCCGGGGTCTTCTGGTGATATAAGCTTAATGAGTTCTTTTCTGGGTATTTTCCCGAAAGTTGGTTTTTCTGCATAAAAACGAGACACCAAAGTAATTCTACTGAAAACAACGTTAGTTCGTGTTAGTGGTATCCAAAACTCACAAGTTAAGAGGCAAACCATAAGAAAAGTGTTCGGAAAAAGAGATATGTTTTGGACGTATCAGGTCGCTGCCCCGGCATCCAAGATCTCGCTCCACACAGAGAGACAAATGTCATGACAATAGTTCCACCAGAACGGACAGGAGAAAGTCAGAAGCAGCCAATCCTAGGACAGTGGGTGTACAACTAGCAGGACGTACCCGCTGGTCCCGCAGACCCTGAGAAAATAGGTCTACTAGGCGGTCACCGAATCTACACCCACCTAGCCCGAATCCAGTACCCCATCCACTCCATGGTCGGGGAAGGGCCCCCAGTGCGTGCCGGAAGCCACTGAAACCGCACAGGCAGTAGGGCACGCCCATCCAGATCAGGCCCACACGGGCCCAAATCTGGCTCGGGAGCCCCGCCGCTTCCGGCCAGCACCACCAGCCACGGTACCGGAGCTAGGCCGACTAGAGCTTTTCCTTCATAGGCTCTAGTGGGTTGACGTCGCCTAATAAAAGCCTCCGCCGTCCCTGCCATCATTCTTTCCGCTCCCGTGGTCAAGATCTCCGGCCCAAGGCAGCTGCCCGCGCCGTGTGAGCAGTAGCCGCCACCGGACCTCCACAAGCTCGCCCTCCACCTCCGAGTACCCACGCCGCCGTGCCCTCGACCACCGCGGCTCCCTAGACCACGCTCTGCCCCCGCAGCACCTCGAGCAAAGGGAGGGGAAGGATCGAGCCTCACCGCCGCCACCGCCCGGCCTGTGGCTGGCGACGTCGTCCAGCGGCGGCGAGGAGGGGAGGCGGCGAGGAGAGGGACTGGGCGCAATGGGAGGCTAGGGTTCCCGTCGCCGCTCGCGTGAGCGACGAGGGGAACGAGAAGTGGTTAATTTGTTCTCCTTACTTGCTAGCTGCCCTCGATATAGGCTAATTGGACCGTGTGACTTCACTTGATCAAACTATAAAATGTTTGACTTAACATAGTCCTAGTAAACTGTAACGGAGGGAGTACTATCGAAGCGGGAAACCTCTCTGCTAGGCGAGAAAAAGAAGTCGAAAACCTCTATGCTAAGGAAAAAAAGAATCGGAAACCTTTCTACAGAATGAACGTTCTCGTTTGCTGCAAGGTCTAGTGGTCTACGATGGTGATTACCTCCAATGCGGTAGGGAAAATAACGTTTATGTTCTCCAAAGGTTCTAGATGAAATTGCTGCTCGCTTTACAGTCGACTAGTTATCCATTTTGGAGAGGGTTTGACTTTGACCAGTACTTTCAGAATTGTACGTCCGGTTTGAGGAAACTTTCGAACCAGCCGTTGCATAAATTACTACTCCATGCCCACATTGGGTACTCCAGGAGGTCAAAGGAAAAAACAGCCATGCCACAGCTTATTCCACCGCGACTGCAATTGTAAAAAGGCCACAGCGACACCACTAAATGATTTGGGACGTCCATAGGCTTGATCGGACGGCTCGTGGAGCCAGATCGCGACTCGGAGAGAATGCCCTAATATAGATATACAAGAAGTTAAATGTACTTTCGTAAAAATGTCTGGGTGGTGTAGTTGGTTATCACGTTAGTCTCACACACTAAAGGTCCCCAGTTCGAACCTGGGCTTAGACATTCTTCTTTTATCGTTTGGAATTTTTTAATTCACGTTCTACAACTACAATATACACGTTCTGTTTTTAACTTTGCCTCATATTTCCAACAACGTTTTTTTTGAACATTAAGCACCATATATTAAGTCGGCAAGCCCGCCTCGTTAAAAACCCTCCAGTCCCCGTAGGTACCCTGATAGGGAAAAGAGTGCGTAAAAAAACTTGCCGCTGTCAACGTTTTACACAGTAGTTACATCTTCTACCAATTGAGAGATAAGAAATAAAGGCAGATCCTCTAACCAAACAGTAGACTCATTTCTAGGTTGTGCTATAATATGCGCCGCCATGTTTGCTTCTATTGGGCTGTGGCCGATCCATGTCGAACTGAATCCCGCCATTATCATCCGACACTCCTCGAGAAATGCCGATCCCGCAATCCTGTATTGCATAGGGGTCCGTTAACGCCCGTATCACTTCCAAACAGTCGGATTCCACACATATATTAGTGCATCCGAGCCGCTCAGCTAGTCTCAGTCCATCACGAACAGCTTGTGCCTCAGCCGTAGTCACGTCGATCACCCCCTCAATGTCCAACCTGCATGCGCCCAAGAACTGTCCTCCCGCATCCCTAATAACACAACCCGTGGAGGCCTTCCTCGTTTCCAGGTTGACAGCCGCATCAGTGTTGATTTTAATCATCCCTCTAGGTGGTTTAGACCATCCCTTCTTCGGAACCCCCTGCTTGTTTTTTGTAGTCTTGATATGATTTGCAACCATGGCCCTAATAGACAGTGCCAATCTTGCAGCTGAGGGTGCATTACCTCTGAATTTGATCTCCCGCCTTCGCCACCAAATAAACCACGCCGCAGTCGCTATCACTTCACAGATGGGGAGATCACCACAACTTGTAGTTGGTTTGAGTTGTGCCATCAAAATGCTCTCCAAAACCGCACTCCCAGATCTGTCGACACACGCCACCGAGTTGATGGTTTCCTCGATGCCCAGGGCTTTCCAAACTTCCTTTGCTCTATCACACTTGAATAGCATATGTGCTATGTCCTCCGCTCCCCATGGACACACCGGACACTGGCCACTCCTCTCGATGTGCCGATCAGAGAGGACGCACATACATGGAACAATGCCGTGCAGCAGGCGCCATGTACAGATTCTCACCTTGGCTGGCACCGTAAGCTTCCACACCCGCGCCCACACAGGATTTGTTGTCGAATTTGTTGGGGCATCACGTGGCGTGGTCCTGCTACCATATTGATGGTTCCACTCAACATGGTACGCTGATTTCACCATGAACATCCCACTCTTCGTAAACTGCCATGCAACTTCATCTTCTGCCTCCCAAGGAGGCAATGGAACAACTCGGATTCTTGCACCATCAATTGGGAAGAAATTTTCGTCTAGTAGTTGATCATCCCATATCCCTGTTATAGGGTTTATCAAGTCTTGTACTTGCTCCAACATACACCCTCCTCGTGGTGTCAGTACTTTCCTAGTGTGGCTATTCGGAAGCCAGGGATCACACCAGATATTTATTTTGCTTCCATTCCCCACCCTCCAAATAAAACCACGTTTGAATGTTTCCATACCAGCCATTATGCTTTGCCAAGTGAAGGAAGCTCCTTTCTTCAATTGAGTTTTAAGGAGCTCTCCCGTAGGGTAGTATTTTGCTCTTAGGACTCTTGCACACAACGATTCCGGTTCCTCCAATAATCTCCAAATTTGCTTTGAGAGCATAGCTAAATTGAAACAATGCAAATCCCGGAATCCCAATCCTCCTTTATTTTTTGGTGCACACATTTTCCACCAGGAGTACCAATGCATGCATTTCTTACCATCCTTTTCACCCCACCAAAATCGTGCTATAGCTGTGGATATCGCCTTGCAAATCCCTTTTGGTATTTTAAACACCGACATAGCATAGGTTGGGATTGCAAGGGCTACAGCTTTTAGTAGGATCTCCTTTCCTCCCATCGAGAGGTTCTTCTCATTCCAGCCATTGATTAATTTGCATATCCGATCCACCAAATGTTGGAAACAATCGGTCCTATCAATGCCTACTTGAGTTGGTAGGCCAAGGTATTTGTCATTGAGTGCTTCCGAATCAATATTCAGCTTTGTACATACCGCAATCTTCTCCGCATCCTGAGTATTGGGGCTAAAGAAAATGCTTGACTTCGGATCACTTACCATCTGCTCCGAGCTAGCACAGTACATATCGAGCACCCGTCGAAGAGTAGTGGCGTTTGCCATGTCAGCCTTCATCAAGATCAGAGAGTCGGCGGCGAATAGTAAATGTGATACCGACGGTGCTCCCCGGCACACTCTGACTCCTTGTAAGCCACCAATTTCTTCTTCACGTGTCAATAGACTGGATAGACCTTCAGCACACAGCAAAAATAAATATGGCGAGAGAGGATCACCTTGCCGCAGCCCCCTAGTTGGTATGAACTCCTCTGTTTCATCAGCATTGAACCACACCCTGTAGTTTACCGTCATTACACAATCGATAATCAGATTTATCCATCTCTGATCAAAGCCCAACCTGGTCATCATGTCCTTCAAGAAGCCCCACTCTACCCGATCATATGCCTTGTGCATGTCTAACTTTACCGCACAGTAGCCATTACGTCCTTGTCTCTTACTTTTCAGGGTATGGAGACACTCATAAGCTACCAAGACGTTGTTTGTAATCAAGCGGCCAGATACAAAAGCGCTTTGATTCAGACTTATGATTTCAGGTAGTATTACCTTCAGTCTATTTGCGAGGATTTTTGAAATTATCTTGTACAACACATTACATAGGCTTATTGGTCTAAACTGTGTGATTAGCTCCGGATCATTTACCTTTGGGATCAACACAATTGCAGTTTCATTCCAACCCGCGGGTATTCTCCCTTCATTTAGAGCATCAATCACCTCTTTTGTGATTTTGTTCCCAATGAGTGGCCAAAACTTCTTAAAAATATGGCATGCATGCCATCAGTCCCTGGCGCTTTGAAATCACCAATTGAAAACAGGGCCTTCCTCACCTCTTCTTCGGAGAAAGGTGCCAATAATTTCTCATTCATCTCACTAGTGACTTTCGGGCTGATCATACCTAGCAGCTCCTCATCGGTACCATTCACCTCTGAAGTAAAAAAGCTCCGAAAAGTAGTCTTTTATTACAGGCTTGATCTGATCGTTACCTTCCCTCCATCTGCCCTCTTGATCTTTAAGCTTCACAATCAAATTACGTTTTTTTGCGCGCCCTAGCATAGTTGTGAAAGTATGTCGAGTTTCTATCACCATATGTTAGCCAGTTAGCGCGGCTGCGCTGCATGTTATACACCTCCTCTTGTTCTAACACTTTTTCTATTTCCTCTGTCAGGTACTCCTGTTTCCGCAAATTCTCCTCTGTCATGTCTAGCCTCAACACATGTTCCAGCTGCCTAGATAGTTCACGGATACGCACCTTAGGCCTTTTCAGAACCGTGGCGTCCCATGCATGGAGCGACGATTGGACTTCCGCCACAGCCTTAGCAATGTCACCGTTATTTTTCCGTAGTCCTTCTTCCTAGGCCGAGGTGACAATCTCTCCAACCCCCTCCTCTTTAAGCCATTTACCTTCAAATCTTTTCCTACTAATCCTCCCCGATCTGGCAGTCTCCTTGTAGTACTCAGTATCGAGAAGAATAGGCCTGTGGTCTGACCTTCTCATCTCTAGATTTTGCACACAAGCATAAGGGAACATCAGTGACCAGTCTTCATTAGCGCATGCTCGATCCAACCTTTCTCGAATACCCAGCCCTCGTCTGCTCCTCTTACGACGCCAAGTGAATTTATCGCCGATATACCCTAGATCTTCGAGTCCACAATCCGATAGGGCTTCCCTGAAAGCATGCATATAAGATATAGGTCTCGGACAACGTTAGTTACAGTAGTGGTGGTGGGACGGCCTTGCCCAAAATTTTGTATTTAATCGATCATTCATAGTAATTTTTTTTATTGTTCTGCAAATGTAATCCTAACACATGAATTCTCGAGTTTACATGAGAATTACACTTATTGTCCCTATTTAGAACCCAGCCTTAGACATTATCCTTTATTAGTATATTTTAGTAAAATTAGTACCTTCGATATTGTATTTACATGTGAATTTTCTTTACAGAGGAGTTTACATGTACATTTCTACATCACACCCATCATCTCAAGTCCCCCCCTTCTTTTAGTAATTTGTATTGTTCGGTTTTTAATTACATCCACATTTTTATACTGCACTTATTAATTTTAAATGCTTTATTTGGCAACGAAACATTTTTTAAACCGAAGCATTCTAATACAAAGTATTGTATTGCCCGACGAACAAATACTACTGTTTTAGAAAAAAATAGGGTCTTTCCTCTTTCTGCAATACTTTAAAAACATAATTTTGAAGATTACTGCATTTTCTAAAATAAATTATTTATGTCACCCCAAACATCTTAAAGTATTTAATACTTCAGTAATTTGATATGTCCATGGTTCGAACATGTGCTCGGACCATTTTCTTTGTTAACGAAATCCCATTTTGTACGTAGATATACACTTTTAACTTTCAGGAAGACTTTGCTTCACACTTCTACCAAAGAGTGATAACAGTTCATGGTACCCTGCATTTGTTCTGAGGCATTAGTCAAAAATAGTTGTGGGAGACATACACATAATTCGAAATAGTACAACATTTAGTAAATGATTTGTGTGGACCATGCATAGTATTTGTTGCCTATAACATTTTTTTTCTACCTTGAAACAAATATTATTTTAAGGGTCACACCAATGCTTATACATGTACTAAAATTTGATATATTTCACGAACAAGGCAAGCAGAAAAAAGTAGCCGATAGAAACTGCTTTTTTTTTTAATCATGGCTTGACCCTAGTTTTTAAAACCGGAGCGGACTGGCGGTTCGATCAGAAAAACCTAGAACCGGAGCTTTACCCTTTCTTTTAAGATGCATTGGTCTTTTAGTAAAAAACCTCTTAGATAAAATTTGATATGTCTATGGCTCGAACCTATCCCCAGGCCATTTTATTTGTTAATTACGAGCCATCCCATTGCGTACTTAGATATACACTTTTAACTGCCAGGGAGACTTTGCTTCACACTTCACCAAAGAGTGATAACAGTTCATGGTACCCTGCGTTTGTTCCAAGGCATTAGTCAGAAATAGTCTTGGGAGAGATACACATATGTAGTAAATGATTTGTGTGGATCATTCGTAGTAGTTGTCACTGAATGTAATCATAACATGATTCTATTTACCGTGGAACGATATTTATTTGAAGGATCACACCAATGATTATACATGAAAAAAACATACATGATTTTGATATGTTTCAAGAACGAGGAAAGGAAAAAAAATAGTAGCGGATAGAAACTGCTAATTTTTTTTAACATGAATTGACCCTAGTTTCAAAAACAGGAGCGGACCGGCGGTTCACCCCGAAAAACCGGGAATCGGAGGTTTACCCATTTTTTAAGATACATCGTTCTTTTAGTAAAAAAACAGAAAAATAATTGAAAGTGGTGTGCAAACTAGAGACTGAAGCCTATTTATTTTAAGGGCCACACCAATGCTTATGCATGAACAAACTAGAAGTGAATTTGATATGTTTCAAGAACAAGGCAAGGAGAAAAAAAAGTTGAGGATAGAAACTACTAATTATTTTTATCGTGACTTGACCCTAGTTTTGAAAACCGGAGCGAACCAGCGGTTTTACCGGAATAACCGGGAACCGAAGCTTTACCCGGTTTTTTAAGATGCACTAGTATTTTAGTAAAAACCGGGAATTAAATTGAAAATGGTGGATAAACTGGGGATTGAACCCTTGACCTTGGCACAATAAGCTAACAACACCTTGTGTCTTTTTAGTGCATCACATCGAATATTACCCGTCAAATAGCATACATATTCTCATTTTTGTTGCCACTGAACCGGTCAACCAGGGGTCCGACTAGTGAAAACCTAAACTGATGGCCTCGCCGGTTCGATTACCGGTACAATTTTTTAAAGTATGGACTTGACTAAATCAATGTGGATGACTTAATAGAAGATGACGTGCTTGAATGTGGAGGCATGGCAGAGTAAAATTGTATGGTGGTATATAGGATTTTTTATGCACCGATGGAATATGTGATATGCTTGAAACATGTTCATATTAACTTGTAAAAGGCCACCAAACCCCATCCCTAATATTTATTCCATTTTATGATTTTTCATTTGAGAAATCTTTGGACACTTGACTAAAAGATCACCCACCATCACTAACATTTAGAGCAACATGTACTCCTGTCTATCCTTCAATACATATATATAGTAGACACATCTATCGATTATCACATATATGCATACACCCTACAACTCATATCATCGAGTACAATAGACATAGATGACACAATTGTTAGAAAGAGTGTACCAAGATGCATGGATGCATAGTGTCTAATTAATCTATGGAAATGGTAGTCACTGGGAATGAGTTAGCTAACTTGTGTAGTTGCTTGGCTAAGGTGAAAGGTAGACCTGGGGCAACATCTGATCAAACGACCCACCTAGCCTCCGCAGCAGCGTTCGTGGCGGTAAGGGGGCCAAGCTGCTGCTAGGTATGACAACCATGGATCTCTGGCTCCCAAGCGCGCAGAGAGGTAGAGACGAGTAGATTGTGACGGCATTGTTGTGCTGGTGCCTTTGGAGGCACCGTAATGATGTCGTCTTCGAGGGTGCACACTCTTTGGTTGGGGCGGTTGTGCAGCGGAGCAGTGAGGAGGCTGATTGTTGGCGAGTGGGTGCACTCACGCTTTCAAATCCGCACACACTGGCGCCATCAGAATAAGTCTTCTGTCTGAGGGTTCTGTAATTCCGCAAGTAATACCTTTGGTAATGCTACACGGAATCCCTTCTAGGTAATTCTACACGGTACGGTATGCCTGCTGACGGAAGATTTGTCCGTGTCTGATTTCGCACAAGTTTACTGCCTTCCCTTGAGACAAAGGTTGAATACCCATTATACAGAACTACCACACGCCTGGAGTATATAAAATTCAATATCATCCTTCTGTCAAGATCAGTCTGGGTGGTGCAGTTGGTTATCACGTTAGTCTCACACACTAAAGGTCTCTAGTCCGAACCTGTGCTTAGACATGTCATTGTTATTTTTTATTTTTTTTACCTTTCATTATTTTTATTTATATGTATATTTTTCTTTTGAGAGGAATTTAGATGTACATTTTTAAGGTGCATGTATCATGCCAAGTTTCCCCCTTTTCTTTTTGTAATTTGCATAATTTGATTTTGTGTTTACACCCACTTTTTATTAGCTTGAGCCTAGGCTTAGGCATTTCAATCTGTTTTGTAAAATTTGTACTTTTCAATCTTTTCATTTACATGTATATTTTTATTTGAGAGGAATTTACATGTACAATTTTTACGGTGCATGTGTCATGCCAAGTTTTTGCCCTTTTCTTTTTTTAATTTGTATCGTTCGATTTTGTGTTTACACTTTACACCCACTTTTTACTGCATGCCTATCAATTTTAGATTTCAATTTTTTTGATGTAATGCCAAATAAAATTTGACATGCATGTCCATGGTACCTGCGTTTAGACAATTTTTTTGTTGATTCCGTATGATTCAGTACACCCATCTATTTCGTGGGCATACCCTTAGGGTTTCCTACCACCGGTATACCTGGTGTGGCGCAACCGAAGACCCACTTGGTGGCCCATCAATACTCATGAAGCCCAGGTAGCTGCTAGCAACCTCTTGAAGAACAAGACAATGGCTTGAATACGTAGTCGACTATGACTCATGTAAACCCTACCTGGCTACCTATATAAAGTCAGGTGGGAGTAGAGAAAAATGGGGAGAGAAACATAAACAGAGATAGAAAATACGTGATAGAGGAGAGAACACACCAAAGATCTTACTCGCGAGAATAAAGAGAAAAACACGAAATAGGGGTTTTACCTTTCCGAAGGGCCTTGAACCTGGGTACCCCCGTATCGTGTCAACCCTAGTAGTCCACCATCGTTCATCTCCCTACGAAAACCTGGCCCAAAAAGTATGAGAAATGCCGTGATACACGACAACTCTCAAAAGAGAAACGATGGAGGAGCCTTCGAGAGAGAGGGTAGTCGGGCTCATGACTTGGCTGAATCAATGTGGAGGAGTTAATAGAAGATGATGCGATTAAATGTGGAGGCATTGTAGGGTACACTGTATGGTCTTATAAAGGATATTTTTATGCATCCGATGGAATATACTCCCTCTGTTCGGAAATACTTACTTCCAAGTGAGTGTTATTACACTCACTTGGAAGTCTAAAACTCACTTGGAAGTCAAGTATTTCCGAACGGAGTGAGTATGTGATATGCATAAGACATGTTCATATTAACTGCCACCAAAACCACATCCAAAATATTTGTTCCATTTTATGAAGTTGAAATTTGAGAAACCTTATGACACTTGACTCAAAGATCACCCACCATATCTTACATCATCAGTAACATTTAGAGCAATATGTACTCCTGTCCATGCCTTAATATATATAGCAGACACATCTATCTAATGTATATATACACATCGACCATACGACTCATATCAAATACAATAGACATAGATGGCACAATTGTTAGAAAGAGTGTACCATGATGCATGGATGCATGGAGATATCTATAGTAGCTAACTAATCTGGGGGAATTGTAGGCATTGGGAATCAGTTAGCTAACTTCTGTAGTTGCTTGGGCAAGGTGAACGATAGACCTGGGGTAACATGTGGTCAAATACGGTTGACCTCTTTTTCGCTCCCCGCCCCTGAGAGCCACCGTTGAGAGTCGTCTCCTTCCTCGAGTGTTCGCCCCTCTCCCTCTCTGTCTCCGGCAGCGTTGCTGCTTGGTGTAGAGATGGGTTAGGTGGTCGTTCGCCTCCTCTGTATATTCACTGTACATGCATGTAGCTTTCTGGTTTGGTCCTTCGTGGCGTCTAGGAGTAGAGCTCTAGATCCGATCGGCCGGATCTGGAGTGTGCTGCGCTTGGTCTTCTTCAACGGGCAGGTCCGGTGGCAGGATTTGTGGCCGCTGAAGAGGCTGGTCGCGGAGATCTTCTTCAATAAGGCCGTCTTCCTCTCCTTTTCAAGCTTTCCTCTCTTGCTGTTCGGGTGCGGTGGGGGATGGAGGGGGTGGTGCTGCTCAGTCAAGCTCCAATGGTGGGAGCGGGCGTTAGAGGGTGCTGCCGCCGGCTTGTTCAATAAGCATGTTCATCTATGCTGGGGAATTGGGAGCTTCGCCTCGAGCTGCTCGTCATGGTGGCGAGATGCAGAGGATGGGGGCGACCAAGGGCCTACCTCAGCGGGAGTTTTCATGGAGCTTCACTTGCGGATGTTCCAAGCGGCGACCGTGTTAGGTTGTTGCTATCCATGGCCAAGGGGGCCACTCCGCCCCCCGGAGTTCTTGGCTTCGGGGATTTCGTCCTCCAGAGGAGAGGATCTTCAATCTCAGCTGGGCTTCCATCGCATCCATTATGTCAAGTGGTTCGTCCCCGATGTGGTGGTTCGCGACCGCGGCTTCGAGTTTTCCGGTCGTCGACGGTGGAGAAGGACTCGATCGCGTTCCCAATTTTAGCTCAGGGTCCTTTTTGTTTTTCCTAGGGACTTCTTTGTAATAGCAGATTTTTCTTAGGTCCCTCCTGTACTTGTACCCACCCCAATATATGAAGCTTCTGGGTCCTTTGGACCCATTCCCTTGTTCAAAAAAAAAACATGTGGTCAAATGACCCACCTAGCCTCCCCGAGGACATGGATTCACACCTGAACTAGCAGGGTTCGTGGCTTCATCAATGCGGGGAGGACAGTCTCACTACCAGATTCCAAAATATTTCTGTGTGCCCATGTATTTTCCTGTCGGGCCCGCTACTATCCTACAGGGAAATACTCTATCCTGTGAGTCAGCCGGCGCACGACAGGAATTCATGTAATTTTCCTGTGCGGGGAAATACGAACCGACGGGAGTACCAATTTTCGCGTCAGTCGAGCGCGCGCCCGAACCATCGCGAAATCAGTTGCGCGCGCCGTGAAACCAGCTTCCCTGTCAAGCTATTCCTGTCGGTTAATCCTGACGGTTGACCATCAGGAAAACCTACTCCTGTGGGTTTACCATGTATTCCTGTCGGTTGTGGGCACACAGAAATATATCTGATTCTGGTAGTGTCTTGTGATTTTCCCGGTGGATTTTGTGACATCGCTGCTACTAGGTACAACAACCATGGATTGCTGTCATGAGGCCCTCGATCTCACCTGACTTGGAACGGAAGAAGAACATTGAAGCGAGATAATTTTTCCGATAAAAGGGGGTACCAAGGACATAGTATTACACTCAACCTCTACATGCGTAAAAAAAACCAACAGGTAGATAGCGAGGAGAGTTTTGATTTCTATTCCACAAGTTCAGGCATAAAACATCATTCGGTTACAGCAGCACCTTAAATGGGCTGACACGCTCACAGCACTCACGATTTCAACTCGCGCACGCCATCAGAATAAGTCTTCGGTCTGGGGTGCGCCGTCGTCAGTTCAGTTCTGTAATTTCACAAGAGTGCCTTTGGTGTCTGAAGATTTGTCCATGTCTGATTTCACTAAGTTTTACTGCTTTACCTTGAGCCGAAAGGTGAAGGCCCACACAAAAAGATTATACAGAACTACGACAAGCAAAAAAAAATTGCTTAATATCAATTTTCTGAACATATCAGTCTGGGTGGTGTAGTTGGTTATCACGTTAGTCTCACACACTAAAGGTCCCCAGTTCGAACCTGGGCTCAGACATTATACTTTTTCCTTTTTGGAAAATTTGTATTTACATGTACATATCTGTTTTACTTTCCAGAAAAACTTTGCTTCAAATTTCCAACAACATTTGATACTGCTACACCCTACCCCGCGTATGTTTCAGAACACTAGTTAAAAGTAGAGGGTGGAGATTCACTTGGACAAAATAAAGTTGTAAAATCCTACAACTATGTCAGATCTAATACTCCCTCTGATCTGGAAAAAGTGTCGGAGGGACTAGTACTATGAATATATATGTACAAAATACTACATAGCACACTAATTACAGATTGGAGGGAGTACTAACATTCGTGAATTCTTGAGTTGATGTGAAACTTACAAAAGCAGCTAGAGTACGGACTGCAACCACAGTTTGACCAACCAGGCAACCTTGCAAGTTGCAACAGGCTTCTGGAAAACCATCAAGAGTGTACAGACCGCACCTGATGCTTGAGCTCGTAAGAACAATCGATTCAGATTGAGCGCGGCATTCTGAAGACAACCAAAGGGGGGAGGCTGGAAAAGTAAGGAACACAGAGGAGGCATTACTTACTGTCGAATTTACTTGTTTTCTTGAAGAGCACTACAGAAAAAAGCAGGATAGCATCATTACATTCCATAGATGATTGCCACTTCAATGGTTTATTCTTAGAACTCACAAGAGGCCATGCCAGCATCGTCTTGTAGTTTGACAGCTAACTCTTTCTTCATGAGATGTATTAGCTTGACAGCTAACTCTTTCTTCATGAGATGTATTCTCGTTGTTTCGTCAAGTAGGCAGTCAGTTGTTCTTTACACAAGTGTTGTCCATATCTGTCAAAAAATGAACCCGGCCGTGCTCTGCCCAGGCTGATGTGTCCAGGAACATCATAATTCATTAGTCCGTGAACCATCCAAATATCTTTGCCACATGGTTAGCTTGAAACGGCAGAATAATAATCACAGGTTGCATGCCATAATCGAAGTGAGTTCACCATCAGCAGCTCCACTGATTGTCATGCCCTGGTCTCTGACGTTTATTAAGTAAGACAGAGAATACTGCGTTATGACTTCACCTGGGATCAGCACAGGGATACCTGGTGGATACGGGCATATAAGCTCGCCACATATCTCCCCAACGCTGTCCTCAATGCGCACTGTCCTTTCCTTTGTAAAGAAGGCCTCTCTTGGAGTCAGTTTCATAGAGAAATTATCTAATGGGCTACAAACATAATTACTTTTTCTAAATCTGGATTCTTTTGCAGAGAAGTATTTTTCTGAGAGATGCTTTGCAGCCTGTACAAGCTTATCAACATCTTGCCATCTGGTACCTAAGTTGATTGCAAATGTAACTGCTTGTGTACCGACAAGCTCAGATACGATTTGATACTTTTCAGCAAAACCATCATCTGCTTCATATCCAGATAAATGTAGGTCGGAAGCACTTAGGGTGATACGCAAAGGATCTATGGCAGGGAAGTCAGAATCAAAGCCCGATAAGTTCAGGACAGATATCCCTGGGATTATCCTCAGCTGGTTTTGTGTTTCCAAAGCCATAGCCACTGGTTCATCAAAATATTTCTCTTTCTCGCTCAACTGAGCTCTTGCAGCATCTAAGGATGACAGTAGGAGGTAACTTGGGCTCGAACTCTGGAGAAACTGGAGGCATTGGCTCACTTTATCTGCATCGACGAGACCTCCAGCCATGTGAAGCATAGATGACTGTGTAAGAGAAGTGAGAACCTTGTGCGTGGATTGCACAGCCAAGTCTGCACCTTGCTCAATTGCTGTGATTGGAAAACTGTCATGGAACCTGAAGTGCGCGCCATGTGCCTCGTCAACTATAACTGGAATGTGTAATGGATGACAAACATCGACAATACCTTGCACACCGCTGCATATACCGTGATAGGTCGGTGAAGTAACAAGAACGGCACCTATTTTCTTCCCATCCTTCTCAAGGTCCTTCACTGCTTCATCCACATGTGACGGCGTGACACCACCAGCAATGTCCCACACAGAACTGTACTCTGGCACTACATACTTAGGCACCGCACCGGACATGACCATTGCAGAGATCACTGAAATGTGACAGTTTCGGGGTATAATGATGTAGTCACCGAGGGAGCAGGTAGCCATCACTGCGGCCTGGATTCCACAGGTGGCCCCATTGACCAGGAACCATGTTTTGGTTGACCCAAAAAGTTCAGCTGCCCTGTTCTGTGCATCCAAAATCACACCCTTAGGGTAGAAGAGATCATCGAGCTCAGGTAGCTCGGGCAAGTCATGCCTAAATGCTCCGGCGCCAATAAGTTTCGACAGCAAAGGCGGAACAGCTTTCCCTCTGTTGTGTCCAGGGAAGTGAAAGCAGGACACATCTTGGGCTACAGTCGATTTCAGTGCCTGAACCAGAGGGGCGGTACCACATTGAATAGCTACTGAAGATTCAGTTATTGCAGCTTCAGTGTCAGATATTCTTGGTGTGTTCCATGAAGTGACAGAATGCACTATGACGTGTCGCCTGGGCGATTCCTGCGAGACTAATACAGGTTGAGGCTCGGTTTTGTCGACCAATTCCTGCCCAAAAACTCTTTGGCAAAGTGTTGTTTGGTTACATAGGTTTTGTCCGCTTGGGAGGAAATTTCATATGTTGATTCTTGCGGCTTTATGTTGGGCAATTTGGACCATTCGCAATGCTGTAACTTTTGACAAAAAAGTGGTTCATAGTCCCCTGGTGATTATCTACTCCATGTGTTCGTTCTTGTGTTACTGGGCAGGCCTTTACGAAGACGCTGATGGCGAGAAGATCAAGACAGGAGCTGGGCAACTGATTAACAAGGCAGCGGGGTTGGCTGCTGCGATTGCAAGATCCCGTAGCGCTGGGGGGGAGCAGATTCTGCGCATCACAGATGGGTCGATGGCGTGATGTTTCTGTTGTGTGGAACTGTCCTTTTGTTCACTTCTGAAGGGTTTATCTGCTGGTTGTTTTGTGGTTTTATTGTGAGGTCTGTGAGAACTTATGTATCCTGGTGAGACTTTTTGGTAGTTAGGTGGTAGGTTTTTTGCCCCGTAGTATTCTTCTCGAATCGAGAGTTTACAGCGGGGTTTTCCTACCGTTTGCTACCCCTTTCTTTCTCCTTTGATTGCTTTTGTAAAATAAGTGGTACTCTGTATTTCCGTTGAAGCAATTTAATGGAAAGGGGGTGAGCCCAGTTTTAAAAAAGGTTGAGTTAGCACACGGGATAGAAGAAGGTGAAGCTTAACACGAAAAATGTCAGAGGTCGATCGAAGATTGCAAAAATTTGATATTCAATGTTCTAGTCCCGACCAATGCCATCTTCAGTTAAGCAGTGTTCGAAGGCAAATCTAGCACACAATTTCATAAGTTTGAGCACACAACGAAAAATAAGATGAGAAAATAGCAGACCCCACCGAGTCCGATGCGACCATGACCCTGCCCGACTCAGAAGAGCGGTGCCCAGAAGTGCCATCCTCTGTTTCCCATCCCCTGATACAGTAGTTCCGTCAGCACATCAATCGCCCCTACCCCCCCCCCCCCCCCCCCCATTGTGCCCCATAGCCACCGTAGCATTACGTTGTTGTTGACTCTGCTGGTGGAGCGTCGTGTCAGAGCATCCGTCAGTGCACCATTGTCGTGTCCATGGCGTTTGCGGCTGCATTGTTTGCTGTCGCCTGCGACGCTGCTAGCTGTAGCTGCGAGGCAGAGGGCGGGTATGGCGATGTGGTAATGCCAAAAGGTTAAGAGGTAGACACGACTGCTCTGTTTGGCCAGCCAGAGTATCACGAGCAATTCGACAAACAGGTTTCGGGCACCAGAGTACAAGGACGCCAATACTTTCAGCGAGCCCGTGGAAAAGATGCTGAGACTGAAACCTTTGCGGAGAAATAAAGGCGGGGAGCTGGAGTTACCGTGAGTACAGGTCGAGGCGCGCGCGGAGAGCGGAGGGCCGGAGGAGATGGTACGCTGCCGCTCGGACTGGGAGGAAGAAGAAGCATGGTCGTGATGAAAGGAGAACCCATGAAAGGAGCCAGTGACCACGTGCCGTGGAAGAATTGGATATTGGAGGACCGTGTTCTAATATTTACCATACTACTCCCTCCGTTTCAATATCTAAGATGTTTTACATACTTCACAATAATAACTAGGTATGGATACAGATGAGTGAAGCTACACACTAATACATGTCTACATACATGTAGATACATATGAATGTGGGCAAATGCTAGAACATCTTATATTACGGAACGAAGGGAGTATAAAATTGGTGATGCTACAACGCTGCTCTTTTACTATTTTTCAATTTCCACCAAATCACATATCATCGCATGTTTACTCTAAGAGTTGATAAAATAAAACTTAAAAAACCTAGCGAATTACGGAATCGCCACAAAGTATTTCGTTGACATTGTATTCTGTATTAGTGTGTATGTATGAAAAATAGTATAGATGTCATTATACATTTGACCGATCTCCCTTATTTATATATTTGGCAACGATGTTGAGATGACTAGATCGAGAAGAAAGAACCCGAAGGGGATCAGAAGCCATGTCCGCACAATGAACAACATCACTAAGGATGGTAATTCTCTCCGCACTCCATCCATGCTACAAAGAAATCATTTTTTACGTGTAGTACAAAGACAATCTTACTCTAGGTACTTACAGAAATATTAATTATTTACTTATCCCAGTGTTGTACTTTTCATGATCTTTTGCCATAAAGTATATGATGTCTTGCATGATGAAGTGTTGACCTCTAAGTTGGCCCGATCTTCACGAATCGACAAGAACGAACGAAGAACGCACGAAGAACGCGATGAACACGATGAACACGAGAGGGGGAATCGAGGGGAAATCGAGGGCAAACGCGTGGAAACACAAAAAGGGGAAGATAACTCGTGAAGCCTACGAGGGATCGCAAACCCAAGTCAACAACACGCTAGTTGAAACCGATTTCTCTCACCGGTCGGTCCACCGATCCAACAGAAGCCCAAAGGGGAAGGTTGGCAAGCACTACTAGAATCACAAGGTGAAAGAGTAGCTCCTTGGAGAGATCTTGATACGGTCCTAGATACACATCTAAGGAGTAGCCTCGTAAGAGGAGTCACCTCACAAGAGGGATACAAGGGCAAAGCCCGAAGTTCTCAAATCATCCCTTAAAACTATTCCTAACCCTAGATCTAGCCACCAGAGTCCCTTATATAGCCTAGGGGGGTAGGTGGGGGAAAATGGGGCCAAAATGGTGTATTTCCGCACAAAAACAGGGCATCCCAGCCTGGGAGGCCGGCCTGGCCGGCCTGAGGCCGGCCTGAGGCCGGGGTGGGGCGCAGCCTGGTGCCCGGCCTGGGGCCAGGGTGGGAGGCCGGCTCCCTCGGGCTGGTGCCCGGCCTGGTGCCCGGCCTGGGGCCAGGGTGGGAGGCCGGCTCCCTCGGGCTGGTGCCCGGCCTGGTGCCCGGCCTGGGGCCAGGGTGGGATGAGGAGGCCGGCCTGGGGCCAGGGTAGGCCGGCCTGGGGCCAGGCTAGCCCAGCCTGGGGCCAGGGTGAGGCCGGGAGCCCCCTTTTCCCTCCGTTCTTCCACCTCGGAGCTCCGATCTTGACGCCGTCTTCACCCACTTCCTTCCTAGCTTCATGTGCATCTTCTTGGATGTGTTCTTGAGCATCTTGGGCACCATCTTGGGTCTCCATGTGGTGATCCCACCTATGCATGTAGAGGGGTATTTCATGAGGTAGAGCACCGTTCACCAAGTCACCGGAAACGTACGGAGATAGGAGTGAGTTCACCTTGTTGCGTATCGCTGTTGTGCTTGGTTGAATACGGTGGGCCACATCATCTCCCCCCCCCCTTGAAAAAGAGTCGTCCTCGACTCTCGTTCCATCCATATGTGAGCGGGAGAAGGAATCTTGACGACGAAGATGTCGTTGAAGTTGAGCCGCTTGTCGAAGTCCATGTGACGGTAGGCTCGTAGTGGGGGCGGTCCAAAGGTGATGAAGATCATGAAATGGCCCCCCGTGGATGGTTGAGGAAGATCTTGCGAGGCGGTGTGGTCGTTGAAGTTGAGCCTCTTATCGAAGATCATGCCAAGGTATGCTCGTGGAGGGTGTAGTCCAAAGACGATGACGATCTTGACATGATCCTCCATGGGTGGATGAGGATGAGCTTGACATGAGATGTAGTCGTCGTCGAAGAGCTCAAGAGGGTGTTGCTCCATTGGTTGCGGAAGCGGCAGAGTGTAGATGAACTTGACGATGGTGGCGTTGTCGTTGATTCTCTTGTCGAAGTCCATGTACATCTTGGTGGTTGGCATGTAGTCGTGGTAGTCATTGTCGTTGACGCGCTTGTCGAACTCCAAGTGCATCTTGACAATTGGTATGTCGTCGTGGGAGTCATTGTCGTTGACGCGCTTGTCGAACTCCAAGTACATCTTGACGTAGGGGATGTAGATGAAGAAGTCGTTGTCGGGGATGCGCATGTGGGACTCCAAGTACATCTTTACATGAGGGTTGTAGGCGTAGAAGTCGTTGTCGTGGATGCGCTTGTCGAACTCCATGCACATCGTGACATGTGGTATGTAGGCGTAGAAGGAGTTGATGTCGAAGTGCTTGTGACGCGCCGTGTAGATCTTGACTTGAGGAGTGTGGATGGAGGATGCTTTGTCGTAGAAGCTCTTGTCAATCTCCATGTGGATCATGATGAGCGGAATGTGCTCCTTCCAACCCTTCAAGTCGGTGTCGATGTTCATGCGATGTGGAGAGCCTTGTATGTGGAGAAGGCGATGATGTGGAGGATGCTTGATAGGGTCACCAAATCTCTGCAAAATAGACAACAAAGATGGAGAGAAAGTTGGTAAGCCGTTAGTGTCGATAAGCACACATGGGGTTTTGCTCTCAACTCTCATCTCACTTTGGGTGGCTACCAAGGCGAGGCCTCTACGAACACTCATGCTTTTTCCACTCATTATGGGCTTGTGGCTCTCACTCACATGATGGTGGATCTCTCTCTCACCACTCATCTCACTAGAAGCTTGAGAGGGGACACTAGAAGGCTCCAAAGTGTTGGCACTTGAGGTGTGCGTATTTGTCGATGTCGTTGCATTGCTTGGAGTCGGTAGTTTCATAGCATGTGGCGAGGAGGACTCGATCATCTCATCTCTTGAGTTGAGCTCCAATTGAGGAAAGGGTGGCTTTCTTGGAGGAGGAGGAGGTAGGGTCATGGCTTGTGTCGAAGGAAGCTCCATCAATTGGTAATGTAATCCATGCCTTGTAGCATCCTCAAAAGGTCGATGATGATGATGATGAAGATTTCCTTGGCTAGAATGGTGGCTTGAGCGTGGCCTTGTGGAGGTTGGCATGAGATGCTTTGAAGTCAAGCGGAGAGTTTCACCCAATTCGTCATTACCTCCATCAATGATAGATGGGCCATTGACGCCGGCTCTAGAGAGGTTGCATCGTTGGTCCTTATCTTGAGGATAGGCTTGAAGAACTCGTGTCAACACTCGCGATGAGTTCGTGGCCTCATTGCAATAGACGCTTTCGTCACCATTGGTCGGCAAATCCAAGGAATTGAGAGCTAGTTGGTGCAAGGCATAGTATTGGCCTTCACTCATGTAGTCATGGTCACCATTTTGGTTGGAAACCATGATCATCTCATTGGTAGCATTGGAAGCTCTCTTGTCGATGGTCGGAGTTGCCACTTGTGTCATTGGAGACGAAGAAGAAGAATGCCTTAGAGATGATGGAAAGGGATGAGCCTATTTGACAATGTCACATGCATCAACGTCTTCATCATAGAGTGGTAGAGTGGTATCCTCATGCGCATGGTGATGTCGATCTTGTGTCATGGGAGGGATAGCTTCACACTCTTGATGTTTGTGTTGCGCTTGTGGCGATGATGGAGACTCATGGTCTTGATCATGAAGGTCATTGTTCATCCTCATAGAATGTCGCTCATGGAAGTTGTGGATGGGTGTCGGTGATGAAGTGTCTCTTGCCTCTTGCCTTGATGAAGTAGTGGTATCATAGTGTCCATGGCGAGGATGATCTTGATCCTTGTCGAAGGCGGGGTGCGAATAGAAAGCACAATCTTGGTGAAGATGAGGTGGCGGCTCCCATTCCTCATATGGATGATGACGCTCATGGTCCTTGCACCTTGTAACATTGAGGCCAACGGCGCTCAAGTCGTTGTCTTCATGGCTTTGATGATGCGATGGAAATCCGTGGTCAAGGTGATGCGGTGCTTCATACAATGTGGTAGGAGAAGAGTCATGGATGGCATCTCCATTTGACACACCATCTTGGTCGCCGCCTTGGCAATCCCACATTATGTGACCATGGCCCTTGCAAATGGGGCATAAGAGGTCTTCATCTTGAAGTAGAGGGGAAATGAGGCTCATAGCATCCGTGCCTAGTGGTGGTCGAAGTGGGCGCTCATAGGGGTCCTCATCAAAGATGGGAAGTGAAGTAGCATGTTGAGCAATCCCACTTGATTGTTGTCGATGGTGGCGCTCAATGGGGTCTTCCTCGAAGATGGGGAAAAACAAGCCATAAGGAGCATTCGCACTCGCTTGATGTTGAGAAGTTCTCTCATTTGGGTCTTCATCAAAGATAGGCGGTGGAAGCTCAATTGGGTCATCCTCGTTGGTTTGGCGATGGCGATCATGATGGAGAGGATGGCGCCGGTGGTCATTGTGGTGGAGTCGAGGGAGGCATTCACTAGAAGCCATGTCGGGAGCACCTTCTTGATAATGGCCTTGGTCTTGGTGGTCATTGTGGTGGTGACACACATTTTGCCTTGGAAGCCTTGAATGTGGGCAAGCACCATCCACGAAGCCATGTAGACCATAGTCATGAGTCGAGCTTGGAGAAGGTGGGTGATGAAGAATATCCGGTCATAGAGGGTGATCTTGAAGAGGGTCACCACGGTCTTGTCGGTGTCGAGGTCGAGGTAGTGGTGATGGCGAGCGATGCTCAAACCAATGTCGTCGCGGAACTTGTGGTGGAAGATGTGGTGAGGTGGGTGTACCACTCTCTTCCCTATGGCGATGGTGATCATGGCGACGGTCTTGGTGATGAGCGCGGTGATGAGAGCTTGAAGGTTGTTGATGACGAAGCTTGCGGCGTTCCTGCACTTCATGTGTGGGATGACGCCGAAAGTCATTCGGATGCCTTGGCTTCTTGGCCTTCTCGCTAGATGAGGCCTCGACGATGTCCTTTTTGTGGCGCCGTCTAGATGTTGAGGATCTTGACGTGGCCAACTTGTCGGATTTCTTGTCGTTGCGCCATCTTGAGGTTGAAGGTCGTTGTCGTGTCTTGGCCTTGGCATTCTCCTTGAATCTCTATGGTGGTGAGCATGAGCCATCGGACATGTGATGTCTTGGCCACCGAAGCTTGGCGAGGAAGCGCTTGTAGGTGAGCTCGTCCATGTCGGAGTCATTGTCGGTGTAGAACTCCGCCATGCTCGAGGATGCGTTGTCGGTGTAGTAGGGCTCCATCTCGTCATCCAAGCTTGCGGCATCATTGTTGTAGTAGTGGTTCATGTCGATGTAGCTCATGGAGTCGAAGGTGGCGTGGTGGTTGTGGTACTCCTCCATGTCGATGATGCTTGGGGAGGAGTAGTCGGTATAGAGCTCGACGTCGTGGTCATAGTAGTGGTGGTGATCCACCATGTCATGCTTGTAGTAGTGGTCATCCACGATGTCGTGCTCGGAGTAGTGGTCGTCCACCACGTCATTCCCGTAGGAATGGAGGTCCATGTCTAGCTCGTTGTAGTCGTAGTGGTCCATCATGGACTCATCATGGTCATCATGGCCTCCATATGATCCGCTCTCGCTATACATGGTTAGTGACAAGCGCAAGTGTATATATAGAGTGTGAGGACCTAAGAGCTCAACCGTCACCTTTTAGCAAATGTTGGAAACTAGTGGACCAAGCCAAGAGAAACCGATAGCAAAAAGAATGAAGTGACTTGAGTTCGAAAAATCCCAAAAACACACTCCAAAACACACACGGCTTATGGGTGGATGGCAATGGGTTAGAAATGTGGCGAGGAAAACGACAAATCCAAAGACAAGTTTGTTGTAAAACGTGGAGAAGAATCAAAGAAAAGTTAGCACGAAAACCAAACCTAGTGGAGGAAAATGATATGGTGGAAACGAAAAACACACACACACAAATGATAAATGGGGTTAGTGCGGCCAATGGACGAGCGGAGACGAAATGTACCTATCAAAGACTAAGCTCAATGCCACACCAACGCAAGGAGGACGCTAGCTCGAACCGCAAATAACAAGAGGCAACAAGATTCACAATGTGGCAACCGGTCACTCTCTTCTCTCTCGCAACTCAAAGCTATGCGTTCCTACAAATGATAGCAATTGGCATCGATCTTTGCTTCTTTTGGCTCTTTTTGCTTCTTTGCTCTTTCTCCTTTCTCTTTTTTTTTTGATTTTCGCTTTTTGATGATGATGATGCGGAGATGATTCCCAAATGCCAATGCCTACTCGAAGCTATTCTCGCACAAGCGCAAAACTCGCACTCTCGGTGCCACAATGCGATGCCAAGCGATGTAAAAGAGCTAGTCCGAATAGGTAAGGTACACAAAGGAAAGGGTTAGTTCAAGCGGAAGCAAGTTATACCTATGTGGTGGATGATCTCGGACTTGCGGCCGGTGGATGTCGATGTCGTGTGGATCCGATGATGTAGATGCGTAGGTGATGTCGATGGCGACGCGTAGGAACTTGCCTCACTCAAATCGGAGCAACGACGACAAAGAAAAACAAGATACAAAATCTGTCCAAGAATCGAAGAGCAGGAATTTTCTGAATTTTTTGCTCAAATTCGAAATTTCTCCCAAATCAAGAAACATTTTGGACAAACTTGAGAAATGTGGCTGAATAGAAAGGTGGGGAAAGGTTTTTGGCAACAAATCTATGAAACAAAACCACGAAAAACTCAACGAATCAAGAGATCGGTCGAAATCCCTTTCGGCTATTTTTGGTCATATTTTCGAATTTATGGTGGATAGAAGAAAAATTGGTGGTAGGGGAGGGGGTGGGGTGTCGGATTCGTGTCAATCTAGCTCTGGATACCAGATGATGAAGTGTTGACCTCTAAGTTGGCCCGATCTTCACGAATCGACAAGAACGAACGAAGAACGCACGAAGAACGCGATGAACACGATGAACACGAGAGGGGGAATCGAGGGGAAATCGAGGGCAAACGCGTGGAAACACAAAAAGGGGAAGATAACTCGTGAAGCCTACGAGGGATCGCAAACCCAAGTCAACAACACGCTAGTTGAAACCGATTTCTCTCACCGGTCGGTCCACCGATCCAACAGAAGTCCAAAGGGGAAGGTTGGCAAGCACTACTAGAATCACAAGGTGAAAGAGTAGCTCCTTGGAGAGATCTTGATACGGTCCTAGATACACATCTAAGGAGTAGCCTCGTAAGAGGAGTCACCTCACAAGAGGGATACAAGGGCAAAGCCCGAAGTTCTCAAATCATCCCTTAAAACTATTCCTAACCCTAGATCTAGCCACCAGAGTCCCTTATATAGCCTAGGGGGGTAGGTGGGGGAAAATGGGGCCAAAACGGTGTATTTCCGCACAAAAACAGGGCATCCCAGCCTGGGAGGCCGGCCTGAGGCCGGCCTGAGGCCGGGGTGGGGCGCAGCCTGGTGCCCGGCCTGGGGCCAGGGTGGGAGGCCGGCTCCCTCGGGCTGGAGCCCGGCCTGGTGCCCGGTCTGGGGCCAGGGTGGGAGGCCGGCTCCCTCGGGCTGGTGCCCGGCCTGGTGCCCGGCCTGGGGCCAGGGTGAGATGAGGAGGCCGGCCTGGGGCCAGGGTAGGCCGGCCTGGGGCCAGGGTGAGGCCGGGAGCCCCCTTTTCCCTCCGTTCTTCCACCTCGGAGCTCCGATCTTGACGCCGTCTTCACCCACTTCCTTCCTAGCTTCATGTGCATCTTCTTGGATGTGTTCTTGAGCATCTTGGGCACCATCTTGGGTCTCCATGTGGTGATCCCACCTATGCATGTAGAGGGGTATTTCATGAGGTAGAGCACCGTTCACCAAGTCACCGGAAACGTACGGAGATAGGAGTGAGTTCACCTTGTTGCGTATCGCTGTTGTGCTTGGTTGAATACGGTGGGCTACATCATTGCATATCTCGGGATAGAGAGGGCATCGATGTCAATGTCATTGTTGAGAAGATGTGCGTGGTGCAGTTCATGTAAAGCATGGTATTGACGACATTGTAAGTTTCACATCAAACTAGGGAGGCGATCTCTAGCCACCAGCAAATTCCGGCTGAGACGTGCATGCATAGGGAGATGACTGCCTCACGTTCGCTCTCGCTCTCCTTCGTCGACACGCGGTGGTCGGTGGTTTTCTCGGCCACCCTCGATACGGTGGTAGCTCCCGCGCCGCTTCGCACCGGCACACTGCTGCTCAGGGTGGAGGCGGCCCGTCTGGTCCTCTATGACGTCGACGGGCTCGTCGTTGACGCACGGTGCTTGCGTGAGGGCGAGGCGGTGGCGGTTGGCGGCAAGGTCATTTTCCCGGCGCATCGTGCGCGCGTGGGGGAGAAGTGGACCATGACTGGAGCCTCTGTGGCTGCTCCGCGCGTCGACACGTCGGCGGCGACTTTTCGCCGGGTCCCGCCACGGCCAGGTAAGTTAGGTGTGTTGGGCGTGGCCCCAACTTCCAGTGGCGTTACCGGCCCACGGAGCCCGTGTGCTACAGGTGAGATCCACCGGCCCGCTGGCGGTGACACATATAAGGCGGAGCCCCCCGATCTCGGCCGCCTCCTTGCTCATTTCTGGTCGAGATCTAGGGTTTCCACATGTGAGATATCATCCTCTCCCGAGTCGTTCCAATGGTGCCCGGGGAAAATGGGAGGGGACTGTAGATCCTTTGCGCAGGTTGCTTCTTCTCCACCGCGTAGCTCTCGCAACACTTCCACTCTTTCGTTGACGCCGATGGGGGATGGTGGAGGGAGGTTTTGGTGGGAGACGCGGCGGCTTCAACAACACTGGCGGCGGAGGTCGAGCCACCAACAACACCACTTCGCAGCAAGCTGCGCGCAACAATGTGTGGCAGCGGACTCCTTCGACTGGATCTGGAGGGAACATCTCCTCCTCCGGATCTGAGAGGTGGGATGCGGCTGCGGCCCGCATCGAGCATGGAGGAGCCGCCAAGGGCAAGCAAGCGGACGGGGGGGGGGGGGGGGGTCTTCCTCGATCGGGCCTACGGCGCCCAAACCTCCTGCATCGGCTGCGACTTCTTCCTCGCCATGTCTCCTCTGTTATGGTAACGGACATCCTTCCGCTCGTTGACCTACTGCTCGTTACGAGAGATGCAACAAATTGGGCCATATTGCTTCGATCTGTCAAGCAGTCCTCCCGTGGGAGTGCATTGCTGCGATGTGTGCATTCCAGTCGCCGGGGCAGGTTTCTTTTACTTCCCGGATTCATCTTCTGCTAAGCAAGTGAAAGAGAGGGTGTCTAGTCTTGTCATTACTGTAGTGGAGGGGAACCCTACTGCGAGAGAGCTCGAGTAGGAGTTCAACGTTTATCTCAAGTCTAGCTGGAGGTGTACTGCTAGATCTATTAACCCTACTCAGTTCCTTATGCGCTTCCCGAACCCTAAGGAGGTAGAGCGTGCGTGCTATATTGGCAGACGCATGGATATGAGATTTAGTAATGCAGTTATCAGTCTATACCCTTGGTCTGCTTCAGTGGGAGATAAAGGTCCTATGCACAAAGCGTGGGTTAGGATTCGTAACATTCCTTTAGAGAAACGTTGTGATGCTCATGTGGCTTATGCCGGCTCTCTGGTTGGGGTCACTTTGGAGGTGGATCAAGCCACTCTGCACAAACCCGAGTACTGTAGAATCCTTTTGGGGTGTAGAGATGTGGCTCAGGTTCCTCCTGTTGCTGAGGGTGTGTTAGGAGATTTTTTCTATGATTTTTCGTATGAAATTGAGTCTATCGTGGTGCAAGGGCCACCTGCTGTGAAATTGGATACTCCTGTGGGAAATGTTGAGTCACAGGCGTCCCCTAAGCGTTCTAGAACTGACAACTTCTCTACTGCTTCAGCTGCGTCTCCTGGAAATCAAAATGGCACTATGATTCAGTCTGGGAGGGCTGGAGTGGACAGGACCCTATCTCAAAACCTGCAACCTGTTTCTGAGCACGTCTCTGAAGAGGAAAGTGATGATGATCACAATGAATTGCTTATTGATGAAATTGTTAGGGAAAAAAGAGGTCAAGCTAGCTCTAGTGTGGAGGCTGCTAGTGACAAGTGTCCTTTGATACAGAACGTTTTTGATGGTGTTAAGCAGGTGTGTTCTCCCGTGGTGGAATCTTTACAGAATTACCATGTGAGAATTTTAACTCCTATTACTCCCTCTGTTGAGAAAGAACATGTGTCCCCTTATGTGTGTGTGAAGAGTAAGAATATGGCTATGATTTCCTATGTTGCAGTGGTATCATGTGAAAAGTGGCAGGATAACCTGGTAGTTGAGGAGATGGATATGGAGTTTCCTCCTGTGGAAGATAGGCAGGAGTATTTTGTGCAGTCACCTCCCTCTGAACATTCTGATGAGAGGGCACCAATGGAGCAACTTGTCCTGGCAGAGGTGGAGGGAGCCAGGGATGCGAGGGAAAAAATGCATAGAGTGCTGCAACGTGCTGAAGAAATATCGAAGAAGAGAAACCTGGAAGGTAACAATCTGCCATCTCATAATAAGTTTTCTGTTTTATCTAATCTTGAAATCATCAGTAGGGCTTCATTAATGGGGGTTGATTTGCCTTCGGATAACTTTGAAAACATTGATCTTTTGCGTGAAATGGAAAATGCTAGGAATAATCTATCTATTAAAAACGACAATGTTAGTGCTGTTAATGTGGTGGCTGTGCATGATAGTGGGTCGAGGACTCCTGTGTGTCTTACCTGGTTGGATGAGGAGGAGGGAGATGAGTCTTTTACTTTGGTTAAAAAGAAAAAACAAAAGAAACCTGGTGGTAGGCAAAGTGTGGCTGTGAGTAAATCTGTGGCGGTTAGTAAACCTGTTACTAGGAGCCAAAAAGACACGTCTACCCTGTCCCCTAGTAGATCTGTCAGATGTAAGAAAGACCCTTATCGTTTTAAATGATGTCGGCCTTCTGGAATTCTAGGGGTGTGGGCAAGAAAGGGATGGCCACCTGTATCATGGACATCATGAAAGATTTTAATCTTGATTTTATTGGGCTACAAGAAACGATGAAAAGGACTTATGACAGTAGTTTTTTTTTCCGTAAATTAGACCCTGAAAACAAGTTTTTTTGGAAGTGGATTCCCTCGGTTGGAAAATCTGGCGGTATTTTGTGTGGAGCTAGGTACGAGACGTTGGAGGTACAAACTGTCAAAATTGGGGAGTTTATGATTCGCATGAATCCGTGGGATAAAGGGAAGAAATGTCGTTGGGGGGTTATTGTGGTTTATGGTCCTGCACATGAAAACCTGAAGAGTGCATTCCTTTCTGAACTTTCTGTGTTTTGCAATGCTATAGACTGTCCATATATTGTTGGAGGTGATTTTAATATTCTTCGGTTTGCGTCTGAGAAAAATAAACCGGTGGTTCTCCCTCACTCTTCTGGTGTGTTCAGTTCGATTATTCGCACACTAGGTTTGAGGGAGGTACACCTTACAGGGGGAAAATATACATGGTCAAATCAACAGAGGAATCCTACTTTGGAAAAATTGGACCGTGTGCTTATGTCTCCTGATTGGGAAGCATTATTTCCTTTAGTCACGCTTAGGAAGATTGTGAGAGATCGTTCTGACCATAACATTTTGTTACTTGATCATGGTGGCTCTCCACCTCCTAGGGTGAAGAGAGAATTTAAGTTTGATACCTCCTGGCTACGCAATGCTGACTTCTTGCCTATTTTTGCGGATATTTGGGGGAAACCTGTGAATTCCATGGATCCTATTGATGTGTTGAATATCAAGTTAAAACGAGTTAAAAATTATTTCAAAGGTTTGGGGTCCAATCTGTTTGATAATTTTAAAATTCGCAAAAAAGAGTTAAAAGAGGAGTTGCAAAATATTGAAAGCCTTGAGGAGGAGGAGGAGTTATCCCCTGATGCCTTTTCTCGTAAAACGTTTATTCAAGTGGAGTTGTTCAACATGGATGCCGAGGAAGAGAACTATTGGCACCAGAGGGCTCATGCTAGGTGGCTGTTACAAGGAGATATGAACACGGCTTATTTCCATAGAATAGCCAATGGAAGGAAACGGAAAAACTCGGTGCAATCACTTGAGGACAATGGAGTTGTCGTTCAGGGGACTGATAACCTTCTTAAACTTGCCACGTCTTAATATAAAACCCTTTTTGGTCCAGCCCCTGGTAATCTTTTTGGTTTTTCTCCTGATATGTGGGCTGAGCATGAAACATTGTCTCAAGATGACAATGTTAGTCTTACTAGAAAATTCACGGAGGGGGAGGTGAAGCATGCCCTATTTCTTATGGATACAAATAGGGCTCCGGGCCTTGACAATATCCCTTCTGAATTTTATCAGCATTGTTGGGAAGTTGTTAAGAGTGATGTTATGAATTTGTTTGAGCATTTTCACAATGGTTCCCTTGATGTTCAACAACTGAATTATGGCATCATCACTTTGCTTCCTAAGACCTCTGATGCTAATAGGATCACTCAATTCAGACCCATTTGTCTTTTGAGATGCATTTACAAACTTATTACCAAGACTCTTTCGATTAGACTGGAACCTTTTGTTGATAAGCTGATCAGTGTACAACAAAATGCATTTATTAAAAAATAGAAACATCATGGATGGGGTCCTTTCTTTACATGAAGTTATGCATCATGTTCATGTTAAGAAACAAACAGAAATTGTCTTGAAAATCGACTTTGAAAAGGCGTACGATAAGGTTAATTGGAACTTTCTTCTTAATTGCCTTAAGGTGAGAGGGTTCAATGAACTTTGGTGTTCCTGGATAGGCAAAGTTTTGCATAATGGAACTGTGAGTGTCAAACTTAATAACGTAATTGGGCAGTATTTTCAAAGCGCTAAGGGTGTTCGCCAAGGCGACCCCTTGTCCCCTATTCTGTTTAATCTTACTGGTGAGGTTTTGACTAAGATGGTTTTGCGGGCTCAGCATAATGGTCTTTTTTCTGGCTTAGCACCTGATCTCGTGGAGGACGGTGTGGCAATTTTGCAATACGCCGATGATACAGTTTTTTGTATTTCTCATGATGAGGAACGTGCTGTTAACCTGAAACTTTTGCTCTATGTGTTCGAACTTATGTCTGGGCTTAAGATTAATTTTGAGAAGAGTGAGATTTTTTTGATTGGGGGAGATAATAATATTGCTAATTTTTACTCTGATCTCTTTAACTGTCAAGTGGAACAACTTCCTTTGAGATATTTGGGAGTTCCTGTCTCAATTTCTAACCTTAAAACGGTGGACTGGGACTTTTTGGATGCTAAATTCATTAAGAAGCTTGAGGCCTGGATTGGGGATGCAGCATCTTTTTTTTTTTTGGGGGGGGGGGGAGACTTACTCTTTTGGATTCTAGTTTGTCAGGGATTCCTTATTATTATATGTGATGTTTTTGCTTAGCAAAGGTCTTATTGAGAAACTCGATAAACACCGTAGGAAGTTTTTTTTGGTCTGGGGCCAGAGGTAAAAAGAAGTATCATATGGTCAAATGGCGTAGAGTTTGTAGATCAAAGAAAAAAGGCGGCCTGGGAGTTAAAAACCTGAGAAGGCAAAATATAAGTCTCTTTGCAAGTGGTGGTGGAAACTTGAGTCTCAGGATGGTTATGGCAACAAATTGTTCAGGCTAAATACCTTAGAAATAAAACTGTGGCTAATGTGAAGGTTAGGACAACTGATTCTCCCATTTGGAAAAATCTGTTGAAGGTGAAAGAGGCTTATTTACTTGGTAGACGCATTCTACTAAAAAAAGGTAACCTGGTTCATTTTTGGAAAGACGGGTGGTTGAATAATTGCTCTTTGGAAGTGTCGTATCCTTTGCTTTATGACATCTGCCAAGGTCAAGACTGGACTTTTGAAAAGATGGTTTCCTGTGATTTCGATGTCCTCTTTAGACGTAGATTTAATCAAAACCTGGAGGAGCAGTGGGGTTTCATCGTGGATGAATCCAGGAAACGCATCTCCTCGATTGAAAATGATGTGGTTACCTGGGGGTTAACGGCCAATGGTAAGTTCACTACCAAATCCATGTATCAGGAACTCGAAAGAGACATTGCGGGTTCTAACAACAAATGGATTTGGAAAGCTAGGATTCCTCTTAAAATCAAAGTGTTTCTCTAGCAATTGTTTCAGAATGATGTCCTCACTTGTGACAATCTGAAAAAAAGAAATTGGAACGGGAATCCTGTTTGTTCTTTTTGTGACCAGCTGGAGAGTGCTCAACATATGTTCTTCACTTGCACTCATGCGAGAGTTGTTTGGGGGTGCCTTGGGTCGGTGCTGGGAACTAATCGATGTCCTAACTCTATCTGGCAATGCATGGCGTGGCTCTACACCTTTTTTCCTTCTGGTTCGAAATACCATATGCTGGTATTCGCGGCAGTTTGTTGGGCAATTTGGATTATGAGAAATATAATCACTTTTGATAACCTGGTCCTGAGATCTCCTTTGGCTTCTGTGTTCTATGTGTGCTCCCTGTTACGTTATTGGGCATGTTTATATGGTGAATAAGACCGTGTGGCGATCATCGGGGGCGCCGATCAGCTGATGAACAAGGCGGCTCGCTTGCCGTCGACTGCAGGAGGTGCTGCTTCTGCTCCGGGAGATGGTGCGAGGAGGCTCAGGATTACTGGGAGTTGAGCAAGTTGTTGGCTGAATGTTCGCTGTCAGGTGTCTTCGTTTTGGGCCGTGAGGCCGGTCTGTTCTTTGTGCTGGAGTGGTTGGTTGCCCCCGTGGTGGGGTTTATTTTGTATCTGGAGGTGTATCTGAACTTGTTGAATCCTGGTTGCGTTGAACTTGTAGTGTAGGGGTATGTTTTTTTCCCCGTAGTGTCGTCTCGATGCCGAGATGGCACAACGGGTTTTCCTACCATTTCCCCTTTTTCCTTCTGTTATCTAAATCCACTTTCCTGTCCCTTTGCTGGATTTTGTAGCTGAACTTTGTATTTCCGTTATGATAAGTAATGGAAAGGGAGTAGCCCAGTTCGAAAAAAAACTAGGGACGCGTTGTCAAAAATAACTCACGAGAAAGATATCTTTGCACCTTCTAGTTTGGAGGTCTCTTTGATCGTGACAATGCATACCATCTTGAACTTAGCTTTAGAATTGTTACTATATATGTGAGAGATAAACTACGAACTTATTGTGTTGATAAGTACTTGGATTAAACCTATGCGAGTATCTATGTATTCCCTTCGTCTTAAATGTAAGACATTCTAGTTTTTTCACTATCGACTAAATAGAAAGCAAAATGAGTGAATCTTTACCGTCAAATATTTCTATATACATATGAATCTGATAATGTAGAAAAAAGTAAAAAATCTTATATTTAGGAACATAGGGAGTATAATATAGGCGAACATCCATGTTTTAGTTGAATTAGTATTGTTTATGTTATGAGTTTTCTTTTTAGTTTTATGCTATACATATTATATATAGCTTCCAGAATATTAAATTGCTATACACAAAAGTTGTACCGATAAATACCATACAAGACAATATACGAGTGTTATGATATCACGTAATATCGGACAATTAAATTGTGCTACCGCTCAATCTAATGCGGCAAAAATCCAAGTTCCATGACGTAAATTGTGTGGCACATAGCTATCCTCAGAGTCACAAAAGGTGCGAGGGACACAATTTCCACTAGGGGTTTATTAGCTGCGGCTTTTAAGTGCCTCCAAACCTCAACCGTGGCCTTTAGACGTGTGGCTCGGCATCTACAAGCGTCCTCGAATGTTGTAGTGATTTTTCTCATGACTTGGCTCAGTGGGGAGGAGATAATAGAAGATGATGTGCCTGAATATATCATAAATAGGATTTCGTATGCATCAATGGAATATGTGATATACATGAGCTATGTTCATATTAGCTTGTACAAGGCCATGAAACCACATCCATAATATTTTTTTATTTTTTATATGAAGTTGTAATGCGAGAAACCTTGACACACTTGACACGTATCTAACCCACCATACCTTACACCATCACTAACATTTAGAGCAACATATATGAAAAAGCTGTAATTTGAGAAGCCTTAGCAAACTTGAATCAAACATCACCCACCATATCTTACACCCTCACTAATATTTAGGGCAACGTGTACCTGTGCCTATCCTACAATATATATAGCAGACACATCGATCTATTAGCATATATACACATCCACCATAAGACTAGTATCATTGGATACAATACATACATATGGCACCCGTATTAGAATACAAAGTGCATAGTTGTACGGAGATATCCAGTGGATACATGTTGTCGGTTTATCTTTTCGAATAGTAGGCATTGGGAATAAGATAGCTAGCGTAGTTGCTTGGAAAAGGTGAGAGAGACGAGGGTTGGGGAGGAAAGAAGAACGAGAAGTTGTCGTGTGGCTACAATGTGAATCATAGAACGAGCAACTATGTGTGGCCATATGACCCACTGCCCTTCATGGGCCCATGGAAAAGATATCGAGACTAAAACCACTTCGAAAAAATAGAGTCGGGGAGGTGGAGTTACCGTGCATAGAGGGCGAGGCGCGCGAGAGGAGAAGAGGGACGGAGGAAGTAGTACGCTTCTACTCAGACTAAGAGGAAAAAGAAGAAGCATGGTCATGGTGGGAGATGTGGTAATCTGCTTCATATGGGCCTCCCGTTTGGGCCGTCATATCACTGGGTCAGACTACAAGCGAACTGGTGAGAGTAGTTATTGTTGGATCTACCTCACAAAAAAATGTTACTATTTGTGCCTCATTGCTAAGAAATATAGATATTGGAGGACCATTTCTAATATTTGGGGAAATGGATCATTAGTATGAAATCGGTGGTAATTGGTGATGGTATGACGCTGCCCTTTTACTATTTTGCGTTTCCACCAAATCGCATATTACGCATGTTTACTCTAAGAGTTGATAAAGAAAACCGAAAGAACCTAGTGAATTAGCAAACACCACACGTTTATTGGTCGTGGCTTTTAAGTGCCTCCTAACCTCAACCTTGACCTTTAGGCACGTGGATCAGCATTTAAAAGAGTCCTCTAGTGTTGTACTGATATTTCTCATGACGTGGCTCAATGTGGAGAAGTAAACAAAAGATGATGCCCATGAATATAGAGTCATGTTAGGGTAAAACTTTATGGTCATAGACACGATTTTGTATGCATCAGTGGAATATACGATATGCACGAGCCAGGTTCATATTAGCTTGTACAAGGCCACCAAAATGCACCGATAATATTTTTACTTTTTTTATATGAAGGTGTAATTCTAGAAATCTTACCACAGTTGACTTACACATCAACCATCATACCTTACACCTGTACTAACATTTGGAGCAACACATATAAAAAGTGGTAGTTTGAGAAACTTTAGCACACTTGAATCAAACATCACCCACCATATCTTACACCATCAGTAGCTAGCATTTAGAAAAACATGTACCCATGCACATCCTTCAATATATATGCGAGACACATCTATCTATTATCATATATACACATCCACCATACGACTTGTATCATAGAGTACAATAGATGCATATGCCAAGAGTGTTGGAAAGTGTATAACAAGATGCATAGTCTTGTACATCCATGTCACGAATAATCTATTGAAATTGTAGGTATTGGGATTGAGCTAGCTATATGTTTAAGCTAGGTGAGTGATATGACGCTTGGGGAAGACAGAAGAATAGGAAGGTGTCGTGAGGCGACAATACAAATCATGGAATTAGCAGCCACTTGTGGTCAAATGATCCACCCGGTCTCCATGGGCGCATGTATTTACAACAAATGCAGCAGAAGCAAGCCGAGTGGATAAGTGTTTCGGAGAACAATCATGTTTTATTCTAGGTGGATTGTGTGCATGTTTGGTTTCTAGGTACGACAATTGTGGACACCTGTAAATTATCTTTACCTCTTCAAGAGAAAATCGGTAGCCGAGTTTGAAAATTGTGCCATGTTGGTAGTCTTCTATTTGTGCTATCTACTCTAGACTATGGTTTACGAGATTTATATGGATAATGAATGTATATGCGATTTTTTTCTAGTTGTTTTTCGGTGAGCCGGATTTCACTTAAATTCAGTTGGACTTGGAGTCTCATATGTTTTACTTAATTATGTTACAATTTGAGTTCATTCATCCATTTATGTGTAGTTTCTCATGTCCTTTATGGAGGCGAGGGAGTTTTGTAACATCCCAGTGTTTGGGAGGTTATAAGGATCTAAATTTAATATGTGCATTTGCAAAGCATGCATCTAAAAGTACGGGAAATTTTGGCGCGAAAGTTTAAACGAATCAAAGTGACCAATGTTTCACTTGACATGATGAAATAGGTCTAGTTCATCTAGTCATGAGTACATTTGGAGTGATCTTTATAATAGGTATCTTAAGAAACTAAATCATCTGATAACACAAACCATGATTGGTTGTGACCAACACCAACCCTCAACAACCTTAACCACAAGTCTATATGTGACTTGGGATAATCCACTAGGTATCTAGAACTCAAAGAGGGGTGAGTATCCAAATCAAATATCTGATGATCATACTTCCACAAATAAGTAATACCTCATTGAACCATCTCATCAACAGAGGTGTTAGGTTCTCTCAAACAATAACTCTTAAGTTATAAACCATCCACACAACATCTTTCTAAATTATTTAGTAACTACTAAGTGAACTATCACAAGTAAATAACAAAGTTTCAATAGAACACAAGTGATACAAACAAGTATTAACTTAAACCCCACAAGTGGGAAATGACTTAATAATTGTATTAACATATTTATCGAATATGTACATATCTCCTCAACCATAAAAGAAGTACCTAAGGGAATAATCAAATCTTCTTTAACCACTGTTAAAACCTTGATCATCACAGATGATCTTTCCAAACCTCTATGCCTGCATCATGAATACAAATCAAGGATATAAAATCAAAACATAGCACTCTGAGTAACCAAGTAACAACCATGATCAAAGCCATTAAGTCCAATCACTTTATCATGCTCAAAGTTTCTATCATCTCAAACAAGTGAGCATATGAAAGCTCAACACATTAATGAACCATTTGATTAACTTATAATCTTAAATTTCCATTTCACAAACACTCCACATTTCTATCTATATCAATATTCAACAACTAAAGTACCTCTGGATACAAGTAAAGAATAACAACTAGATATAATCTCCATGAGAGGAATTGGATTGAAAGCTAAATAAAACCAATCATGTATGATATAAGTATCTATCTTATGGGAAGCAAAACAAGAAATGTATGGAAGGATAATAAAAGTATGAATTAAATCCTAATCTAGATCTTGTTAGTTTGGCTAGACCAATGTATCATGTTTCCTCAAACTCCTCCAAGATATTCTGCAAGAGAAGAAACCACAAGACAGGAAGAAATACCACATGAAGATCTCCAAGAAGATTATTTAGAGTGTGTTTGAAGTGCTACCCTAATCTTTCTATAAGAGTACTTGGAAACTCTTATATCTTGATATGATCTTATTAACTCTCTGGAAATAGTGTGATACTCCAATGTTAGTGTTATATAGAAGTAGTTTGATAACAAGACTAGCTACCTTGTTAACAGATCACTTTTGTATACTCAAACAATTGAATGTCATACACAAACAAACATAAGATTGAACAATCTGGTACATCTCAGCCTAATGTATATGAGTAGTAATTTGGAGGCAAGACTAGCTACCTTGTTTACAAATTCTTCTTATATGCATAAGTGCAACTTGATGTCATAAAACAAACTTCCATATTTTTATATTCATCTAAGAAAAATCTTTGCTTGGAGTAATTGGTTGTCTTCACCACAAGGGTAAGATAATTGAATATGGAATTCCAGAGATGATCTTCCTTGAAAATGACAAAGGTGAAAACAGAAGGCTAGTGGAAACCAGAGTGAAGAACATCAAGCAACAGAAGACCACAAGAAGCAACACTGCCTCAGTAAGGGAACCTCAGAAGTTATCCAGTTAATACTTAGGTAATGCTAGAGACCTATTATCAAGTATGTCTGTGATATGTGGAGGTTAATGGTAGCAAGATGAACACCTTATTTTCAGATCATTCTCATCCATAAGAAAAAAGTGTAATAACAAAAATTCATTTATACATAATTATGCAACTAAATACATGTTATAAAACCAACAGAGCATAAAAGCCATACTTGAAACTTGTGTGGAAAACAAACCAACAAGATTCCAAAGCCACACAGGTTTCCATTTAATAAAGGACTACAAAAACCACAAAGATACATGAAGGAAAATAAGTCTATTCAACCACTAAAATCATTTGGCATGATCTAGAATAAAACTCTCTACATGGTGATTTTATGAACAATGCATAAAAGAAAAACACTACTAAGTAATTTACCAAACTCTTTCCTAAGAGAATTTCAATCAAAAATTGTGAAGAGATCAGTTATGAAAACTACAAAGTTTTATAAAAGAAAACAAGTACATTTGCTAACCAAGTATTGGGTAGGACTTGGAAGAATATTCCATGTTTGGTGAATTTTCCATAACACATAAAAACACTACTATGTAGTGTTATCAAACTATTTTCCAAAAGGGATTGTATCCAAATTTGTCCAATTATGATTACACCACTTTGTTAACCACATGATTATTGTGTTTGATCATAATAATCATGCCTAAAATAATTTTAAATCCATTTAATCAAATAAATGGTGAGAAATAACAAAATTCACTTAATCTAGCACCCCAAATAAAAAATAGAAATATTCTTCAAATAGACCAAAACAAAACATGGTGAGGTTGCGAATTTAATGAGCTTCCCAAATATAATTTTTAATAATTTTTATCTTTGCAAATTGGCCCTAAAAAACAAATGTTTTTGTTCAGTTTATAAGGCAGAAGGACCTTTCTGTGAATTCTCAAACTCGTAGGGGGGTATTGAAAATAGCCTTTTATTTTTCTTCTTCTTCTTCCTCTGCCAGAAGGCAGAGGAGAAGCGCCATTGTGGCATCGCCACCACTGCCACGTCCCAACCGCCGACTTCGGGCGTGGATAAGGACCAGGAAGACGTCCCCATCGAGCTCACTCCTGTCCTCTCTCTCTCGCTCATTATATCTCTCTGTACCAGACCCGAAGAACGAAACCCTAACCCTACCCGTACGGCCGCCGGCCGTTGCCGTCGTTCCCGGTCATCCTTGGAGACACCGAGACCACCGGGAGCTGCGCCTCGCTTTCCTCTACCTCCCCGCGGAGTATCGCTTGCCGGGACGCCGCGAAGCCACCGGATTTCATCATCTCGTTCATCTCCGGCCGCCGGACGCCGTCGATGATTCCGGTCGATTCCGGCGAAGTCTTGCTCCTCCAACTCTTCCACGAGCCTAAGGGTGAGCTGAGGAGTCTCCGCGTACTACCAATTTTAGTTTTCATCCCTGAATTCGTCGCGCTGCCGTGTTCCGTTATCTGTCGCCGCCGCGATTCTCGTCGCCGGCCATCCATTGACCAAATGGCCACTCCGCCGCCACCATCTGGTTCTCCTTGTTCCCTTCTAGCTGTAGGATCAAACGAATCCTTCCAATTCCTGAAGAATCAATCGATTGGAGTATCACAGCAGAGATTCCCTCCGGTGATGACACGGGCCTGATGTCAGCATGACATCATAATTGCTTATTCTCTTTTAATCAAATTAAAAACTGCCACATGGACCCACCTGTCATTTTAAAAATCAGAAAATAAATAAAAATTGTTTAATAAATATCTTTTATTCTGTTAATCAGAAAAATATGAAAAATACATCAAAATGTTTAGAAAAATAAATTCTATATGTTTATAAACCTTTTAAACATGTTTGAAAAAGTTTAAAATTAAATATTCTCTTTAATTAAATTAAATCATTTAAAATTGAGAAAAATCATAAATAATTCATAAAATCATAAAAATACAAGTTATATACCAAAATGCTCCAAATAACAAATGCAACTCATTTATGATGTTTACAAAGTCATTTGACCATGTTTGCATGTGTGCAATATTGTCCCTAATCATTTAATTCATTTAAAATTAATAAATTAATATCTTATTCAAAGATTTTCAGAATACTTCAACTGAGGTACCAAATTAAAGAGAAAAATATTTTCAATTCAAATATGTCAAACCTAAAACATTTTGTTGAACTTATAAACTTGTTATTCAAGATATAATGGAATTTGATAATCGTCTACTATAACCATAAACAACTAAAACAAGCATTATTTTATTTAATAATAAGACTCATGTTTTCACACCTATTAAAACCTATCATCACTAGTTATTAAGCAAAGTATTATGATGATAGAGTTAGCTGTATTAGTTCATCATTTTCAACTGAACTCATTGTCATTAGCTCTACACTTTTGAAATATAAAACCAAACCTGTTTGTTACCTTTTCAATAACTGTTTACCATGTGTTATTGTCTTGTTGCCTAACCATGTTATAACACTTCTACTTAAACATGATAACAAGTGTTTGTTCAATAAAAGTGAAACACACTTAAGCCTAAAAGAAATAACAACATCACCACAAGTAATGAAACAACTCTAAGTCACCTAACAATTGTGTGAATATGTTATCGTTTCAAACGTGGCTTACACTTGTAAGCTGGGGTATTTTCCAGGGGATTTCACGATGCATCTCATTACTATGCATATATCATCTTGCCAGTGTTTTCTGTAGTCCTTGCCGGGACTACTTTGCAATCTTTCAGATGTTTGGATTTCTCTACGCGACCCCGAACCCCGAAGACCTGGATTATTATGGTTATTTCAATCTCAGGCAAGTTCATCACTTGCTCATATCCTTTGCAGTATCTCATAACAAACTATTGGCAAAAACCCTATCGTATTATCACCTATTCTCAAAAGAATGCATGATCCTATTTTTATAATAATATGACTAATTGAATGACTACCCGAGTGGTAGTGTTCTGTTTGGTGGGCGGATGGAACCATGGTAAGATGAATAGGTCAAAGGAAGGTTCCATCTGCATGGGAACGTATTACCTAGGAATTAACAACAACTGCCGTCAGGATTCTTGCGCCGTAAATTCGCGTTGACCATGGATCTTTTGTGGGGGGAGTAAGTCAGCCGTGATACTTCTCTCGTTCGCATGTCAACGGACTAACAGAGACGTACGCTGTAGGTCTTGCGAGACTACAGGCACATGGGTGGGAGTCCTTACGTCCCACGGGCTCTGGGGTCTATGAGTGTCTGCCAGGGGCGCGTAGATCTCCATCGTGAGGGGTGGAATCAGGCGTTCAACCTGCTGGCAGAAATGGGTGGGCATGCGTTGTGCGGAGAAGCACGGTTTGGCTTGGACCAACTACCGGGCCCCACACCTGAGTGGGGGTGGACAGGATCTCGAGCCTGGTTGTGCAACATGGTCTTGGTCGTCCATGGGTAAAGTAACGCACCTCTGCAGAGTGTAAAAGGATGTGACATGTTACCCCTTGTTCCGGGAAGGAGCTGCGAACGCCGCAGGAAAGGCAACTCCATGAAAGTTCTAATCCTGTGAAGATCTGGCGGGCATAGTTTTCAGAATTAAAAGCAACCTCTTGAAGAAAGTTTTACAAAACCTTGCATTAGCTCATGACTCTTTCGAGTCTAAAGCTGTAGTTAGTGCTCAACCACCCACTATATATCATGAACTTGCTGAGTAACGCTCGTTACTCATTCTATCCCGTTTGACCCATTGCTTAGAGTTGAAGCCTATGGAAGTCGTCACCGTGAAGCCATCTTTACCTTATGAATCTAGGTGGAGTCTTATACTATTTATCTAGTAAAGCATCATCACCAACAACGCTGATGGAGGAGAAGCTATCAAGGTGTAGGTAGAGTCCATTCTTGGACTTAGCAATTACAAGCCATACTTTAGGGCTGACATCAGCCGTAGTGGATTAGTTCTGAGCTAGAGTTCTTCTCCGGCTTGGAGCTTCGAATTGCTTCTTCTGATGTTTCATTTGAAGGACATCTTCTTGATTCATCAGGGAGATTCTCAAGATTTTGTAATGAAGTTTGTATCCTATAGTTTTACCTGGTCCCGCTGTGTTTCTGTTGTACTACTCTGAGGGATGTAATATTCACGGATAAGTCCTTCTGTGAGTATTATGTCATCGACTTGCGCACTACACATGCAGTGGTGTGCTGGGTCACCACAGGTGGTATCAGAGCGAAGCGACCTTAGGTTTAAAACCTTTTAGGAGATCTGTAGGTTGGTAAATACCATAGGAAGCCATCTTATCTAAACCATATTTCCTACAACTATGATGATCATTCACTTGAGTATGATGTAATCATACTTGTATAGAATCTTCCTACTCAACTTGAGTAAAGATACTTATCTATTTTCTTAATACCTAGGTATATATAGTTAGAAGTTTAGTAAGTACTAGTTCCATTAAGAAAAAGAATTCTGACATAGTCAGAGATGATCAAGCCATACATATGATTACCCCATTCTATGAATTAATAGGATGGAGTAAAACATGGTGTAGAGTAAGTATAGGAGTCATCAAGAAGGGTTGATTTAGAATCATGAGGAGTCATTAAACCATGGTAACTATGGGGTACATACCATATCCTTAGTTATCAACTCTAGAGGTGAATCAGTACAGTAAAGTATAGAATAGAATTAGGAGAAGGCATAAGTATTGATGGAAGCTACACTACTACTTCCACGACGTAATCAACAACATGAAGGATCAACAAATACCATGAGAAGCTTATCATAACCAAGATGAAGTGATTCAATTGACGTGGTACTTAGTCCTATAGGAAACCATGATAGTCAACAACTACTATAGAATTATTTTGTCTTGGTTTATTCTATTGCAGTAAGGCATGCAATTGGAGTAATTACCTAGGCAAAGGGGGGTTGTGTAGACTAGGATTACAAGGTAATATATACCTACTTGTAGTGTATAGCATTTAAGAGCCTTGGTACCTGAGATGCTTTACTCAAAGTACTGTTATTTCACAGGCTTTTGATGCATGAGTGATAACTGCATTTGGGATTTATTGCTTCTTATTTGGATCTTTGATTGACTAGATCTGTACATGAAGATTGAATTTGATGTGCATATGCATGTGCAAACATTGATTTCTATCTTGATGTTACTGGTCTAGAGGGTATAGGATTAGAATGAGAGCGGTCTGAGTAATCAGCAGATGGAAACAACCACAAAAGTTCTGGAAGACCAGGAAGTCAAGAAGGCATAAGTCAATAAAGTTACTGATGGGAATGGACCACATTCCATATCTTGTTTGGAGTTGGGGATATACTTCATCAACACATGGAGATATACTACAAGTGATAAGAAGAAAATCACATGAATAGTTATATCCTATAAGGAAACAGGTAGAAGTTTGATAAATAAACTTATAGGGTCATTCCATAGAAGTCAAAACCCAAAGATATAGAAGGACCATAGGAAGTAACCAGTGGAATAGGTTATAGTCACCTATAGGAAAGAGTTAAAACTCGAGGAAACTCGAAGATATTTTCACTAATAATTGAGTCTAAGTGAGTGTACACTACTTTGTACAAGTTTCTTTGAAAAATATTTATCTTGAGACCATTAGACTGAACCAAATGGAGTCCAAACCATAGACAATATCCAGTGTATCAGAAGAATCTTATGGGTTATTCATCACCTGGTGGATATACCAAATGTTCTTCAGAAAGTTGTGAGAGGTAGGAAACCATATCTATTCATCGGAGAATGAGACTTGGTATCCACTATGTGGTGGAAATACCACGTGTTCTTCGTGAGACTATTAGGAAGGCCTAGTAACAAGACAGAGTTGTCCTAACAACTGGAATATTATTAGATTATCATACAAGACAGTGGAAGGTGAACAATCAAGACAAGAGGATACACATGCCAAGGTCAACACAAGAAACGGATGTGAAGATTCAACGGTCTACAGAAGTTCTCTCTACCTATCTTTACGTGAGAGAGGTTGAACTTCGGGACGAAGTTCTTGTTAAGGGGGAGATACTGTAACATCCCAGTGTTTGGGAGGTTATAAGGATCTAAATTTAATATGTGCATTTGCAAAGCATGCATCTAAAAGTACGGGAAATTTTGGCGCGAAAGTTTAAACGAATCAAAGTGACCAATGTTTCACTTGACATGATGAAATAGGTCTAGTTCATCTAGTCATGAGTACATTTGGAGTGATCTTTATAATAGGTATCTTAAGAAACTAAATCATCTAATAACACAAACCATGATTGGTTGTGACCAACACCAACCCTCAACAACCTTAACCACAAGTCTATATGTGACTTGGGATAATCCACTAGGTATCTAGAACTCAAAGAGGGGTGAGTATCCAAATCAAATATCTGATGATCATACTTCCACAAATAAGTAATACCTCATTGAACCATCTCATCAACAGAGGTGTTAGGTTCTCTCAAACAATAACTCTTAAGTTATAAACCATCCACACAACATCTTTCTAAATTATTTAGTAACTACTAAGTGAACCATCACAAGTAAATAACAAAGTTTCAATAGAACACAAGTGTTACAAACAAGTATTAACTTAAACCCCACAAGTGGGAAATGACTTAATAATTGTATTAACATATTTATCGAATATGTACATATCTCCTCAACCATAAAAGAAGTACCTAAGGGAATAATCAAATCTTCTTTAACCACTGTTAAAACCTTGATCATCACATATGATCTTTCCAAACCTCTATGCCTGCATCATGAATACAAATCAAGGATATCAAATCAAAACATAGCACTCTGAGTAACCAAGTAACAACCATGATCAAAGCCATTAAGTCCAATCACTTTATCATGCTCAATGTTTCCATCATCTCAAACAAGTGAGCATATGAAAGCTCAACACATTAATGAACCATTTGATTAACTTATAATCTTAAATTTCCATTTCACAAACACTCCACATTTCTATCCTTATCAATATTCAACAACTAAAGTATCTCTGGATACAAGTAAAGAATAACAACTAGATATAACCTCTATTAGAGGAATTGGATTGAAAGCTAAATAAAACCAATCATGTATGAGATAAGTATCTATCTTATGGGAAGCAAAACAAGAAATGTATGGAAGGATAATAAAAGTATGAATTAAATCCTAATCTAGATCTTGTTAGTTTGGCTAGACTAATGTATCATGTTTCCTCAAACTCCTCCAAGATATTCTGCAAGAGAAGAAACCACAAGACAGGAAGAAATATCACATGAAGATCTCCAAGAAGATTATTTAGAGTGTGTTTGAAGTGCTACCCTAATCTTTCTTTAAGAGTACTTGGAAACTCTTATATCTTGATATGATCTTATTAACTCTCTGGAAATAGTGTGATACTCCAATGTTAGTGTTATATAGAAGTAGTTTGATAACAAGACTAGCTACCTTGTTAACAAATCACTTTTGTATACTCAAACAATTGAATGTCATACACAAACAAACATAAGATTGAACAATCTGGTACATCTCAGCCTAATGTATATGAGTAGTAATTTGGAGGCAAGACTAGCTACCTTGTTTACAAATTCTTCTTATATGCATAAGTGCAACTTGATGTCACAACACCAACTTATATTCCTTTATAATCATCTAAATAAAATCTTTGCTTGGAATAATTGGTTGCCTTCACCCAAGGGGGAGATAATTGAAGTTGGAAACCAAGAGAGAAACCTACCTGCAGTGGACAAAGGCAATACCAGAAGACTTGTCGTGGGATAATCACGGCAGATGTTACCAGGGGTAACTGATCTTGGGGCAAGTCGACACAGGCGTTCGGGAGAGGGTTTAGCTCAAGAGAAGACATGGTACAACTTGATCTGACAGCCGGCAATCGAAGTCGCCGGATCTCTATTCTCGATACAATAACTCGATTAGGGTTTACACTGGATACTCGATATCACACGATATTGCTAGGGTTCTTGGATCTCTCTCTCCCTAAAACTATACCTGAGGGTCGGTTTATAAAGCACCCGTACCCCCTAACTTATTCGGCAAGGCATATTCCGGATCCTACATGAACACGGCGCACTAACCATAACTTTCCTTTACAATGGCCCATAACCCAGGCCGTTAAGCCCACAAGTTTGGGCCTCCACAAGCTTCTTTATTCTTAGCCGAATCCTGCACGCCATCCTTCGGACCGGGTTATTTCCTCAGAGCTTGGCATACCGGGTTAGCATCCCCCTGTCAGTAGTCCCCAGAATAGCCTGGGCTTCATGGATCTCCTTGAAGCGCTTGCTATTCCCTGCAAAGATATAGATCATACGGGCGTATGAAGACCGGGTTAAGATGTTTTGATATTCGGCTAGGCCTCACTCCATGGTGGCCATGTGATAACCCGGATTTGGCCTCCAGACATTTAGGTTCAAATTCCCAGGTCCAGACTACCACGAAAATGCCAAGATCTCATGCTCGATAATCAGTCCCGTCATTACGGGGCAAATCCTTTCCTTCTTCTGTCCCAATGCCTCGCTCAATACTCAACGCATATCCCGCAAGATCTTCGCTGATAACCTTTACCCCGCGGTTTCCGGCTACTGGCCGTTAGGATAGGCTCACCCTTGCCTTATAAATAGTACTTAATGGGCAACCCTAAGCCTCTCACCACGCCACAACTTCCCCTCTTCTTCCTTGCTCCCAACACCCTCGCGACACCACCGTGAGGAGCTCGCACCGGTCACCAACGCAAGCTCACCAGCGACCGCGCCCGCCCTTGAGTCGCCTTGCGCCACCGTCAAGTGTCATCGCTGCTCCTCCGTTTCTCTCATTCGAGCCACGCCGCCCGTCGCCATCGTATTAGACTCCAATCTCCCCGGTAAGCTCCTCGCAACCAGTCAATCAATCCTCACAACTTTCAATTTACCCAAGATCGGATCTAGGTCAACCCGCAAGTCATTTGTCCGATTGCACCAAACTAGATCGACTCGAGGCCTGCCAACTCCTTTAATCATCTGCCCTATAGTCACAAATGATCCTCCAACCCTCATTGATCACCAATTTTACTTAAAAATCATCCGCAAGCATTTCCATCTAGATCCGTTCCTCCTCAATTTTCCGCCTATTGCATTAACACCCGGAAAAACCCTCCTTTTCCAGCCACTTCATTTGCGACATAAATATGGGCAACCATCCGTCATCCCCGAATACCTTTCCCTATGTAAGTGACCAACAATTTCACAAGTGTGCTCAATACCCGGACAGTTCTCGACTTCGCACCTTCTTGATACCTTTATATTCGGATGCCTCAGTATTCCCGGGTCTTATTTCACACGCCTCTTCTCTTTATGTTTTGCAGGCTGGCCCCATGGCTCCCAAGCGACAAGGAAAACAGCCGGCTCCGACAAGGACCACCCAAACCATATCTGCCAACTGGGGGCGTTCCACAACCACCAAAGCCAAATTGGACAAGGACCCTCCCTTCTCAAAAAGACATCCACTGGAGGGTCCCGGGTAATGAGACTCGTCCCACCCCCGAAGAAAACGAGGTAATCTGCTTCGTTGACCACGTGACCCGGGGATTTCGTCCTCCGGCTCATCCTTTCTTTAGGGAGGTCTTAGATCATTATGGACTCCGGGTGTTTGACATAGGGCCTAACTCCATGTTAAACATTACCCACTTCATTGTTCTATCTGAGTCGTACTTGTGCATGCCACCGAGTCTGACTCTTTTCATTGAGTTATTCCAGTGCAAGCCGTGCCGCGAAAGCGGCGACGGAGCGCTTCTCACTTGCGGCGGGGTATCCATCCAACGCCGTAAGAATTCTCTGATGCCAACCCTCAACCTGCACTCCCACGTTGAACATTGGCAGCTATCCTTCTTTTACTGCCACGATACCTCCCCCGACAGCGAAAAGAAGCTACCGGGTTACTCAGAGGCCCCCCTCAAGCTCTCCGAGTCTTTCAATGCCTTCGCATCAGACTCAGACAGGGAGGCAATCCTTCCTTCGCTAGCCATTCTCTCAGCCCAGGGCCTCCTAGGGCTCAATTTAATAAAAACTTGGGTCGATTTCCGAATCCAACCTAATTCCGTTCGCGCCAAATTGATGTGCGAGTACTCGGGGCACACCACAGACGCGCTCCGCTACTCCACCAAGAGCTTTGCGACCGGTGATACTATAAAGACTATCAAGGGCTTCTTGGCAGAGAAGCTGGAGGCGATAAAGGGCATCGCCGGGTTACCTCCGTTTACCCGGGAAAATCCAGCTCCAGCGGTAATACCCGGCGCTCATAGCTTGTTTCCGCATTTCAACTCGATACTGCTTCTAAGCCTTTAATCTTATCTTTTTACCTCAGGCTGATGACCCTTTCTGGAGAGCTGAACCACTCCCCCCCTCCAGAGACCCGGAAGAGGAGGACGAGGCGACTGACGATAGTGAAGGTATTCACTCAGGATCTGCATATTTTTACTTGCATTACTTTCCTCTCGTCTGTCTTTTTTCCAATGAATGCACACCCGGTTCGCAGGGCTAGAGGACGAGGGTGGAAACAATGAAGACGACCCGGAGAGAACCGAGTCTGACCCAGAGGCAACAGTCGGGGCCAAGAGGAAAGGCAGGGGGACAGTGTCCAAGGTTCCTTTTTCCTCATTATCCTCTGAACCTTACTCCTTTGACGTCATGCGACGACTTAACCATCAATTATCAAATTCATCATGCTTGAAGGATTCCCTCCCAGCCAAGCGCAGGGTAACTCGGAGCTCCCCAGGTGAAGATCCACTTAACCCGGGCATTTCCGCCCCCTCGGTCCCTCGTGGCAGTGCTCCTCCATCTCGCTCTTCCAACTCTCCTCAGCGCCACCCTTCTCCTAACCACCCACGTGCCGGGCAATTCCGGGTTCCATTAGTGGTTCCTGCGAATACCTCGTCTACTTCAAGTGGCGAGCTCCCATCGGATTACACCGTAAATGCCGGGTAAGTTTTTGCCTTACTACTTCTTTTTGCCTCTAGCGAACTTTCATCCGAGCCGCCGTCATCATTAATAACTGCCTTTTTTCATCTTTCTTTCAGCGCTCAGGTCACCGTCAGTGACCCGGAAAACACAGAAACGGATAACCTCCAGGTGGAGAAGCCAACTGACGACGCAGACGCCGCAACTGGTGGTGATGCGGCCACTAACCGGGAACAAGGCCCTCTGAACAATCCACTTTCCCAAACCGTCGGATCTCCTTCCTTATCGGAACCAGTAGACGAAGAGATAGAAATTCTAGATACAAGGATGAGCCCTCCCAACCCGGACACTCAGACTGTCCGGGTCTCCACTCCAAATGCAAGGGGAACCCCCCTACCAGATGATCAAGCTGCCGGCTCTTCCGGGACTCGCTCCGAGGAGTTAACTTTTGCCCAGATGCTAGAGACCCTGCGCGCCTTAAGGGCTAACGAGGAAAATATCTTGGGGTCTTTGATAACCAAACACGAGGTAAGTTTGATTAATGTTGCTTGTACCTTTGTCCAGTCCCCAAGTTCCGAGGGAGTTCATTCATGACTTGCTCGGTACTTTTATTATACCAATGACTGATAACTGTGCTCTTCTACCTGACTAATGCTTTTTTAACATCCATGCAGTCTTACGTGACTCAATACGAGGAGAAACTTGCGGACGCCGCCAAGCTCGTTGAAAAGGAGATATGTTTACGTGAAGCAGCCGAGGCTGAAGCCAGGAGGAACAGGCAATTAATGAAGAAGTACCGAAGAAGGGCTCACCAAGCCGAAGATGACCTGACAAGCCTTTCCGTCGAAATATCTGACACCTATCGTTCTTTGCTTGGTATGCTTCCTTCTCCGGTTTTATCCTTTTGACAAACAGCAAAAGTTGTCCGACTTATATCTTCATTTTACTTCAGGCCCGGACGAAGCCATGCCGGATGAAGATGACATTGCCAAGCTGAAAACCATAAAGAGTGCTATCCGGTAGCTATGTGCCGGGACCAGATGGATCCTTGACGAGTTACGGTGTCCGGGTAGAGGACATGTTGACCTGAAGAGGCTGTTGGACGCCCTATCCACTATTCCCGAGTGGATTCGGCACTGGAAGCGCTCATCTTGCCGGGTTGGAGTGACCCGGGGGCTTGCGCTTGCGAAAGCTTATCTCCCCAAGCTCGAGTTAGAGAAGCTTATGGGCGGCTTCCCAGAGTTCAAGCTTGATGGATCCAAGTTTTCAGTAAAGGATTTCCAGGCCGTCCAGAAGGAGGTCCGTTACCCGGCCAGCGTAATTGCTGATGAACTGGATGTTAACATACTTGTTCCAGCATATGATTCTGCCGATAAAGCAATTAAGTCGGATCTTCCTGAGCCTTATGACATGCTGGCTCGGTGGAAGGAGGAAGCTGCTGCGATAAGGGCGGAGGCTGCCAAGAAACAAGCTGAAGCCGGCTCTGCTCCTGCTGCCTCAACATCAGTCGTTCCGCCCCCTGCAGGGGCTGGCGCCGCCGATCCGGGTGTTGCTGCTACCACCAATGATGGCAAGGGTAAGGCCAAGATGGGCGCCGAGTGATATATGGTTTCCGATGCCTCTTCTTAAGCGTCAGTCGGTCGACATACTTTTTGAAACAGTCATTTTTTAGGCGGTGCGCCTGTGCACCTTTGATATTTTTTCACCAGTATTTTGTAATGCACACTAAGGCCTTGATATACTCGATGCCTGTTCCGACCTTTGTAAGTTTAAGCTCATCTGTTCTCGATATCTGGTTTTATTTATTGCTCCTTTTGTAAAAACTCAATTTCCGGGTCTCATGGGTATTGACAAGCGGATTTTGCTTCGAAGTCCCCAAGTCCCCAAGACTCGGATATTTGGATTTTTGCAACTATACAAGTAAGCCAGTTCTTTTCAAGATTTCAAGCTACCGGGCCCGGATTGCCGAGCCTAGGACACTTGATCTTGAAAAGGCACAAAATGCTTATTGCTATTTTCACAAAGATCCATGAGTTGTTTCACATCGGTTTTGAAGTTATGCTTAATAGTCATTGAGTTTCCAGCTATTCAGCCTTGTACTCTGCATAACTTGTGGTTTAGATGACCCTTTTGACTGTCTTGTACTGTAAGCCGGCTTTCGCGTGGATACCATGTTGTTACATCAATACGAAGACGTAGCCAGCCAATTCCCGTCGGGTTTCATGACTAACTGCCATCGTAAGCGAACAAATCATGCCACTTTAATGCGAGTCACATCGAGCTTAAGTAAGAGTAGCCAAGAAATTTGGACTTCTTTGTCCGGTTATAAGATTGTAGCCGTACTCGTTTGCGAGTAATCGGCCCTTATAACTCATAGGCATCATGGCCGGGTCTTTGAGTTTGTAACTGTGCTATTTAAGCGACCAGCCCCCAAGACCTAGATATACGCATCGTACTGAGAATACATAACCTGATAACAACCATCTCTTTTCTTGATAACCATCTCTTTACTTGATATGAAAAACTGATAACAACCATCTCTTTTCTTGATAACCATCTCTTTACTTGATATGAAAAATGTAGGTCAGCAAGCCGCCTCATTAAAAACCCGTCCAGTCCCCAAAGGTGCCCTGGATAGGAAAAGAGTACGTCAGAAAACCTGCTGCCTATTACATCGTGCAATTCCACTTGCCAATATAGTCTTTACTAAGTATAATACGGACGCAGCTGAGCCACGTTCCATGGTCTATCTCTTTCTTGCATAGATGAAGTGGTGTGTGCGGTGTCATTGACTGTAGCCGACTCTTCCCTTGCATCTATCAAATAATATGATCCGTTATGTAGGCTCCGGCTTATGATAAACGGTCCTTCCCATGGTGGTGATAATTTGTGTTTTCCTTCGTTTGACTATACCAGACGCAGAACCAAGTCTCCTTCCTGGAATACCCGGGTCTTCACACGCCGGCTATGATACCTCCGTAGATCTTGCTGATATATGGCTGATCTTTCCAGGGCTTGTTCTCTTTGTTCTTCTAACATATCTACGGCGTCCTGCCGGGTTTTTTCGTTCTCTACTTCGACGTAAGCTGATACTCTGGGCGAATCGTGAATAATATCACTTGGTAACACTGCTTCCGCACCATAGACCATGAAGAAGGGTGTCATCTGAGTGGATCTGTTAGGTGTAGTGTTGATACCCCAAACCACAGAAGGAAGTTCCTCGACCCATGCACCAGCGGCCCTGACACAGGGAACTCGCAATCGTGGTTTTAATCCGCGAAGCAATTCTTGGTTTGCCCTCTCCACTTGTCCATTGGCCTGGGGATGAGCCACCGATGCCACATCGAGCCGGATTCCATTATTGCCGCAAAATTTCTCCATCTCACCAAGGGACATGTTGGTTCCATTGTCGGTAATTATGCTGTGGGGATACCCAAACCGGTAGATAATCCTTTTCAGGAACTTGACTGCTGTAGCTGCTTCGCAATTAGTAACTGGCATAACCTCAACCCACTTGGTAAACTTATCAATGGCCACCAAAAGATGTGTTTTCTTGCATGGTGACATATGGAAGGGGCCAACCATGTCCATACCCCAGACGGCAAACGGCCAGGTTAACGGGATAGTCCGCAACTCCATAGCCGGCACGTGGGTTTGGCGAGCGTACCTTTGACATCCGTCACACCTTGCTACCAATCGCTCCGCATCCGTTAGGGCCGTGAGTCAGAAAAACCCGTGTCGATAAGCTTTAGCCACAAGAGACCTTGTGGACGCATGATGTCCACAGTCGCCTTCATGGATTTCCTTGAGAATCTGTCTGCCTTCTTCCGGCGCCACGCAGCGCAAAAAGACTCCTGCTGCACTTCTTTTGTACAATTCCCCATTGATGATAGAGTACCCCTTTGCTCGCCTCAAAATTTGCCTTGCTAATACCTCCTGTTGTGGTAACTCGCCTCGTGATAGGTAGGCCAAAAACGGTTCTGTCCACTCGGGAATAGTACGTACAGTGGCTACGAGCCCTGAATCCGAGTCTTGATTTGCCAATTCCTCCTCTGACTCGATTTTAACTGATGGTCGCCATAATTCGTCCAGGAAAACGTTAGGTGGAACCGGCTCTCTGCGCGAGCCGAGTCTGGCGAGGGCGTCGGCTGCCTCGTTCTTTCTTCTGTCTATATGCTCCACCTCATACCCGGAAAAACATCCTGCTACCCTATCAACTTCCCTGCGGTATGCCGCCATAGTTGCGTCCTTTCTGTCCCACGTTCCTGACACCTGCTGTACCACAAGGTCCGAGTCTCCGAAGCACCGTATCCTCTTGATGTTCATCTCCTTGGCTACCTTTAAGCCATGCAATAGGGCCTCATACTCGGCCACGTTGTTGGAACAGTCGAAGTGAATTTGTAGCACGTAACTCAATTTGTCCCCTTTGGGTGATGTTAGCACCACCCCAGCTCCTGATCCCTCGTACTGCTTTGATCCGTCGAAGTGCATGACCCATGACTCGGAATTTGGAACCGTTGCGGTCATGCCTGTATGTGTCCAATCGTTAACGAAATCAACTAAAGCTTGAGACTTGATTGCTGACCTGGGTTCGTAGTTGATATGATAATCCCCCCATCTCTATCGCCCATTTGGCTATTCTTCCCGTCGCGTCCGAGTTTCTGATGATATCCGACAGTGGTATTGAACTAACCACTGTTATCGGATGCTCTTGGAAATACGGCTTCAACTTCCGGCTAGCCATAAAGACCCCGAACACCAGCTTTTGCCAATGCGGATAGCGCTGCTTTGCTTCTGATAATACCTCACTGACGTAATAAACCGGCCTCTGAACCGGGTAACCTTTCCCGTCCTCTTTGCGTTCCACGACAACCACTGCGCTAACGGCTCGGGGGCCAGCTGCCACGTATAGCAACATAGGCTCTTTAGGACCCGGCGCCGCTAGTACTGGTGCTTCAGATAATTGCTTCTTTAGTGCTTCAAACGCTTCATCTGCCTCTTCGTCCCATACGAATTTATCCGATTTCCGGAAGAGCCGATACAAGGGTATTGCTTTTTCTCCGAGTCTAGATATGAACCGGCTCAAGGCTGCTACACAGCCCGTGAGCTTTTGAACATGCTTCAAGTTCTCCGGCTTTTTCAAACTCTGGATTGCCTTGATTTTATCTGGATTTGCCTCAATTCCTCTCTCGGAAACTATGAAGCCGAGTAATTTCCCAGCCGGAACTCCGAACACGCACTTCGTTGGATTAAGCTTCATCTGGTACCTCCTCAGGTTTTTGAATGTCTCCTTTAGATCATCGATAAATGTCTCCGCCTTCCTGGTCTTGATGACCACGTCATCCACATAAGCATGGACGTTACGTCCGATTTGGTCCTCAAAGCACTTTTGAATACACCGTTGGTAAGTTGCGCCCGCGTTCTTCAACCCAAATGTCATAGTTTTATAACAAAAGGCCCCAAACGGGGTTATGAATGATGTTTTCTCCCAATCCTCCCTTTTGAGCTTAATCTGATGATACCCGGAATATGCATCCAGGAAGCATAACAGATCGCTTCCAGCTACTGCGTCTATAATCTGATCTATCCTTGGGAGCGCGAACGGATCCTTTGGGCAATGCTTGTTGAGACTAGTGAAGTCAATGCACATCCTCCAATCGTTGGTCTTTTTCATCACCAGAACCGGGTTAGCCAACCAATCCGGGTGAAATACTTCCATGATAAAGCCGGCTGCCAATAGCCGAGCGATCTCTTCGCCTATAGCTTTCCTTCTTCCTCATTCATTTTCCTCAAACCTTGTTTCACGGGCCTGGACTTGGGATCCACATGCAAACTGTGCTCAGCCAATTCCGTAGGGATACCCCGGCATGTCGCTGGGTGTCCAGGCAAACACATCTGCATTCGAGCGAATGAACTCCACGAGCGCTCCCTCCTGCTCTTTTCCCAGGTTAGACCCTATGGTAAAACTGCTTAGTAGAATCCCCTTCGACAAAATCTATCTTCTTGGTGTCTTGCGCTGCCTTGAATTTTGCTCTCTCATCCTCAGTATTCGGCTTTTTCAAGGCTGTTCTATCGTCCGGATTTACTTGAGACCGGTAATATTCGAGCTCTTCCTTCCTGCATGCCTGCTCGGCCATAACTGAATCTCCTTCGTCGCACTCGGCCGCTATATCCCGGTTCCCATGTATAGTGATGGTCCGTTAGGACCCGGGATTTTCAGCTGCAAATACACGTAGCACGGCCTAGCCATGAATTGGGCGTAAGCCGGCCCTCCCCAACAGCGCGTGGTATGGACTGCGCCAACTTGACCACCTCGAACGTGAGCCACTCCACTCGATAATTATCCGTCGATTCCCCAAAAGCAACTTCCAAAGTGATCCTTCCCTCGGGGCTCGCCGAGTGACCCGGTACGATCCCGTGAAAGATTGTTGAACTTTTCTGCAGCTGGGACTCTTTGAGACTCATCCGTAAGAAGGTCTCCCAATAAAGGATGTTGATGCTACTTCCACCGTCCATCAGGACCTTCTTCAGCTCGTAACCATTAACCTGTGGAGCAACCACCAACGCCAAGGCCCCTGGACGCTCCACCTTTTCCGGATGATCTCTTCTACTCCACGTTATCTCTTGTTCTGCCCATCTAAGATATCCCGGCGCGGCTGATGAAACCGAATTTGCCGCTTGCTTTGATGTCTCTTTGTTCCTGCCAGAAGTTCCTGTAGTATGCACATGATATTGTCCTTTTAAGTTAGTCGTTCGTACCGTGTCGACGAAGATATTGATCCGGCCGATCGTCAATATGAATCCGGACTCGAGGTGATCCGATTCTGGCCCCCAGCCGGAATCGTCCACCAACTTTTCTTCTTCGTGGTCGATGTAGATTTCGCCAATGACAAGATTCTCCATGCCCTTCCGAGCTTCTCCCGTGATGTAGACACCTTTGGACGCAGGCCCCACGGTGGGCGCCAACTGTCGTGGGATAATCACGGCAGATGTTACCAGGGGTAACTGATCTTGGGGCAAGTCGACACAGGCGTTCGGGAGAGGGTTTAGCTCAAGAGAAGACATGGTACAACTTGATCTGACAGCCGGCAATCGAAGTCGCCGGATCTCTATTCTCGATACAATAACTCGATTAGGGTTTACACTGGATACTCGATATCACACGATATTGCTAGGGTTCTTGGATCTCTCTCTCCCTAAAACTATACCTGAGGGTCGGTTTATAAAGCACCCGTACCCCCTAACTTATTCGGCAAGGCATATTCCGGATCCTACATGAACACGGCGCACTAACCATAACTTTCCTTTACAATGGCCCATAACCCAGGCCGTTAAGCCCACAAGTTTGGGCCTCCACAAGCTTCTTTATTCTTAGCCGAATCCTGCACGCCATCCTTCGGACCGGGTTATTTCCTCAGAGCTTGGCATACCGGGTTAGCATCCCCCTGTCAAGACTAGTAGCAACTGGAGAGAAGAACATCCAGCAATAGAAGAGCATGAAGTAACACTGCCTCAATAAGGGAACATGAGCAGTTATCCAGGGAATCATTAGGTATTATTGGAGATCCTTGTCAAGCTCATCCTAGATGAGGAACAATTAATAATCACTTCAAGGGAAAACAATTATCAAGTATGATATAATAAGAAGTCATTACATCCACATGTCTGTGATATGTGGAGGTTAATGGTAGCAAGATGAACACCTTATTTTCAGATCATTCTCATCCATAAGAAAAAAGTGTAATAACAAAAATTCATCTATACATACTTATGAAACTAAATATATGTTATAAAACCAATAGAGCATAAAAGCCATACTTGAAACTTGTGTGGAAAACAAACCAACAAGATTCCAAAGCCACACAGGTTTCCATTTAATCAAGGACTACAAAAACCACAAAGATACATGAAGGAAAATAAGTCTATACAACCACTAAAATCATTTGGCATGATCTAGAATAAAACTCTCTACATGGTGATTTTATGAACAATGCATAAAAGAAAAACACTACTAAGTAATTTACCAAACTCTTTCCTAAGAGAATTTCAATCAAAATTGTGAAGAGTTCAGTTATGAAAACTACAAAGTTTTATAAAAGAAAACAAGTACATTTGCTAATCAAAGTATTGGGTAGGACTTGGAAGAATATTCCATGTTTGGTGAATTTTCCATAACACATAAAAACACTACTATGTAGTGTTATCAAACTATGTTCCAAAAGGGATTGTATCCAAATTTGTCCAACTATGATTACACCACTTTGATTAACCACATGATTATTGTGTTTGATCATAATAATCATGCCTAAAATAATTTTAAATCCATTTAATCAAATAAATGGTGAGAAATAACAAAATTCACTTAATCTAGCACCCCAAATAAAGAATAGAAATATTCTTCAAATAGACCAAAACAAAACATGGTGAGGTTGCAAATTTAATGAGCTTCCCAAATATAATTTTTAATAATTTTTATCTTTGCAAATTGGCCCTAAAAACAAATGTTTTTGTTCAGTTTATAAGGCAGAAGGACCTTTCCGTGAATTCTCAAACTCGTAGGGGGGTATTGAAAATAGCCTTTTATTTTTCTTTTTCTTCTTCCTCTGCCAGAAGGCAGAGGAGAAGCGCCATTGTGGCATCGCCACCACTGCCACCTCCCAACCGCCGACTTCGGGCGTGGATAAGGACCAGGAAGACGTCCCCATCGAGCTCACTCCTCTCCTCTCTCTCTCGCTCATTCTATCTCTCTGTACCAGACCCGAAGAACGAAACCCTAACCCTACCCGTACGGCCGCCGGCCGTTGCCGTCGTTCCCGGTCATCCTTGGAGACACCGAGACCACCGGGAGCTGCGCCTCGCTTTCCTCTACCTCCCCGCGGAGTATCGCTTGCCGGCACGCCGGGAAGCCACCGGATTTCATCATCTCGTTCATCTTCGGCCGCCGGACGCCGTCGATGATTCCGGTCGATTCCGGCGAAGTCTTGCTCCTCCAACTCTTCCACGAGCCTAAGGGTGAGCTGAGGAGTCTCCGCGTACTACCAATTTTAGTTTTCATCCCTGAATTCATCGCGCTGCCGTGTTCCGTTATCTGTCGCCGCCGCGATTCTCGTCGCCGGCCATCCATTGACCAAATGGACACTCCGCCGCCACCATCTGGTTCTCCTTGTTCCCTTCTAGCTGTAGGATCAAACGAATCCTTCCAATTCCTGAAGAATCAATCGATTGGAGTATCACAGCAGAGATTCCCTCCGGTGATGACACGGGCCTGATGTCAGCATGACATCATAATTGCTTATTCTCTTTTAATCAAATTAAAAACTGCCACATGGACCCACCTGTCAGTTTAAAAATCAGAAAATAAATAAAAATTGTTTAATAAATATCTTTTATTCTGTTAATCAGAAAAATATGAAAAATACATCAAAATGTTTAGAAAAATAAATTCTATATGTTTATAAACCTTTTAAACATGTTTGAAAAAGTTTAAAATTAAATATTCTCTTTAAATAAATTAAATCATTTAAAATTGAGAAAAATCATAAATAATTCATAAAATCATAAAAATACAAGTTATATACCAAAATGCTCCAAATAACAAATGCAACTCATTTATGATGTTTACAAAGTCATTTGACCATGTTTGCATGTGTGCAATATTGTGCCTAATCATTTAATTCATTTAAAATTAATAAATTAATATCTTATTCAAAGATTTTCAGAATACTTCAACTGAGGTACCAAATTAAAGAGAAAAATATTTTCAATTCAAATATGTCAAACCTAAAACATTTTGTTGAACTTATAAACTTGTTATTCAAGATATAATGGAATTTGATAATCGTCTACTATAACCATAAACAACTAAAACAAGCATTATTTTATTTAATAATAAGACTCATGTTTTCACACCTATTAAAACCTATCATCACTAGTTATTAAGCAAAGTATTATGATGATAGAGTTAGCTGTATTAGTTCATCATTTTCAACTGAACTCATTGTCATTAGCTCTACACTTTTGAAATATAAAACCAAACCTGTTTGTTACCTTTTCAATAATTGTTTACCATGTGTTATTGTCTTGTTGCCTAACCATGTTATAACACTTCTACTTAAACATGATAACAAGTGTTTGTTCAATAAAAGTGAAACACACTTAAGCCTAAAAGAAATAACAACATCACCACAAGTAATGAAACAACTCTAAGTCACCTAACAATTGTGTGAATATGTTATCGTTTCAAACGTGGCTTACACTTGTAAGCTGGGGTATTTTCCAGGGGATTTCACGATGCATCTCATTACTATGCATATATCATCTTGCCAGTGTTTTCTGTAGTCCTTACCGGGACTACTTTGCAATCTTTCAGATGTTTGGATTTCTCTACGCGACCCCGAACCCCGAAGACCTGGATTATTATGGTTATTTCAATCTCAGGCAAGTTCATCACTTGCTCATATCCTTTGCAGTATCTCATAACAAACTATTGGCAAAAACCCTATCGTATTATCACCTATTCTCAAAAGAATGCATGATCCTATTTTTATAATAATATGACTAATTGAATGACTACCCGAGTGGTAGTGTTCTGTTTGGTGGGCGGATGGAACCATGGTAAGATGAATAGGTCAAAGGAAGGTTCCATCTGCATGGGAACGTATTACCTAGGAATTAACAACAACTGCCGTCAGGATTCTTGCGCCGTAAATTCGCGTTGACCATGGATCTTTTGTGGGGGGAGTAAGTCAGCCGTGATACTTCTCTCGTTCGCATGTCAACGGACTAACAGAGACGTACGCTGTAGGTCTTGCGAGACTACAGGCACATGGGTGGGAGCCCTTACGTCCCACGGGCTCTGGGGTCTATGAGTGTCTGCCAGGGGCGCGTAGATCTCCATCGTGAGGGGTGGAATCAGGCGTTCAACCTGCTGGCAGAAATGGGTGGGCATGCGTTGTGCGGAGAAGCACGGTTTGGCTTGGACCAACTACCGGGCCCCACACCTGAGTGGGAGTGGACAGGATCTCGAGCCTGGTTGTGCAACATGGTCTTGGTCGTCCATGGGTAAAGTAACGCACCTCTGCAGAGTGTAAAAGGATGTGACATGTTACCCCTTGTTCCGGGAAGGAGCTGCGAACGCCGCAGGAAAGGCAACTCCATGAAAGTTCTAATCCTGTGAAGATCTGGCGGGCATAGTTTTCAGAATTAAAAGCAACCTCTTGAAGAAAGTTTTACAAAACCTTGCATTAGCTCATGACTCTTTCGAGTCTAAAGCTGTAGTTAGTGCATCAACCACCCACTATATATCATGAACTTGCTGAGTAACGCTCGTTACTCATTCTATCCCGTTTGACCCATTGCTTAGAGTTGAAGCCTATGGAAGTCGTCACCGTGAAGCCATCTTTACCTTATGAAGCTAGGTGGAGTCTTATACTATTTATCTAGTAAAGCATCATCACCAACAACGCTGATGGAGGAGAAGCTATCAAGGTGTAGGTAGAGTCCATTCTTGGACTTAGCAATTACAAGCCATACTTTAGGGCTGACATCAGCCGTAGTGGATTAGTTCTGAGCTAGAGTTCTTCTCCGGCTTGGAGCTTCGAATTGCTTCTTCTGATGTTTCATTTGCAGGACATCTTCTTGATTCATCAGGGCGATTCTCAAGATTTTGTAATGAAGTTTGTATCCTATAGTTTTACCTGGTCCCGCTGTGTTTCTGTTGTACTACTCTGAGGGATGTAATATTCACGGATAAGTCCTTCTGTGAGTATTATGTCATCGACTTGCGCACTACACATGCAGTGGTGTGCTGGGTCACCACAAGTTTATAGGACTTAGGCTAGTCAAATGGTAAACTTGACACCTAAAGTCAAACTTAGAACCACATTCTCTTTCAAAATGTCAAGAGAAAAGAAATACAATTATCGGGAAAGTTTATGACCCAAACTGTAAGTTGAGAACAAGCATTTAGGGATCTGGGCGAGGGAGTTTATTGGCGGACTTAACTACAAAAATAGTACTGGCGTATCATGATCTAATATGGTTTAGGAAGTTTGTGACAACTAATTTTCTCGCAAGCATTGATGAAAAGTCTCGCAGGTGGCATTTTTAGGTGAAGTATCCAAAGTAACATTTTTTTGGAAGCTTTTGTGAAGATTGATTGTACAACATAATTAGTTAGGTTCTTCTAGTTTCTTTGCCAACTCTTAGTGTAATCATTGGCGATCTTTGCCAAGAAAATACAAAATCGACAAATACAATTACATGATTAATTTCACCGGCGTCTATAACTTCGCTCTCTAGGGCCGATCACTATGAGTCATTCAGATATATCCTTGTTATTTAGGTTATGTATAGAAATTGCAACTTTCACACTAAACTAGATACACCATGAGATACAGATAGAGAAAAAAACCTAATTTGTATTTTGTTAAGATTTGGGTTAGCAAGCATATGTCAAGTAACTTGAAACCGAAAATTGGGCCCACAAATTAAACATTATAAATTACTAAAATGTTTTTGCTAGGAATTTATGGTTGGTCCCCTAGCCCTCCTCTTGATGAATCAACGACCAAGAACTCTTGCTAGGCCCCTAAATCGAATCAACGTACCCAGAGAACTTTGCATTAATAACCAACACGGGGATCATAAGAGCACAACATTGGAGCAGAAAAATGAGAAACCGAGAAGAAAACACCAAATAAATAGATGGTGTATTGACGGTGAAGCCGACATCGTACTTTGCTGCTATTCGTTGCAACAACCAATCTATTATGGCGAAATTGTCACATAAATAATCTATGTAGGAGTTTTGATTGGAAGAATTGCGCCCAGGCTTGAAGAGAGAGAGACAGAGAGAGACTTCTCTATTTCTTATATCTCAGCATGGTATCATAGGAAATTTGGTGACGTGGCACGTTATTTATTGATGAAAGAGAATTGAGTTGTATCTTATGTAACATGAAACTCTTGCACAAGTTTATAGGTGAAATTAAATTGCTATCCCAATCGCAATCAAGTATTAGACCAAAATTATTAAATAAAAGTTCATTTGGATACAACCCCTTGAAAAACATGTACCCATGCACATCCTTCAATATATATGCGAGACACATCTATCTATTAGCATATATACACATCCATCATACGACTTGTATCATCGAGTATGATAGAATGATATGCCACAAGTGTTGGAAAGTGTATAATAAGATGCATAAATGTATGGAGATATCTTGTGCATACATGTCACGAATAATCTATTGGAACTGTAGGCCCTTGGATTGATCTAGCTAATTGTTTAGGCAAGGTGAGAGATATGACGGTTGGGGAAGACGGAAGAATGAGAAGGTATCGTGAGGCGACAATACAGATCATGGAATTAGTGTCCACTTGTGCTCAAATGACCCACCTGGTCTCCATGGGCGCATGTATTTACAACAAATGCAGCAGAAGCAAGCCGAGTGGATAAGTGTTTCGAAAGACACTCATGTGTTATTCCCGGTGGATTGTGTGCATGCTCGGTTGCTACGTACGACAATTGTGGACACCTATAACTTATCTTTATTCCTCCAAGAGAAAATCGGTAGCTAGTTTGAAAATTGTCCCATGTTGGCAGTCTTCTATTTCTGCTATCTACTCTAGACCATGGTTTACGAGATTTATATGGAGAGTGGATGCATATGCGATTTTTTCTGGGTGATTGTCTGCGAGTTGGATTTCATTTGAATTCAGTTGGACTTAGAGTTTCATATGTTTTATAATACCATTTGAGTTCATTCATCCATTTACGTGTAGTTTCTCATGTTCTTTATGGAGATGAAGGAGTTTATGGGACTTAGGCTGGTCAAATGGTAAACTTGACACTTGAAGTCAAACTTAGAACTACATGCTCTTTCAAAATGCCAAGAGAAATAAAAAGAATCATTGAGAAAGTTTATGACCCAAATTGTGTCACGAGAACAAGCGTTTAGGGATTTAGCCGAGGGAGTTTATTGGTGGACTATTACTAAAAAAATAGATACTAGTGGATCATGATCTAATATGGGTGGGGAAGTTTGTGACAACTAATGGCCGGCAAGCATTGATGAAAAGTCTCCCAAATGGCATTTTTTTCAACCGTCTCCCAAGTGAATTTTTTTTGAAGCTTTTGTGAAGATCGATTGTACAACATAATTAGCCAGGTTCTTTTAGTTTCTTTGCCAACTCTTTGTGTAATCATTGACAACCTTCAGCATAAAAACACAAAAACGAGAAATACAAGTACATGATTAATTTCCCCGGTGTCTATAACTTCGCTCTGTAGGGGCGATCAGATGAGTCATTCAGATATATCCTTGTTGCTTAGGTTATGTATAGAAATTGCAGGTTCACACTAAACTAGATACACCATGAGATACATATAGAGAAAACAATCTAATTTGTCTTTTGTTAAGATTTGAGTTTTCAAGCAATGCGAAACCAAAAATTGGACCGACAAATTAAGTATTGTAAATAGTAAAATGTTCTTTCTGGGAATTTATGGTTGGTCCCCTAGTCCTCCTCTTGATGAATCGGCGACCAAGCACTCTTTCTAGGCCCCCAAATTAAATCAGCGCACCCAGATCGCCGGGCATTAATAAACAACGAGGGGGTAGAAGAAACACAACATTGGAGCAGAAAAATGAGAAACCGAGAAGAAAACACCAAATAAATAGATGGTGTATTAACGGTGAAACTGGCATCAGACTTTGTAGCTATTCGATGCAACAATCAACCTGTTACGGGGAAATCGTGACATAAGTAATCTACGTAGGAGTTTTTTTTAGAGAATATAGCGCTTTATTGATCAAATAACATCATTACAAAGTACTTTCCGGATAAGCTTCGTAAGAACATCAAAGGAAAACCAACTAAAAGCCAAAGAACTACTACGAGCTAACAAATGAGCAGCTTCATCCATAGCACGGCCTTCGTGCCTCAAAACACAAGTTAAGAAACCAGTCGCGAGCTTCTTGATGTCGCCAACTACTGCCCCAACATCAAAACGATCCCTTTCAGTTGCATGCAAGCGTTGGATCAGTGAAAGACAGCCTCCGACCAATATAATATCAGCGAGACTCTTGTCTCTGGCAACTTCCAACGCCTCGCGAACTGCCATTGCTTCGGAAATTTCTGGAGAGAAAGACCCGGCTATGCCGCCGTTGGCTGTGAGCTGCATAGAACCCGTACGATCATGAGCCACCATGCCCCAGAAAATCCGCCGTTCGTCAAGAAACATGGCCGCGTCCACATTGATACAAGTCATGTTCTCTGGTGGTGGTCTCCAAGAAGGTTTGGATGAGGAGACAGACCTTTTCGCCGGTGATGACTTGAAGCAGTGCTGCACAGTGTTGTTGACATATGTATGTGATCTTTCACGCCACCCTCATCGGGTGCACTACACCCTTCCCATTTCGGGCGTCGTTCCTCGCTTACCATAGATGCCAGCATATCACCGCCAGGGTAGTGGCCTACAACAGAGAAGCTCAAGCCAAGAACAGAAACAGCCAGTCCCGCATGTTCTTCAACGACTGCTTGCCGAGGCCCATAGGGATACATTCCTTCACTAATTCCCATACAGCCGTAGTCTAGGGGCAAAACAGTAAAGAATGTTCTAACCTCTTCATGCGGCCACAGAAGGTGCAACACTCGTCCGCCGGAACCCCGCGATGATGCAGCTGCGCCCCGGTAGAAGATAGTCATGGGCTACTCGCCATAGGACGATTTTCAACTTTCCAGGAGCGATGATATACCATATTGATTTCCATTCCTTCTCCTGGGCCGATAGAGCAGACCCGCCTCCTGCCTCCGTTGAGACTTTGCGGGCAAAGAACTACTCTATCCTGGCAAGGTTGTAAGATGACCGCACCGTATACATGCTAATTGGAACCTTGCAAATCGATTCAGACATCTCTTTGGTGAAGAAAGTGCTGATCAGATCCCGATCCCATGCATCACCTGAATCATTCACGAGGAGATGAGAAGTGGCATTCGCCTCTATAGGGGTTGTAGGGTAGTAAATGTCCCTAGTTGGAGGTTCGGAATCCAATGATCTGACATGATCCGAAGGTTTTCACCATTGTCCACACCCACCTAAGCCCTTTCATTAGCGGCTCACGGCCAAACAGGAAGGATCGCCAAGTGAACGACGACGGACTTGGCTTGGTTGCACCGAAGAGCTCAGTATGAGGGTAATATCGCCCCTTCAACACCCTAGCACACAGAGACTCCGGTTCAGTCAAGAGATCCAACATTGCTTTCCAAGCATAGATTGGATAAACAACACCATATCCTTGAAGCCCATGCCCCCAAGAGATTTAGGTGTGGACAACTAGCCCAAGAACACCAATGCATTTTCTTCTTTCCATCCTCGCAGCCGCACCAATGTTGGCAATGTGGGTTTTTGTCTGATCACACACGCCGACTGGGATTTCGAAACAACTCATAACATAGTTCGGTATTGTTTGTGTGACAGCCGTCAACCATGTTTGTTTTCCAGCACGGGACATTAGTGTACCCGATTTGTCAATGTTAATCTTCTGGACCAAGGCCACGCAGTAGGTACTGAGAGCATGTTTCAAAGCACCCACACTACGAGAATCCCCACAAGCCAAGAAAATGTTGCTGTCTGCGAAGTGCAAATGTGAGATGTGGGGATCATTTCTTCCATTACGTAAACCATGTAGCTCACCAAGTACCTCCCTCTTCTGCAGTAAACATGATAAATCCTCTGTGCATTGTAGGAATAAATACGGGCTAATTGGGTCACCTTGCCGGATTCCTCTCGATGGTACCAGCGATGATGTGAGCTCCCCATTAACCTTAACAGAATACCTCATTGTCTTGACACATTCATTACTGATGTCACCCAGACAGCATCAAAACCGAGCCTAGTAAGGCAGCCATGAAGATAGATCCACTCAATGTGATCATATGCCTCCATCATGTCAACCTTTAAGGCAAAGAAATGGCGTTTATTCTTCAATTTCCGCACAGTGTGAAGGAACTCAAAAGCAATTAGGGAACTATATGTGATCAAACGTCCTGGTACAAAGGCACTTTAGAAGTCTGAGATCACACTTGACAGTAAGATCTTCAACCTGTTAGCAAGAACCTTGGATGCAAGTTTGTATAACAACATTACATAGGCTAATAGGCCGAAATTTTGACAGATGCTTGGCACGCGATACCTTTGGAATGAGGAAAGTCATTGAGTCACAAAGACCTTCAGGAATCTCCGAGCCATAACGAAAACCTCTCACAACCCCACACATTGTCCCTTGTAACAAATCCCAGTTGTTTGATAAAACAAAGCTAGAAAGCCATGTGGCTCGGGTGCCTTGGTGAAAGAACATTTGTTCCTATTCTTGTTTTCGGTGTTTGATCACAACATTGGGAAGATCTAATGTTTTCCCTAAGTATGTTCAAAGACTATCATGGATAAATGCAATCATACACTTCCTTGGACATCCATACGATTGACAGCAAAAATTGAGAAAAGAAAAGAGAAAAGGAAGAAAAGAAACGAGAAGAGGAGAGGAGAAAACAGGGGAGCCAGCCTCCCTGGCCGGCCTGGCCGGGCCCCTAGGCCGGGCTGTTCGGGCGGTGCCCCAGCTCCAGCTTTCCCCTCCGCCGGCCCCAGGCCGGGCTCCAGGCCGGGAGCTTCGGGAGGTGCCCTGGCCCCTGCTCGCCCCATGCCGGCCCCAAGCTGGGCTCCAGGCCGGGTGCTCCAGGCGCTGCCCCGGCTTCGCCTCGTCTCCACGCTGGCCCCAGGCTGGGCCAACTCTAGGCCGGGGTGGAAGGGGGTCGTCGGCCCCAGTCGGTTGCCAGCCGGCCCCACTGTGGCTCGAGGCCGGGGTGGGACATTGTGCTGTCTCGGGCGCCCTAGCCGGCCTAGCCGACCCCCTAGGATGGGGTGGGCTGTAGTGGGGGTTCCCCCCAACGACTGTTTTCTCCCTCTCTAGTATAAAAGGAGCTCATCCTCTACCTTTTGAAAGTGTCAATCACACTCACTCTCTCCATCATTGATTGACCACACTCAAGATCAAGCATCTCCCCAAATCCCCAACCAAAGATTGTGATACTTTGGGATTTGGAGGAGACATCCCTGATCTACAACTCCACCAAGCCGATTAGAAATCACCCCACTCATCTCTTAGGGATCTTGTTGTTCTTAGTTCATCGGAGCCAAGAACCTTGTTGATCTTAGCTCATCGGAGCTTGGAGCCTTGTTGATATCCCCGGAGCTCTTGTGCTCGTGGATCTTGTTTCTCGGAGTCTTGGTGGCTCTCGGGATTTGGTGAGGACCCTCCAAAGTTGTGGAGTGTGCCTCATCCTTGTAAAGGTTCTAGTTGTCAACCTCAACGGCAACATAGTGATTCGAGCCTCTCCACATCGGTGGAAGGACTCGAAGGAGATACGGTGTGCCATTTGAGGGATACTCGGTGTTCCACTTTGGTGGCACCGCACCGCTCCAACAAAGATTAGCTTCCATTGGGAAGTGAACTTCGGGATAAATCTCCGTGTCATTGTGTTCGGTTATTCCTCAACTTACCTTTACTTGTTTGCTACTAGCTTAGTCATATATTCACCTTGTACTAGTTGTAATTGCTCAACATATTGGATTGTTCACCTAGTTGCATAATCTAGACAATCTATATTTGAGCACTATCTTGTTAACTCGAAAAAGAAGTTAAAATTTGTAGTTAACCTATTCACCCCCCCTCTAGTTAACCTCTCGATCTTTCAATTGGTAGCAGAGCCTCATCTCTTTACAAAGGGCTTTACCGCCTAAAGACGAGGAAAGGATGGCTAATGATCCCGTCACCATGGAGGGGATTCAAAAGTTAATCCAAGGTATGATTGATAGCTCCGAGAAAAAGATGGAGGGACTAATAAAAGACTTGACATCTACACTTAATAAATCTAGAGAGAATGTTTCCTTAGATAAAAATGGAACCCCCATTCCATCTAAGGAAGGAACCGCAACATTAGCACATGCAAATGGTAGTGGTGGAAACTCCTTTGGTTTTTCTTATAAATATGCTCCTAATGTTCAACATCCACATGTTAATCATCTTGGTCCACCTCCTACGGTGGATAGGCATCATTTTACTAACTGGAAAGCTTCCATGAAGTCTTACATGTGCAACTCTTCAATGCAAATATGGAGAATTGTTGAAAATGGGTATGAGCCAAAGGATCCCTTGAACTTAAGCTCAAGTGACATCATAGATGAGCAACTCAACGCTCATGCTTTGCACATGTTGGAGAAGGCAATGGAAAAGGAAGGAGTTTAGCACATCCGGTCCTTCACAAGTGCGAAGAAAGCTTATGATTGCCTTGTTGATATGTTTGACGGCAACGTCAAACTTCAACGATCCAAGAAGTCAATCATCCAAAGATAAGTTGAACACTTTCATTTGAGTGATGGAGAGAACATTGAAGACATGTTTAGAAGACTCAAGGCTCTCGTAAATGACATGAGAGATTGTGGATTCAAGTATTGTACGGAGAATTGTGTCAAAGAGAAATTTCTACTCACCTTGATTCCATACAATGAAAACATGGTGATGAATGTGCAATCAAGGGACGATTACTTGGATCTATCCCCCAATGATGTTTTGGGTCTCTTCCTCACTCTAAAAGTCATGAAGCAAACCTCTGATGATGTCACGGCCCGTGTAAACGGAATGAAGAGACCCTCTCTTGCCTTGAAGGCCAAGGCCATTCCCCATGAAGAAAATGACTCAAGTGATGATGGTGGATCTACTCATGAGGTCTCCGAGAAAGAGATGAAGACATCACATGAAGAGTGATTGGCTCTTGCTCAACACAAGTGGTGGAAGAAGGGAGACTTTAGATCCAATGCCACCAAGAATGAAGGGAAGGAAGTCTCAAGCATGAATAAGGCAAGAACTTGCTTCAATTGTGGAGATTCCGAGTACTTTGTTGCTGAGTGCCCCTTCAAGAGTAGAATTGAAAATGGTGGAAGACTTATCAAGAAATCCACTTTCATTCCCAAGTCCAAGAACTTCATCAAGAGAGGCCCTCCTAGGGCATTGATTGCAAAAGAAGTTGAGTACACGTCCGGTGGTGAAGAGAGTGATGGTGAAGGTGAACAAGAAGGTATGGAGGCCATGGCTAGGGGCGTCGTACCTCCTAACTTAAGCTCTCTCTTCTCCAAACCAAATGACAACAAGGGTCCCTGATGCACCCAAAATGCATCTACTTTTCCAAGCACTTTGCATCATATTTCTCTCCGGAGTCCCCCCATAATTGAATAAATCTGCAGAATCTGACGCTGTTTTTAGCAAAAGTCTTCTTTCCGTCTATTTTCGCAGGACTTTTCACAGGGGACGAAAACCACATAACTTTTTATGGAAATGAAGGGGAATGAGCACCAGATGGGGCCGGGGGGCCACCCGAGGGCCAAAAGGGGGGCCCACACGCGGCCAGATTCCTTGGCCGCGTGGGGTCACCCCTTTTGGGCCTAGATGGCCCACTCTGGCTAGGTCTTCGACGTACCCCTCCATATATACGAGAAACTGACGGGTTTCGAAGGGGAGGACTGTTCGCGAAACGGAGCGCCGCCGCCACCACGATCTTCGATTTTGGAGTCAGATTGATCCGGGATTTCACCACCGGAGGTGGAATTCGAGGGGCTTCGTCACCATCATCATCACCACCATCATCTCCATCAACCATGAGCTCCATCACCCCCTCCATGTGTGAGTAGTTGATGTAGGCATGTGAGGTGTGAGGGGTTTTGGATGAGATTGATCATGTAATTGCTACCCGGTATGCGGGATCTAGGGGTTTGTCTTGAGAATTATTATGTCTTATGTTGATGCACTATTGCTAGGCTTAATGCTTGTTACTAGGGCCCAAGTGGCATGATTTCAGTACTGAACTTACATTGCTACATCATATATTTGAGTTTGGTATCTATCTGCAATGTGTATTACCTGCTATTATGTTGAACCTGCGAACCCTAAAGTGACAGCTAGGGAAAACAAGGGGGATATGTTCTCGTTTGAGGATTATGTGTGTTCATGGAGTGTTAATGTGTTGGTCCGGGCTATTCGAAAGGGTAGACCTTAATTACCCGTAGTTCCAAATTGGCCCCGGTGAAATGGGCAGGTAGGACAATAGGCTTTGTGCAAATTCTCTTGGTTAGTACGCACAATAATTTACGGAACACACACCTACATAAAACTGAGATAGAGAAAGGCCCCACTGCTAGCAAAACATTATTACATGATCAATCTTATCCGTGCAACACCCCGCTGTCACCTCATGCCTGCGTTTTAGTCTCTGGTTTACTTTCACTCTTTTTCGGTGAAAACTGGGAAAACACTTGCTCTCCATTTACTTTCTGTTTGTTTACTTTCACTGAATTATTACACTCACCACTCTCGCTGCAAGTTTGTTGATACACAGGTGTGGTTGGTAGTGACGTCCCAATTGAAGTCTCACCGGTATTCTTGTGTTCCCACTGAGTCGAACTACAAATTTGGGTAATACTTCCCATCGAAGACTACGATTGATCTCCTACACTTGGGAGCCATCAGTCCCTCGATTCACAAGTGCTTGATGGCGAAGGTTATATCCCCAAAGGTTACTCCTACACTCAAACTTGCAAACTCTTCTACTCCTTCACTATTAAATTGTGTCGAGGAAGACCCCTTCATAAAATTTGTGGAGAAACTAGAAGGAGAAAATAAATCTATCTTTGTCTCTCTCATGGATCAACTAAGTGATGCACATGGCCTCATTGATGAACATGAGGAGAGAATAACTTTACTTGAAAAGTTTTCTCGTGATGTTGCTAGCATAATTGAGGAGCTTGAGAAATCTCTAGATGAATCACATTGCTTTAGACAAAGCATAGAGGAAACCTTTGCAATTGACATAGCTAAAGTAAAACTTGATTGTGAACATGCTTTTGCTAAGGTAACGTAATTCATGGCCTTAAATGATGCAACTAACCAAGGTTACAATGAACTCATTAAGGATTTTGATAAGCTTAAAATTGATTATCGAACAATTTCAAATGAGCTCAAGACCTTAAAAGGGTTAAAAAAATGTGGATGAACACTCTTGTATTACTAACCCTTTGTGTGTAAAGGAAACTCTCATTGAGGAGAACAATAGGTTGAAGGCACAACTCAACAAAGATCTTGCCACATGCATCCAAGGGCAAAATAACCTTAATGATCTTTTGAGTAATCATAAGAGAGTTATTGGCAAGGAAGGCCTTGGTTTTGGTTCCACTTCCAAGGTGGCCTACAAGAAGAAGTCAACTCCCTCCACTAACTCTATTGTTTTTGTGAAGGAGGGGGAGTTGGATAATGATGAATATGAGTTTGATATGATTGCTAAGAGTATTGTTTCTAGGAACACTACTACTCACAACAACTTTGCGGGAAAGTATAACCCATCTTATGTGCTTCTTAAATCTATTGATGGTCATGTTTATGAAAAGTATGTTGGCACCTCATATGGTGATGATTACAAGCATGCTCTTTGGGTTCCTAAGACCCTTGTGACTAACAAGAAAGGACCCATCCAAAAATGGGTAGCTAATACAAGAAGTTGATTCATTGTAGGGTTGTATTTCCGGTGGAACATCATGGATGATTGATAGTGATTGTTCCGCACACATGACCGGAAGCAAGGAAGTGTTAGATGATTTAAAACTCTAAGTTCTCAAATTTGCTCATGTAACTATTGGTGATCGCTCACAACTTAAGGTATTGGGACATGGCAAGGTGGTCATTTCTCCGGATTCATCCACTGAGAAAGTCCTTCTTGTTGAGTCCCTTGGCTATAATCTTCTTTACGTCTTACAACTTTGTGAATGCAATTTTACATGTGTATTTGAGTGTCATCACATGCTTATTTCTTCACACAATTTCTCTTAAAGTAGCCTTTGTTGGATCTGTGGAAAACAATATGTATATAGTGGATTTATCGAAAGAAACTACACATATTGCCACTTGTCTAATGGCTAAACCCGACGTGGGGTGGCTTTGGCATCGCCGCTTGGGCCACGTCAGTATGAGAAATCTACAAACTCTTGTGAAGGGTGAGCACGTGGTAGGACTAACAAGTGTGAATTTCTCCAAAGATCTCCCTTGTAGCTCTTGTATTGCCGGAAAGATGCATGAGAATAATCATCCAAAGACATCAATCATCTCCACAACAAGGCCCTTTGAGCGTATTCACTTGGACTTATTTGGGCCACCCACCTATGATAGTATCGGTAGCAAAAAGTATTGTTTGGTGATTGTTGATAACTATACAAGATACACTTGGGTATTCTATATCAAGAAGAAGAGTGAGACTCAAGAAAGGTTCATATCTTGGGCCACGGAAGTGCAACACCAATATGACACCAAGATCTTGTCTATTAGGAGTGACGATGAGTCCGAGTTCAAGAACTACACCATGGATGAATTCTTGAGTGAAGAGGGGATAATACATCAATATTCCGCTGCGTACACCCCTCAACAAAATGGTGTAGCGGAGAGGAAGAATCACACACTCATTGATATGGCAAGAACTATGATGGCTTAGTTCAAATCCCCATATAACTTTTGGGCCGAAGCCATCAACACCGCTTGTCATCTATCTAACCGACTCTTCCTATGTCGGATGATTGGTATGACTCCATATGAACTCCTCACTGGTAACAAACCCAACCTCAAGTATCTTCGAGTTTTTGGGTGCAAAGGTCAAGTTTACATAAAAGGAACTAGATTGTCTAAGTTTAATCCTAGAACTTTTAAAGGTATATTTGTTGGTTATGCCACGAACTCTCACACTTATAGAGTCTACAACGTATCCACCGGGTCTGTTGAAGAATCTATGAATGTGGAATTTCATGAGGATAATGGCTCCCAAGTGGAGCAAATTGATTGTGATGATGTAGGTGATGGACCTTCATCCATAGCCATAGGAAGAATGGGTATAGGTCTACTTATACCCATTTAGGGACACCTTTTGGCAAATGTGGATGAGAGTAGCTCTACACAAGTAGATCCCTCTACATCAAACACCAATCAAATGGTAGACCAAGAACAAGAACAAGACCTTCAAGTGGATACCACTCATCAAGAAAGTGATCAAGATCCACCCAATGATAATGGTGGAAATAATTTAGGTGATTCTTCACCAAGAACTCCACTCCGGATGGATAATGGTCTCGATGAAGGAAATGATGATGATATCCCTCCAAACGAGAATGTCGATGATGCACTAGTACGTATCATGACTCGTCAAGCTTCAAGATTGCAACAAAAGTCACATTATCAAAAGAATATTATTGGTTGCTTGGGAAGAAGTGTCTCCACTCGTGGACAAGTGCTCAAGTTTTGTGGTATTCATTCATATGTCTCTCATGTTTAACCTATCAAAGTGTATGATGCTCTTGAAGATGTAGATTGGGTTCAAGCCATGGATGAAGAGCTCCATAATTTTGAGAGAAACGAAGTATGGTCACTAGTGGAAAGACCCAAGGATCACAATGTCATTGGAACAAAATGGGTGTTCAAGAACAAGCAAGATTCTCCTGGGCAAGTGATTCGCAACAAGGCTCGATTGGTTGCTCAAGGCTACTCTCAAGTCGAAGGACTTGACTACGGTGAAACTTTCGCTTCCGTAGCTAGACTTGAATCCATTCGTATGTTACTTGCATTTGCCACTAGCCATAACTTCATATTGCATCAAATGGATGTTAAAAATGCCTTTCTAAATGGTCCTCTAAATGAATTGGTATATGTTAAACAACCTCCGGGGTTCGAGGATCCCAAGTATCCTAACCATGTCTACTTCCTCCATAAGGCTTTGTATGGCCTCAAACAATCCCCACGTGCTTGGTATGATCATTTAAAGGAGTTTTTAGTGGATCGTGGTTTCGTACTTGGGGTAATTGATCCCACACTCTTTACCAAAAGTGTAGATGGACATTTCTTTGTATGTCAAGTATATGTTGATGATATTATATTTGGATCTTCTAATATTAGTTTTGTAGACCAATTTGCCAAACTAATGACAAGTGAGTTTGAGATGTCTATGATGGGAGAATTGAGGTTCTTTCTTGGTTTTGAGATCAAGCAATATTAAGAAGGGACTTCTATTTGTAAAGAAAAATATATTCAAGACATGCTCAATAAATTTGATATGAACAATGCCAAGCCACTACCTTATCCAATGCCAACAACCATGAATCTTACTATGGATCACGAAGGTATACCGGTTGATCCAAAACTTTATCGTTCTATCATTGGATCTTTACTTTATCTTTGTGCATCTAGACCATATATTATGTTTAGTGTGAGTTTGTGTGCAAGATTTCAATCTAACCCCAAGGAAATCCATATGATTGAGGTCAAAAGGATTCTTAGATATTTGGTTGACACTCCTACACATGGCCTTTGGTATCCATCAAACACAACTTTTGAACTTGTGGGATATTCATATGCGGATTGGGGAGGTGACAAAGTGGATAGAAAATCAATCTCGGGTGCTTGCCAATTCCTTGGTAGGTCGCTCGTGTGTTGGTCTTCCAAGAAACAAAATTTGATTGCCACCTCCTCCACGGAAGCGGAGTATATTTCCGCCGCTAGTTGTTGCTCTCAACTCTTATGGATGAGGCAATGTCTTAAGTATTTTGGAATTGAGATTAATACAATGCCTCTTTTATGTGACAATGAGAGTGCTATAAAGATTGGTCACAATCCGGTACTTCATGGCAAGACCAAGCATATTGAGATTCGTTATCACTTCATTCGGGATCATGTGCCAAATGGACATATCTCACTTTCCTATGTCAACACCAAAGATCAAGTTTCCGACATCCTTACAAAACCTCTAGATGTGAAGAGATTCGAGCAATTAAGGAGTGAGCTCAATATCGTATGTGCAAGCAATTTTAGTTGATTGAAAATCTTGCATACACACCCCTACTAGACTCTTATTTGGATCTTAGATGTACGTATAGACATAGGGGGAGTGTAGCCAACACTACTCCTATAATGCATAAATAAACAAATCATGCATAATGGTCATTCCAAATGATATAATGTGCTTCAATGATGAGTCTTGACAATGCACCCAAGATATATCTTCGCGGTGTCATATCGAACTTACTCATACATGGTGGCTAAGACCACTGCCCAAAATTCAAGATTCGGGTGTTGTTTGATTTTCATATTGATAAGACATTTTGTGTTCCTCTCATATGCATTTTCGTTCTTCATTTTTCATATTGCATCCAATGTTGTTTAATTCACTTTTAGTTTTCCCCATTGGATGCATATGGAAATCATCATGTTCATTTAATCTCATCACATTTGTGCACATGGTCGAGTAAAACTTGCTCACATAAAAATAAAATTTACCATTGTATCACTCGTTTAAATAAACTTGTATTTAAAAAAGGGGGGGGGGGGGGGACAATTCAACAATTCCGGGTTTAAACACAAAAAAGTGGTAAAAAACAAAACAAAACAAAAATTCGAAACCGGCCTGGCCGGCTGCCCCTGCCTCGCGCACGACCCCGCTCCCTCCCGCGCCGGCCCTAGGACGGGGCCTAGGCCGGCTCGTTCGGCCACCAGCCTGGCCTCGCGTGCACCCACGCCGGCCTGGCCGGCACCCTAGGCCGGGCTCCCACCTGCACACGCACAGCACCAGGGGAGGGACACGAACCTTTCCCTAACCTCCCCCTTCTTCCCCCACAAGCCACCCCCATTAGAGCCCCTCCTTGGAGCTCTCCCTCCCCCCTCTCCCCCACATCCTAGACCATCCCTACCACCCAAACTCACAGATCTGCAAGCCCTTAACTCCTCCACACTCTCCTATACGTGGATTTCTCTTTGGTGCACTCTTGGGGGAGATCCTCTCACTTGATTTGCGATTTTTTTTTCCAAGATGGCCTCCAACTCGGGTAATCTCTAGGGCCCCTCTTCTATACCGTGTTTTTTGTGCTTTATATCTATCGGCATAATAGTTTCGTTCACTGTTTTTGGGGTTCACATCCCACCTAGTGTTCATGATAGATCTCACATAGTTCATATGTCACACTAGACATACCCGAGATTTATCACTCTCATCTAGTTGTGATCCTCACGATGTAGTCTCGAAATACAACAATATTTTCTTTCGTGCTATGCTATAGTGTAGTCCTCACTTGCCATGCTATGATATAGTTCACACTTTCCACTCTCCTATTGTCATGCTAGAAAATACAACAATTTCCTTTCTCTCATACTATGCTATGATGTAGTCCTAACTTGCCATGCTATGATATATCCATGTTGTACTCACTAGACGATTTTTCTTTCCGTTCTTGTCACTATCACTCATCACCATGGAACATTTTTTATATACAACGACCATGTGCACTTACTATAATTGTCCATATCCATGCATCATTCCTCTCAGGTGATTCCGATGCACAACGTGCTCTTCGTCCTCGCAAGAAAAGTGTTGCCTCTGTTGCTGGCTCTACTCCTTCTCGGAGACAGGATGCTCCCCTTCCTGTCAATCCAGATGAGCCAGTGGTCACTAATTGGGGCGGTCTGAGTACTACTGATTTTGAGAATGCTTGTTTCAAGTTCAATCCATATGCTTTTGGACAGAGTACTTGTGCCGACCCCGGGTTTTTCTGCAAGATGCATCAGGTTATGTATGAGTTCATCCTTGGCAAACTCCAGAACAGCTATGTTGATCAGAATTTCTTTGATGTGAAAACATCCTGCACGCATTGGCCAGGGGTTATGGAGCTTATGGATTTTCATGGTCTCACTCCTCTCATGGGGACTACTAACTCTCACCCATTTGCCCCAGAGCTGATTAAGGAGTTCTATGCCACTGTTTTCTTCTCCACTGAGGCCCCTCATACCTTGACTTGGATGAGTGGTGGTGTCCAGTGTACTGCTTCCATGACTGAGTTTGGCTCTCTGCTTGGTGTTCCACTGATTAAATTTGATGCTATAAACTACATTCGCATCCATGGTGATCCGAAGTATCTTATGAAGGCTAAAGATGGTCTGCGTCATTCCTACCCGCAAGGCTCCGGATCTCACCATATTCCCAAGGTCAAATACTTCACTGCATTTTGGTACATTATGCACACCATTCTACGGAACACTATTAATGTCAAGTTTAGTGAGAAGGGCGAGGTCCGCAAATGATTGGTAAATCTTCTCTTTAACATTGGCACTGCTATGAGGAACAACAATGATGGAGGGATGATAACCCGGTAGGCCGACTCCAAGGTGCAATTCGGCCTAAAGGACGCTGCGCGAGATCCGGCTAAGGATAAAAGAACTAGAAGGCCCAAGATTGTAGGCCTCGTAACCCGGATTGTGGGTTGTGGTAAGGAAAGTTAGGGTTTTATACGCAGTGTCCGGGTAGGATTCAGGGTGCGCCTTGGAGGGCAAGTCAGGGGGTTCGGGTGCTTTATAAACCGGCCCCTAAGTTAGGTTAAGAGAGATCCAAGAGTTCTAGCAATATCGCTTGATATTGAGCATCCAGTGTAACACGAGAGTTGAGTTAACATATCGAGATCGGAGACTCGGCGACTTGATTGCCGGCTACCAGATCGAGTACCATCATGTTTTCCTCTGAGCTAAACCCTCTCCCAAACGCCTGTGTCGTCTTGCCCCAAGATCAGTTACCCCCGGTAACGTCTGCCGTGATTATCCCACGACAGTTGGCACCCACCGTGGGGCCTGCGTCCAAAGGTGTTTACATCACGGGAGAAGCTCGGAAGAACATGAAGAATCTAGTCATCGGCGAGATCTACATCGACCACGAAGGAGAGAAGATGGTGGACGATTCCGGCTGGGGACCAGAGTCGGATCACCTTGGATCCGGATCTATTGTGACAATCGGCCAAATCAGCATCTTCATCGGTATGGTACGTACATCTGGTTTAAAAGGACAATATCATGTGCATACTACAGGAACTTCTAATAAGGACAAGAAGATACTGAAGCAAGCGGTAAACTCGGTTTCCTCGGCCGTTCCGAGATATCTGAGGTGGTCAGAACAAGATGTAACATGGAGCAGAAGAGATCACCCGGAAAGGATAGAACACCCGGGAGTCTTAGCATTGGTAGTCGCACCGCAGGTCAATGGTTATGAGTTGAAGAAGGTCCTGATGGACGGTGGAAGTAGTATCAATATCTTATATTGGGAAACTTTTTTACGCATGGATCTCAAGGAATCTCAGCTACAGAAAAGCTCAACAATTTTTCATGGGATAGTGCCGGGTCACTCAGCATGCCCCGAGGGAAAAATCACATTGGAGGTAGCTTTTGGAGAATCGAAGGATAATTATCGAGTCGAGTGGCTCACTTTCGAGGTGGTCAAATTGCGCAGCCCTTATCACGCGCTGTTCGGAAGGCCGGCTTATGCTAAATTCATGGCTAGGCCGTGTTATGTATATTTACAGCTAAAAATCCCGGGTCCTAAACAAACCATCAGCATACATGGAAGCCGGGATATAGCAGCTGAGTGCGATGAAGGAGATTCGGTAATGGCCGAGCAGGCTTGCAGAAAAGAGGAACTCAAGTATTATCGGTCTCAAGTAGACCCGGATGATAGGAAAACATTGAAAAGGCCGAATACTGAAGACGAGAGAGCAAAATTCAAGGCGGCGCAGGATACCAAGATGATAGCTTTTGTTGAAGGCGATCCCTCTAAGCAATTTACTATAGGGTCTAACTTGGACATCGAGCAGGAGAAAGCACTTGTGGAGTTTATTCGTTCTAATGCGGACGTATTCGCCTGGACGCCTAGCGATATGCCGGGTATCCCCACAGAATTGGCAGAACACAGTTTGCACGTAGACCCTAAGTCTAGGCCTGTGAAGCAGGGCCTGCGGAAGATGAATGAGTAAAGAAGGAAAGCTATAGGAGAAGAAATCGCGCGGCTGCTGACAGCCGGCTTCATTATGGAAGTATTTCACCCGGATTGGTTAGCAAATCCGGTCCTCGTGATGAAAAAGACCAATGAGTGGAGGATGTGCATCGATTTTACGAGTCTCAACAAGCATTGCCCAAAGGATCCGTTTGCACTACCAAGGATAGATCAGATCATAGACGCACTAGCTGGAAGTGACCTATTATGTTTTCTGGACGCATATTCCGGGTATCATCAGATTAAGCTCAAGAGGGAGGATTGGGAGAAAACATCATTTATAACCCCTTTTGGGGCTTTTTGTTACAAAACCATGACGTTTGGATTGAAGAACGCTGGCGCAACTTATCAACGGTGTATACAGAAGTGCTTTGAGGACCAAATTGGACGCAACGTCCATGCTTATGTGGATGATGTGGTTATCAAGACCAGGAAGGCAGAGACATTTATCGACGATCTGAAGGAGACGTTCAAAAACTTGAGGAGGTATCAGATGAAGCTTAACCCGACGAAGTGTGTATTTGGAGTTCCAGCTGGGAAATTACTCGGCTTTATCGTTTCCGAGAGAGGAATTGAGGCAAACCCAGATAAAATAAAAGCTATCCAGAATCTGGAAAAACTGGAAAATTTGAAGCATGTTCAAAAGCTCACGGGCTGCGTAGCAGCCTTGAGCCGATTTATATCCAGACTCGGAGAAAAAGCAATACCCTTGTACCGGCTCTTGAGGAAATCCGATAAATTCGTGTGGGATCAAGAGGCGGATGAGGCGTTCGAGGCACTAAAGAAGCAGTTATCTGAAGCACCAGTCCTAGCGGCCCCGGGTCCTAAAGAGCCCATGCTGCTATATGTAGCAGCGGGCCCCCGAGCCGTTAGTGCAGTAGTGCTTGTGGAGCGTAAAGAGGATGGGAAAGGTTACCCGGTCCAGAGACCGGTTTATTACGTCAGCGAGGTATTATCAGAGGCAAAGCAACGCTATCGCATTGGCAAAAGCTGGTTTTTGGGGTCTTTATGGCCAGCCGAAAACTGAAGCCGTATTTCCAGGAACACCCTATAACAGTGGTAAGTTCGATACCAATGTCGGATATCATTAGAAACTCGGATGCGACAGGAAGAATAGCCAAATGGGCGATAGAGATGGGGGATTATCACATCAACTACGAGCCCAGGTCAGCAATTAAGTCTCAGGCTTTGGTCGATTTCGTTAATGACTGGACACACACAGGCATGACCACCTTTGCTCCAAACTCCGAATCTTGGATCATGCACTTCGATGGATCCAAGCAATATGAGGGATCGGGAGCTGGAGTAGTGCTAACATCACCCAAAGGAGACAAATTGAGTTACGTGCTACAGATTCACTTTGATTGTTCCAACAACGTGGCCGAGTATGAGGCCCTATTGCACGGCTTAAAGGTAGCCAAGGAGATGAACATTAAGAGGATACGATGCTTTGGAGATTCAGACCTTGTGGTACAGCAGGTATCAGGAACTTGGGATAGAAAGGACGCAACTATGACAGCATACCGCAGAGAGGTTGATAGGGTTGCAGGATGTTTCTCCGGGTATGAGGTAGAACACATAGACAGAAGAAAGAATGAGGCAGCAGACGCCCTCGCTAGACTCGGCTCGCGCAGAGAGCCGGTTCCACCTAACGTCTTCCTGGATGAATTATGGCGACCATCAGTTAAAACCGAGTCTGAGGAAGAACTGGCAAATCAAGACCCGGATTTGGAGCTCGTGGCCACCGTACGCGCTGTTCCCGAGTGGACAGAACCGTTTCTGGCCTACCTATCACGAGACGAGTTACCACAGCAGGAGGTGTTAGCAAGGCAAATTTCGAGGCGAGCAAAGGGATATTCTATCATCAATGGGGAGTTATACAAGAGAAGTGCAACAGGAGTCTTTTTGCGCTGTGTAGCACCAGAAGAAGGCCGACAGATTCTTAAGGAAATCCATGAAGGTGATTGTGGGCATCATGCATCCACAAGATCCCTTGTGGCCAAAGCTTATCGACACGGATTTTTCTGGCTCACAGCTCTAGCAGATGCGGAGCGCTTAGTGGCAAGGTGTGACGGATGTCAAAGGTACGCTCGCCAAACCCACGTGCCGGCTATGGAATTGCGGACTATTCCGTTAACTTGGCCGTTCGCTGTTTGGGGTATGGACATGGTTGGTCCCTTCCACATGTCACCTGGCAAGAAGACACATCTTTTGGTGGCCATTGATAAGTTTACCAAATGGGTTGAGGTTATGCCAGTCACCAATTGTGAAGCAGTTACAGCAGTCAAATTCCTGAAAAGAATTATCTATCGGTTCGGGTATCCCCACAGCATAATTACCGACAATGGAACCAACATGTCCCTTGGCGCGATGGAAATTTTTTGTGGCAACAATGGAATTCGGCTTGACGTAGCATCAGTGGCTCATCCGCAGGCCAATGGACAAGTGGAGAGGGCAAATTAAGAGTTACTTCGTGGACTAAAACCACGACTGCGAGTCCCTTGCATCAGGGCTGCGGGTGCATGGGTTGAAGAACTACCTTCCGTGGTTTGGGGTATCAACACTACACCTAACAGATCTACTCAGATGACACCATTCTTCATGGTTTATGGTGTGGAAGCGGTGTTGCCGAGTGATATTATTCATGATTCACCTCGAGTATCAGCTTACGTCGAGGTAGAGAACGAGAAGACCCGGCAGGATGCCGTAGATATGTTAGAAGAACAAAGGGAACAAGCCCTGGAAAGGTCAGCCATATATCAGCAAGATTTACGGAGGTATCATAGCCGGCGCGTGAAAACCCGGGTCTTCCAGGAAGGAGAGTTGGTCCTGCGTCTGGTACAGTCAAACGAAGGGAAACACAAGTTATCACCACCATGGGAAGGGCCGTTTATCATAAGCCGGAATCTGCACAACGGGTCGTATTACTTGATAGATGCAAGGGAAGAGTCGGCTACAGTTAATGACACCGCTCATACCACTTCGTCTATGCAGGAAAGAGACAGACCATGGAACGTGGCTCAGCTACGTCCCTACTATACTTAGTATAGACTATATTGGCAAGTGGAGTTGCACGATGTAACAGGCGGCAGGTTTTCAGACGCACTCTTTTCCTATCCAGGGCACCCTTGGGGACTGGATGGGTTTTTAATGAGGCGGCCTGCTGACCTAACTTTCGCATATCAAGTAAAGAGGTGGTTATTCTTACGTTCTTCACTCTCCGTATGTTGTGTATATCTAGGTCTTGGGGGCTGATTGCTTGAATAGCACAGTTACAAACTCAAAGACCCGGCCTTGATGCCTATGAGTTATAAGGGCCGATTACTCGCAAACGAGTACGGCTGCAATCTTATAACCGGACAAAGGAGCCAAATTTTCTTGACTTTTCTTACTTAAGCTCGATGTGACTCGCACTAAAGTGGCATGATTTGCTCGCTTACGATTACAATCAGCCATGAAGCCCAATGGGACTTGCCTGACCCTGTTTTCGTATAGATGTAACAACATGGTATCCACGCGAAAGCCGGCTTACAGTACAAGATAGTCAAAAGGGTCATCTAAACCACAAGTTATGCAGAGTACAGGGCTAATAGCCGGAAACTCAACGTTTATCAAGCATAACTTCAAATACCTATGTGAAACGGCTCTGGGCTTGGGCTTAGCAGCAAACAACTTGTTCCCTTGGAAAAACCATACATCCCAGACTCGGCATTTTGGGTCTCGGGGACTGGGGATTTTGAAAAAAGGAAAAGTTGCTTAGTTGCTAAAACTCAAAAAACCCAAACATCCGAGTCTTGGGGACTTGGGGACTTAAAGAAAAGTCCGCTTGTCAAAATCCATGGAACTCGGAAACCGAGTCTCACAAAAGAAACCATAAAGAAAGTCGGATATCAAGAATAAACTCAAAAACCAGATAAATATCAAGTTCATCCAGAGGCCAGAAGAGGCACAAGGCGTATCAAGAACTTAAAGTGCATTACAAATTTCGGTACCAGCATCAATGGTTCACAGGCACATCATCAAGTAATAATTGTTTAAACGGCCTATTGACCGACTGACGCATATGGCATAGCATTGGGTAGCAGGTATCACTCGGTATTTTGGGCTGCGGCGTCCATCTTCTCCTTGCCCTTGCTATTACTGCTGGTGGCAGCAGCACCCGGATCAGCAGCATTGCTGGCTCGCACAGGAGGAGGGACGACTGGTGTGGAAGTAGCAGGCGCAGAGTCGTCTTCAGCCTTCTTTTTTGCAGCTTCCTCCCTCAACTTGGCGGCTTCCTCCTTCCATCGGGCTAGCATATCGTACGGCTTGGGAAAATCCGACTTAATCGCTTCACCATCAGCACCATAGGAAGGGACAATGGAATTGAGCTCCAAGCTGTCAGCAATCACGCTTGCCGAGTAACGGACTTCTTTCTGGATGGCCTTGAAATCCTTCGGGGAAAATTTGGACCCATCTCGGTTGAATTCCGGAAAGCCGACCATCAGCTTGGCTAGCTCCAGCTTAGGAAAGTAAGCTTTCGCCAGGGCTAGCCCGCGGGTTACCCCAACCCGACAGGATGAGCGTTTCCAATGCCAAATCCACTCGGGAATAGTGGAGCAGGCATCCAGCATCCTCTTCAGGTCGACGTGCCCAACACCCGGCCACCGTAGTTCTTCAAGGATCCATTTGGTTTCGGCACATAGTTGCCGGATAACGCTCTTGATGGTCTTCAGCTTGGCAATATCATCTTCTTCCGGCATTACTTCATCCGGACCTGCAGAAAGAAATGAAAACACGAGTAAGGAAACCCGGCTATGTGTCAGACGGATGACCCGGGTTATGAATATTATGTTAAGAGTCATACCAAGCAAAGCACGATACGTATCAGCAATTTGGACAGAAAGGTTCACTAGGCTATCTTCGGCTGCATGAGCCCTCCTCCTATATTTTCTCATGATTTTCCCACTCCTCCTGGCCTCAGCCTCGGCCTCCTCACGCAGAGCCACCTCCTTTTCAATACGCTTGGTGTCCTTAGCCAATTTTTTCTCAGACTAGGTCACGAAGTCCTGAGTGGGGATACAGGGATAAATTAGTCGGAAATATTGTGAAGTTCCAGGCAAATTATCAAGAAATTCACCCGAAACTTGGGGACTAGATAAGGATACAAGCAATGTTATTCGGATTTACCTCATGTTTTGCTATCAAAGCTTCCAGGATATTCTCTTCCTTGGCCCTTAATTTGTGAAGGGCGCTAAGCATCTGGGGGAATGTCATGTCTTCAGGCTTGGTGCCAGAAGAACCGGCAGCTTGAGCCTCTGGATGAAGAGTTTTTCCCGATTTTGGGGTCGAGACCCGGACCGTCTGGTTCTCCGGGTTTGGGGAACCCGTCCTCGTCTCTTGGATCTCAATCTCTTCATCCACGTCTTCAGACGATTTTGGAGACCCGGCTTCTTGTCGGGCCGGGTCATTAAAAGGATCTTGTTCTTGCGCGTCTTCGGCCTCATCACCAGCCGCGGCGTCCGCATTATCAGCTGGTTCCTCCGTCTTCTGGTTATCTGTTTCCATGTTCTCCGGGTCACTAACTGTGACTTGAGCGCTAAAGAAAAGTGAGAGAGGTAGTTAGCAACAGTGATTGAAAGTTTTCAGGTATGAAAGGATGTCAAATAGAAAAGACCTACCCGGTATTTACAGCGTAATCCGGTGGGAGCTCGCTGCTGGAAGCAGATGAAGTCGACAAAGGGACCGATAGCGGAACCCAGAATTGCCCGGCACGTGGATGGTTGGGAGATGGGTGACGCTGAGGGGATTTGGAGGATTGAGGTGGAGGAGTACCGACCCGGTGGACTGGTGAGGTGGTGATACCGGGATTAAGGGGATCCTCACCCGGAGAACTCTGGGTCACCCTACGTTTGGCCGGGAGAGGATCCTTCAAGTGTGACGAGTGTGACAACTGTTGGTTAAGTCTACACATGATATCGAAGGAGTAAGGTTCAGAGGATATAGAAGAGAAAGGAACCTTGGAAACCACTCCTCTGGCCTTCCTCTTGGCTCCGACTGTTACTTCCTGATCACACTCGGTGGCCTCCGGGTCGTCCTCGTCCTTCTCTTCTTCGTCCTCCAGCCCTGCGAGTCGAGTATGTATTGATGGAAAAAGTTAAAATGGGAGGAAAATGATACAAGTGAAGATGATACAAGATCCGGATAAGGACCTTCGTCATCATTAGCCGGCTCGTCTTCCTCTTCCGGGTCTCTGGAGGGGGGGGGGGGTTTCAACTTTCCAGAAAGGGTCATCAGCCTGAGACAAAAAGATGAAAGTAAGAATTAAAAGCAGTATCTAGTCAAAGTATGGAAATAAGCTTATGAGTATCGGGTCTTACCGCTGGAGCCGGATTTCCCCGAGTAAATGGAGGTAACCCGACGATGTTCTTTATGACCTCCAATTTTTCCGTCAGGAAACCTTTGATGGTTTTGTTGGTGTCGCCGGCTGCAAAGCTCTTGGTGGAATATCGGAGTGCGTCCGTGGCATGCCCCGAGTACTCGCACATCAATTTGGTGCGAATAGAATTGGGTTGGATCCGGAAATCAACCCAAGTTTTCACTAGATTGAGCCCAAGAAGACCTTGGGCGGAGAGGACGGCTATTCTAGCTAGTAAAGGCAGGATTGCTTCCCTGTCCGAGTCAGGGGCGAAAGCATTGAATTTCTCGGAAATATCAAGGAGGCCCTCTGAGTAACCCGGCAACCTCTTTTCGCCGGGTGGGGAGGTGTCCCGGCAATAAAAGTATGAGAGTTGCCAGTGTTTGACGTGGGAGTTAAGAGTAAGAGGTGGCATTAGAGAATTCTTGCGGCGCTGGATAGAGACTCCGCCGCAAGCAAGAAGTGCACCGTCACCGCTTTCGCGGCACGGTTTGCACTGGAAAAGTTCGATGAAGAGAGCCAAACTTGGCGGGGTGCACAAGTATGACTCGGACAGAACAATGAAGTGGGTAATATTCAACATAGAGTTAGGCCCTATGTCAAATGTCCTGAGGCCATAATGGCTCAGAACATCTCGAAAGAAAGGGTGACCCGGAGGACGGAACCCCCGGGTCACGTGCTCTACAAAGCATATTACCTCATCATTGGCAGGCGTGGGCCGGGTCTCGTCACCCGGCACCCTCCAATGGATATCCTTTTGAGAGGGGAGGACTCCTAATTCGGCCAGTTCTTCTAACTTGGCCTTCGTAACCGTGGACCGCGCCCAGTTGGCGGATATGGAGTTGGTGGTCTTGGCCTTGGCCGGCTGTTTCCCCTGCCTCTTGGGAGCCATGAGATTAACCTGCAAAGCACAAGATAGAAGGGTACAAGAAATAAGACTCGGAAACCATGAGTCATCCGAATATTTGCGAGGGATATCAAGAAAACATGGAAGCAAAGAGTTATCCGAGTATCATTCTATGGAGCAAGGTTACAAGTTATCCGGGTATCAAATATCGTTACAAAAACTATGAAGGGTTTACGTGTTGAAAGGTGTTTGGGGAAGATGGATGGTTACCTCTGTATCTACTGCAAACAAAAGAGCCGGAAGAAGAGAATTTTCCGGGTGTCAACAGCAAGCGCGGAAAATTTGGGCGGCCCGAGCCTAGATTGGAGATTCCATTTCTAGATTTGTGGTGAAATTGGTGACTATGGGTAGTAGGGGAGTAAAGTGAAGTCTATATTCAATCCGTTGGGTGAGTTAGAATGAATTCGAGCGACCTAATTCGGCGTGACCAGAAAAATGACCGGCGGGTTGACTTAGATCTAATCTGAAGTAAATCGAGAAAATTGCGAGCACAAGTTAATGGATATGAGAGACTTACTGGAGGAGATCGAAGTGAAGCCCGACGGAGGCAAATAGCACAGGCTTGGTGTCCCTTTACGATTCCCGGCGGGCAGGTCGGGGGTGCGGCGGCGGATCTTGGCGGCGGCACGGGGCGAACCGTGGCGGAGCGCAGCCGGCGGCAGATTGGCTCTGGTGGCACGCGTGAAGTCTCCGTGATGATGTTCTGTGAGTTTGGGTGCGGAGGCGAAGAGAAAGAGGAAAGGGGGGAAATGAGCCGTCATGGTTGGGTTTACCTCTAAGAACTTATTTATAAGGGTGTGGGTGGATAAACCTAGTCCAACGGGTGGCAGCCGGAAATTTCGGGTTAACGGCTATTTGCCTGGATTTGGTGAGATATGCTTTAAGTGCTAACCGGGATATCCGGACAAAAATGAGAAGGAGATCTTCTCCGCAACATCAGGGTCAATTATCGAGTAAAGCAAGCCGGATCTTTGACATTTTTTGTCAAGGTGCTGGCCCGGAAAGTTAGGCAAGAGATTTGGAAGAAGCCGGGTTACTATATGGCCGCCGTGGAGTTAGGCCTAGCTGTTTATCAAAGCAATGTAACCCGGCCTCCATTGAACTTGTAAGTTTGATAATTTTGCAGGGAATAGCGTGCGCTTCAAAGAGGATCCTGTGAAGCCCAAGCTATTCTGGGGACTACTGATGGAGGGATGATAACCCGGTAGGCCGACTCCAAGGTGCAATTCGGCCCAAAGGACGCTGCGCGAGATCCGGCTAAGGATAAAAGAACTAGAAGGCCCAAGATTGTAGGCCTCGTAACCCGGATTGTGGGTTGCGGTAAGGAAAGTTAGGGTTTTATACGCAGTGTCCGGGTAGGATTCAGGGTGCGCCTTGGAGGGCAAGTCAGGGGGTTCGGGTGCTTTATAAACCGGCCCCTAAGTTAGGTTAAGAGAGATCCAAGAGTTCTAGCAATATCGCTTGATATCGAGCATCCAGTGTAACACGAGAGTTGAGTTAACATATCGAGATCGGAGACTCGGCGACTTGATTGCCGGCTACCAGATCGAGTACCATCATGTTTTCCTCTGAGCTAAACCCTCTCCCAAACGCCTGTGTCGTCTTGCCCCAAGATCAGTTACCCCCGGTAACGTCTGCCGTGATTATCCCACGACAAACAAGCCTTTGGATATTCTGGATTTCATGTGGCATGAGATGAGGACCGTGGTTCGTGATAAGAGAGTACCCATCTATGGCTCCTACCTTCAGATACTCATTGAGTCGAAGATCCCAGCTGGTCTCATCAACAACTACTCCAAGGCGACTCCCAAACAGTCTGTTCTTCACTCGGCTGCTAAGGCTGAGTTAGATGCTCCTCAACGCCCCAAGCGTACCCGCACACTGTTCATGGCGCCTAGGACATCTCATGGTATCCCCAACTCTTCTTCTCCAGAGCCTACTGTTCCCGCTTCTGGCACTTTCAGCATCAAGCGGGCACTTCAGAAGATGAACTGCTTCTTCATTGACAAGCAGCAGTAGGACTATCAATCATATCGTAAGGGCAAGGCCTCTCGTCGCAACTAGCGGGCTATCATGACAGCTCTTCAGCTTCCACTCAGCTCTTCTAGCTCGGATGAGCTCCTGGAGGACAAATGGAAGTTACAACACACCTTCTGGCTTGGCGATCACGCTAATTCTCTCGGCCCTTTTGGGGCCTCCTTTGCAGCTGCAGCTAGTTCCAGTCAGGCACCTACCGAGGACTTTGCCGCGCCGGATGATGAGATGGATGATGACGAGTGATTGGACATGCATCATTTTCTCCCTTATTTTGGTGTCTTGATGCCAAGGGGGAGAAATATTAGGATCCCACACGCATTGCATTGCATATCATGCATCCATTTGCGTCTTATCATCGTTATTAATTTCCTCGATCTTAGTTGATCTTACTATTTGTGTGTTTCGTTGAACTTTGTTACTATTGTAAGACTATGTCTCTATTATCTATCGTACTATCTATCTATCTACTATGTGATGTGATATTTGATGTGATGAAGGTCATAGTAAGGTTATCATACTATCTATCTACCCACAAATTAATGTGATGAAGCCATAATGAGGCTATTCTTTATCTATCTACCACAATGAGAAGAAAGCTATGGTGAGATTTATTTTGTGCGCAATACAATCACTGATATAATATGACATTATGCCTATACATGTATGCTCACTACTTAGTTCAAAGTTGTTTCAACAAACTCTTTGCCTATACATACCATCTATAGTGCTAGATCATGTTCGAATCATCTTCACACTTCACATATGAATATCCTGTTAGCATCCCATATCCTATTGTCCTATGAAACATAGAGGGAGAGGAGAATCGTAATATTTGCACTCCATGTGTTCATCGAATATATATATCTTATGATTGGACACACAAATAGGGGGAGTACCCCTATAAGTTTTATCTCCTTGCAAATCCGTATGTTGTCATCAAACATCAAAAAGAGGGAGATTGAAAGGACATTTGTTCCTAATCTTGTTTTCGGCGTTTGATCAAAACATTTGGAAGATCTAATGTTTTCCCTAAGTATGTTCAGAGCCTATCATGGATAAATGCAATCATACACTTCCCTGGACATCCATACGATTGACAGCAAAAATGGAGAAAAGAAAAGAGAAAAGGAACAAAAGAAACGAGAAGAGGAGAGGAGAAAACAGGGGAGCCGACCTCCCTGGCCGGCCTGGCCGGGACCCTAGGCCGGGCTGTTCGGGCGGTGCCCCGGCCCCAGCTTCCCCCTACGCCCGCCCCAGGCCGAGCTCCAGGCCGGGAGCTTCGGCCGGTGCCCCGTCCCCTGCTCGCCCCATGCCGGCCCCAGGACAGACTCCATGCCGGGTGCTCCAGGCGCTGCCCCGGCCTCGCCTCGTCTCCACGCCAGCACCAGGCCGGGCCAACTCCAGGCTGGGGTGAAAGGGGGTTCACCGGCCCCATTCCGGCTGCCAGTCGGCCCCATAGTGGCTCGAGGCCGGGGGGAGGGGGGACATGGTGCTGTCTCGGGCGCCCTAGCCGACCCCTAGGCTGAGGTGGGCTGCAGTGGGGGTTCCCCCTCCCAACGACCGTTTTCTCCCTCTCCGGTATAAAAGGAGCTCATCCTCTACCTTTAGAAAGTGTCAATCACACTCGCTATATCCACCATTGATTGACCACACTCAAGCTCAAGCATCTCCCCAAATCCCCAACCAAAGCTCGTGATACTTTGGGATTTGGAGGAGACATCCCCGATCTACAACTCCACCAAGCCGATTAGAAATCACCCCACTCATCTCTTAGGGATCTTGTTGTTCTTAGTTCATCGGAGCCAAGAACCTTGTTGCTCTTAGCTCATCGGAGTTCGGAGCCTTGTTGATATCCCCGGAGTTCTTGTGCTTGTGGATCTTGTTTCTCGGAGTCTTGGTGGCTCTCGGGATTTTGTGAGGACCCACCGAAGTTGTGGATTGTGCCTCATCCTTGTAAAGGTTCTAGTTGTCAACCTCAACGACAACATAGTGATTCGAGCCTCTCCATATCGGTGGAAGGACTCGAAGGAGATACGGTGTGCCATTTGAGGGATACTCGGTGTTCCACTTTGGTGGCACCGCACCGCTCCAACGGAGATTAGCTTCCATTGGGAAGTGAACTTCGGGATAAATCTCCGTGTCATTGTGTTCGGTTATTCCTCAACTTACCTTTACTTGTTTGCTACTAGCTTAGTCATATATTCACCTTGTGCTAGTTGTACTTGCTCAATATATAGGATTGTTAACCTAGTTGCATAATCTAGATAATCTATATTTGAGCACTATCTTGTTAACTCGAAAAAGAAATTAAAATTTGTAGTTAACCTATTCACCCCCTCTAGTTAATCTCTCTATCTTTCACTTGGTAGGCCCCATCTGAAACAGAGCTGATTTGATCTCCTCGTTCGAATATGGAGCACACAAGCTCTCATTCATCCGATCACATGTCCTGGGCATGTTCCAAAGAAAAAAAAACTCCTCGTAGAAACTGTGTACCATGGACATTATTTCTGCTTGGTCCTCACATTTGGAGCTAGAAGGGTTTCGCTGGGCCTATCCCATGCGGGTGACAGACGATGGATAGGAAAGCGTAATGTCCTGACTCGTGCAGGGGACCTCGTCGGAGCGGGAGAAGGGCGGGGCAGCTACTGGCGGCGCCGCCAAGCGCAGAGGCACGGTGGATCGATTTCTGGATCGAGTGGATGACTTCTGAATGATAGTCTACTTTCCCTATGGACTACAGGTTGATTACCATATTTTGTAAGGTTTTTCTTTGAAAATCAGCCGCGGCAGACGAGCCTAAAGATACAAATTTTAGGCCCCCAAAATTTCCGGGCCCTGTGCGGGCCGCACAGTCAGCACAATAGTGGCCCCGGCCCTGTGCATAAGACATGTTCATATTAACTGCCACCAAAACTACATCCAAAATATTCGTTCCATTTTATGAAGTTGAAATTCAAGAAACCTTATGACACTTGACTCAAAGATCACCCACCATATCTTACATCATCAGTAACATTTAGAGTAATATGTACTCCTGTCCATGCCTTAATATATATAGCAGACACATCTATCTAAAGTATATATACACATCGACCATACGACTCATATCATTGAATACAATAGACATAGATGGCACAATTGTTAGAAAGAGTGTACCATGATGCATGGAGATATCTATAGTAGCTAATTAATCTGAGGGAATTGTAGGCATTCGGAATGAGTTAGCTAACTTCTGTAGTTGCTTGGGCAAGGTGAACGATATTCCTGGGGTAACATGTGGTCAAATGACCCACCTAGCCTCCGTGAGGACATGGATTCACACCCGAACTAGCAGGGTTCGTGGCAGGTAACAGACAAAAATGATCAGTGCAGGGAGGACATGGATTCACACCTGAACTAGCAGGGGGTGGATTTTGTGACATCGCTGCTACTAGGTACAACAACCATGGATTGCTGTCATGAGGCTCTCGATCTCACCTGACTTGGAACGGAAGAAGAACATTGGAAGCAAGATTTTTTTTTCCCTATAAAGGAGATACATAGTATAACACCCGACCTCTACATGCGTGAAAAAACCAACAGGTAGATAGCGAGGAGAGTTTTGATTTTTATTCCACAAGTTCAGGCATAAAATATCCTTCCGTTACAGCAACACCTTAAATGGGCTGACACGCTCACACCACTCACGATTTCAACTCGCGCACGCCATCAGAATAAGTCTTCAGTCTGGGGGGCACGTGCGCCGTTGTCAGTTCAGTTCTGTAATTTCACAAGAGTACCTTTGGTGTCTGAAGATTTGTCCATGTCTGATTTCACATAAGTTTTAATGCTTTGCCTTGAGCCGAAAGGTGAACGCCGACACAGAAAGATTATACGTAACTACGACAATCAAAACAAGTAAATCTCAATATCAATTTTCTAAACATAACAGTCTGGGTGGTGTAGTTGGTTATCACGTTGGTCTCACACACTAAAGGTCCCCAGTTCGAACCCGTGCTCAGACATTATACTTTTTCCTTTCGGAAAATTTCTATTTACATCTACATATCTGTTTTATTTTCCAGAAAAGCTTTGCTTCAAATTTCCAACAACATTTGATACTCCCTCTGATACTCCCTCAAATTTCTATTTACATCTACACCCTACCCCGCGTATGTTTCAGAACACTAGTTAAAAGTAGACGGTGGAGATTCACTTGGACAGAATAAAGTTGTAAAATCCTACAACCATGTCAAACAACCATGTCAAATCTAATACTCCAGAAAAGCTTGGACAGAATAAAGTTGTAAAATCCTACAACCATGTCAAACAACCATGTCAAATCTAATACTCCCTCTGATCTGGAAAAAGTGTCCGAGGGACTAGTACTATGAATGTACAAAATACTACATAACTCACGATACTAATTACAGATTGGAGGGAGTACTAACATTCGTGAATTCTTAAGTTGATGTGAGACTTACAAGTTTGAGCAACCAAGCAACCTTGCAAGTTGCAACAGGCTTCTAGAAAAACATCAAGAGTGTACAGACCGCACCTGATGCTTGAGCTCGTAAGAACAGTCGATTCAGATTGAGTACGGCATTCTGAAGAGAACCAAAGGGGGGGGCTGGAAAAGTAAAGAACATTTTTTTTGAAACAAGGTAAAAACTTTGCCTTTTATATTGATACATAACAAGCAAACAGGAAGGACGAGGCCTAAAAAAGAAAAAAGTACAACTCGAGTCGACGACCATGTTGCCCTAGCAACCATAGTCGACACTAAACGGCGGAGGCAAGCTCACGCAAGGCGAAACCCAGAGCCGCCGCTCCGACATCCACGCCGGGCTCGAGGCCGCACCCCTAAACTAGTCGACGACCATGTCACCCTAGCAACCATAGACGACACCAAACACGGCGGAGGCAGACTCAACGCAAGGAGAAATCCGGAGCCGCCCCTCCGACATCCACGCCGGCCCCAAGGCCGCGCCCCGAAACGAGCCGACGACTATGTTGCCCAAACAACCCTAGCCGACACAACAACACGGCGGAGATAAACTCAACAAAAGTCGAAGATCCAGAGCCGCCGCTCCGACGTCCACGCCGGCCCCAGGGCCGCGCACCACCTAGCCGAAGACTGTCGCACCCGGACTTCTAGGGGATACTCACAGTCCGTTAAACAGTAGATAAATGGCTTACGGGGCATACCGGCACCCGCATCTCAATATGAGCATGCCAACACGTGAACGTGTGACAACCATTATCTTACTATTCATCGTCTGCGCAAACCATCCCATAGAAATCCAGACACTTCCATTGACGTACTTCAAACATACACACATTGTACGTCAACGGCGTTTGAACAAGTGATATCACAACAGATCTCTACGACACAAAAGATTGAAATAAGTTGCAACTGGCCCTCACTAGGGCAGAGAATAGCAAATACAATCATTCAGAGGGCACATGCCCCAACAATTCATCATTACATCACAGCGGAAGCATTCAACATGTCTGAGTACAGACAAGAACCAAATAGGCCTAAGAGGCCGGAAACGAAAAGACGGAGCCCATCCACGAAGTCTCGGATCCTGCCCGGGTCCGCTATCTACTCGTCAGCAGTCTCGTCGTCATACTCCACGTAGTAGCCACCATGGAGATCCTCGGAAACGTCGTCTGCGTAAACCACAGCCCCAAAGGGGTCAGTACACCAACGTACTGGCAAGCAAGACTCACAGTTCACCAAAGTGTAACCCGTCAACACCAAGCACAGATGCTTTGGGTTCAACGGAAGGAAGGGGATATAAAAGATGCTGCAACTGGCTGCGCTAACCAACTACAGAGGGTCTACCACTTCCGGCTAACAGAAAGGAGATAAGATCGAGGATTGTAACCAACTTATCAACTAATTCCAAACAAACCCATCCTGGATCTCGCCCCTTATCCAAAGAAGCAATCCGAGGATAACTCACACAGTTGTATTAAAGGTGAATCATGTTATTGTGTCATCAACCTATTACTAGTCCAGTTATTAATCATTGGGTGTAACATGTTTGATCATTAGGTTTAAGTTGTCCTGAGTACTTGTTAGCCAGTACTTTCACCAAGTAATCCATAACCGCAGAAAACACGGCTTCTCGAGAAGATTATCCCTGCAGGGTTGCACCAATTTGGCCGTACACGCAAGAATATCCCGCCAGATGGGAATCAAACCCACCAAGCGAGGTACTCTACACAACTCAACTCTTCTTCGCATCAAGCCCAAAGCACCTTGGGCGCACGGCTAATCGAGCCCAGAAGAAAATGGACCCTCATAGCACTCTAAGACCGTGTCCCCCTATATGCCGACTACGAAAGTTCCACCCGGGTACCAAGGGCTCGCAAGATCATGCATGCAGCAAATGGAAAACCCGAACTAAATGAGGCGATTTGGACGAGATGCGAATCGAGTCAAATTGAGGGGGGCGCCCATACTCGCTTCCCACATGCGGTTAGTGCGCTCATCATGGATCAGTAGACAAGACCCTTTTCCTATTAGGGTCGACACTAGCAGGCCTCAAAACCACAAAGGGCCTCCTGCCGGTGCCTTATCATCAAATTTATTATTTAGCATATAACATTAGCATGATTGATTAACATCGAGCCCCCAGAACATAATGGAATATAGTAACAGAAAGTAACGGGTAACAGACTCGAGCAAAACAACCTAAGCATGCTAGTAAGACACTGGCTCAATCAATAGGGTTGTAGGAGTGGAGGTGAGGCAATATCAGGGTTAAGGGATTCATGTGATAGGATCGTAACAGAAACAACTACTACTAAGGCTAGCAGAAAAGAACAACGGAAAGTATCGGTAACCAATGTTGAAAGGAACACAGTGGTTCATGTGAGTGATAACTTGCCTGCAAAACCCAGTAGCCTGGTACTGAGCTAACTCCTTAGACGGGGTGTCGTAAGTATCGTCGGTCTCAACGTCGTCGTATATCCGAGAAGAAGCAAACAAACAAGGCAGAAAGGTAAACAATCAATATCATGGCATTGTGCACAATCAAAGATGATGCATGTCAAGTTAATGGTTGCATCAAAATAAACTAGTTGACAAGATAGAAACAGGATTAAATGGACCCATATGCAATTGGATTGCATATGGTAAGCCCATGAATTATGGTTGAATTAATTGTTTTACAACTGATCATTATATGAAAGTGGATTAGCATGATGCATGGATGAGGAAAACAGCAAAATAGCAACAATAGAACCAAATGGAAATAAGGCTTAACAAGTTTAGAAATTCATTTATTAAGTGTTGGAATTTTGGTTCCTTAAAGGGGTCACACAAGCAGTTGTTGTTTTCACCACTTTTAATTGTTCCAAATAGATAAAAAAATTCATATTTGATTAGAACACCAAATTTTAGGTGGATTACATGTTTCACTTGTTGAAAAAGGATTTCAAATAAACTATTTATGAATTAAACAAGTTTAAGCAAGAATTAAATGAATTTAATTCAAACATGAACTTATTTGAATTTTTATTTGTTCAAAGCATTAAACCAATTTCATATTTGAAAAGTTTATACTTTTAGGGTTGGAAAACATATTTTATATGTCCCAAAAGAATTTGTTTTGATCAAGTTATGAAATTACCAATTTTAAATGAATTAAACAAGGTTTAAATTATTTAACCAATTTTAATTATTCAAAACATGAAACAAATTTTATATTTGGAAAGGTGGTTTAATTTTGCATGGAAAACATATTTCATTTGTGGAAATTGGATTTAAAATGAGCAAGTTATTATTTTGGCAATTTTAAATGCAATAAACAAGAAACAGTTGTTTTCAGAAATTTAAATTATTCAAAACAGAAAACAAAATTTATATTTGGAAAGTACATGAAAAGTTGATTGGAAAACATATTTAGTTTGTGAAATTTGGAATTTTTATGATCAAGTTATGAATTTTGCAAGTTTAAGTGAATTTGACAAGTTTTCAAGTTTTGCACCAATTTAAAATATTCAAAACAGTAAACAAATTTTATATTTGGATAGAACATTTAATTTGGGACAGAAAACATATTAAAAATGTTGAATTTGGAGTTGGGATGAATTTCTTATGCAATTTACAATTTTGGGTGCAAATCTGCCATTTTTACTGCACTAGGGACTTAGAAAATATTTTCCAGGGGCTAGAAATAAGTGCCAGGGGCCTATTGGTGATTACCAGGAAGTTCTGTGACCAAAATATTGCAAAATAAAAAGGTGGGTTTTATTGTGTGGGAGGGGGATCGAACCCTGAACCTCACTGCTGCGCTCAAGGGACTGAACCAGATGGGCTGACGCGGTTTTTGTGTTAGGGAGGGGCCTCAAGGGGGTATGGGCTTCTGTTCCGCGGGGGGTTTTTACCTGAACTGAATTCAATCGTTGTCTCTGTACATCTACAGCCAACGGAGGCAGCAGGGTTCGCCGGCGGTTGATGGCTGCGGGAGGCGCCGTGGGGTGCGGCTCGCGGTGGTGCGGGAGAGGACGTAAGGGAGAGGAGGGAGGCGAGATGGAGGGGAACTCACCCCGAGAGGCCATCGAGGGAGTTGGGGCGGACAGAGAGCAGCAGGCAGGGGCGATGCAGGGGAGGTGGCCGGCGATGGCGCGGCGTCCTCGGGCGCTCCCGGCAGCGGGCGAGGGGATGGGGAGGCGCCGGGGACCGCCCCGGTTCCATTTTCCTCCTCGGAGGCTCCCCGAGGTGGACATGTGACCGGCGATGAGGGTGGAGGTGGTGGTTCTCTGTGCTGGTTCAGTCTGTCGATTTTCAGAGCAGAGGGAGATCGGGTTAGAGGAAGAGGAGGGCGCAGCGGCGCTAGGGTTAGGGAGAGGGGAGAGGTGCGGCCTAGGGTTACAGAGGGGAAAGGTGGGTGCTTGTTTTTATGGTGGCAGATGAGCTTGTACGGCAGCATCGTAGCGGAGGAGGGAGAGATCAAGCGGTGATGGAGGTGTTCGTACAGGATGACGTGCGCTGGGAGGAAGACGACAACGTAGATGAAGGGGTATCGGGCCCAAAGACAGAGAAGAGGTGGGCTGGGCCTCTCCCTTGTGCTGTGCGTTTTTTTCTTTCCATTCTCCCTTTGTTTTATTTTTTTTTGCTGAAAACCAATTGGGAGAAAAAGGATGGGGTTTTTAAGTTACTAAAATTTAGGAAATTTTTGGTTAGTTGAGTTTTTCAATTAGCCACTCAAACTAAATTTTGTTTTCCAAAGTTTTTTTCAAATTTAATTGTTGTTTGTTAATAAAACAAAAATTGGTGAATTTTAATATTAACTAAACATTAATGTAAACAACATGTTAATAGGGTGAACTTGTCATGTTAATTTCAAACAGATAACCAATTTGGATTTCAAAAATGTTTAAGTTTTTGGTGCTGTTGGAAATAAACCAAAATTAGATTATTTTGAAGATTTGAAATGATTAATGAAATCAACCTGTTAATAAAGTGACCCAAAAGAATTAATTGGAAAACAAGGGATGAGAGAAAGTTTTGGTTATTATTTTTATAGTTTCAAATTGGTTTTGTTTGAAAATATTTGATTTGAATTGGAATATTTTGTTAATTAATATAGGAACAACAATTTAATAGGGTGAACCCTATTATTAGTTGGATTAGAATTATTGGAATGGTTTGATATTTTATAATTTCCAAATGAGGTGTTGTTGAATTTGAGTTTGAGTTTGAAAACAATTTGGGAATTATTTATTTGAAATAGAAGCACCATTATATTGGTTGATCAATGTGGAAATAAAATGAGAACAATTTGTTGTTTTTATTTGAGGTAACATTTTGGAAATTGTAACATCACAAGGATGAAACAACAAGTTTGAATTTTGGTTTGAAATTCAAATAGAAAACAAAGGAGAACAAATGAAAACAGTTGGAAAACAACTGAAAACAGAGGAAAACAAACAAAACAAATGCAATCAACATGATGCCATGATGCAAAACATAAAATAACAGAGAGCAAAACATTCTAAAGGCTATTTTTCAGACTTGGGATGTTACAAAGACGAAGAATCGCCGCCGCCCACCACCAACCCACAGCTCCCTCGGCCGGTGGAGCATCCAAGGCGAGGCCCCAAGAGGCAAGCGACGCAGGAGCGCCGCCCTCCCCCGATCCCGCGAGGGATCTAGGGTTTCCCCTGGAGAACCCGGCTTGGAGATGCAAGAGCACCGCCCCGACGACGCCTTCCAGAAGGACGTGGCGCCCGGAAGCGTCACAATCATCGGCCCCGACCGACACCAGGGCAGGGCTTTCGGCCGGCGATGAGCCGCGAACCCCGCAAGCCGCCGAACACGAACCGGCCACTCCACCCGCACCGCCAGCCGCACCCACCACGGCACCTCTTGCCACAACAAGTCCAAACCCCGACCACAAACATCTTCGGGGCTGCCGCCCCGGCTTCCACTTCCCCGGGTAGATGATGGAAGCTTCTCGATAGCGCCTCCAAGAAGGGATCGCGACGATAGTCCGCCGCCGCCGGCGGCTCCAACCGAGACCGGAGAAACTTGCCCGAGCTCCACCATTCGACCACACCCTCCGCGCGTCCGACGACCTCCTCGCCCGCCCATGGCAGCCACCACGCTGGCGCAGCTCCAAGAGAACTCGCCCACCCATGGCAGCCACCACCCCACCACCACCCGCATCACCAAGCCCATCGGGCGAGCAGCCTCCCTGCAGGTAGAGCCGGTGGCACCTGCCACCAGCGCGCCACCTCGCAGTCCGCCCGCCGGCCCCAGCGCCGGCCGCCGACGCCTCCTAAGCCCCCGGCTCGGCATCCGCTCCCCCGACCGCCGCCACCCCCCGGGCAGTCCTCCACCGGGAACCGCCCCCGGCCACATATTGGCAGTAGAGGGGGTGCCGCCACCGCCGCGGACAAGGCCGGTGAAGGCAGCGGCAAGACGAGGACGCCGGACGGAGAGGAGAGGGCGGGACAAAATCGCTCCCTACCGCCGCGGGGGGCGTTTTTCCACGGACAAGTAAAGAGCATAGAGGGAGGCATCACTTACTGTCTAATTTACTTGTTTTCTTGCAGAGCACTACAGACAAAATCAGGATAGCATCATTACATTCCATAGATGATTGCCACTTCAATGGTTTATTCTTAGAACTCACAAGAGGCCACGCCAGCATCGTCTTGTAGTTTGACAGCTAACTCTTTCTTCATGAGATGTATTAGCTTCACACCTAACTCTTTCTTCATGAGATGTATTCTCGTTGTTTCGTCAAGTAGGCAGTTAGTTGTTCTTTACACAAGTGTTGTCCATATTTGTCAAAAAATGAATCCGTCCGTGCTCTGCCCAGGCTGATGTGTCCAAGAACATCATAATTCATTAGTCCGTGAACCATCCAAATATCTTTGCCACATGGTTAGCTTGAAACAGCAGAATAATAATCACAGGTTGCATGCCATAATCGAATTGAGTTCACCATCAGCAGCTCCACTGATTGTCATGCCCTGGTCTCTGACGTTTATGAAGTAAGACAGAGAATACTGCGATATGACTTCACCTGGGATCAGCACAGAGATACCTGGTGGATACGGGCATATAAGGCTGGTGCCAGTGGGGGCGGTAGTGGGGGCGATACCGCCCCCCGGCGGACGAGAGCGGGGCGAGTAGGGGGCGAGAGGGGAGCAGCGGGCGACGGCCCCGTCGCCTGGCGAGAGGGGGCGATACCGCCCGGGTACCGCCGCGTTGACGGGGCGAGAGGGGGCGAGAGGGGAAGGCGATAGGCGAGAGCGGGGCGAGAGGGAGGCGATAGCGGTGCTAGTGGGGGCGGTAGGGAGGCGGTAGGGAGGAGAGAGAGGTGAGAGCTAGCACTATAGCCCGTGCACTGGCCGTGGCGTGATAGTGGGGTGAGAGTAAAAGCTGACGTGGCGGGGCTATAGCCCGTGATAAGCCGTGATGCACTGGCACCAGCCTAAGCTCGCCTTCCTCAATGCGCACTGTCCTTTTCTTTGTAAATAAGGCCTCTCTTGGGGTCAGTTTCATAGAGAAATTATCTAATGGGCTACAGACATAATTACTTTTTCTAAATCTGGATTCTTTTGCAGAGAAGTATTTTTCTGAGAGATGCTTTGCAGCCTGTACAAGCTTATCAACATCTTGCCATCTGGTACCAAAGTTGGTTGCAAATGTAACTGCTTGTGTACCGACAAGCTTAGATACGATTTGATACTTTTCAGCAAAACCATCATCTGCTTCATATCCAGATAAATGTAGGTCGGAAGCACTTAGTGTGATACGCAAAGGATCCATGTCAGGGAAGTCAGAATCAAAGCCCGACAAGTCCAGGACAGATATCCCTGGGATTATCCTCAGCTGGTTTTGTGTTTCCAAAGCCATAGCCACTGGTTCATCAAAAGATTTCTCGTTCTCGCTCAACTGAGCTCTTGCAGCATCTAAGGATGACAGTAGGAGGTAACTTGGGCTCGAGCTCTGGAGCAACTGGAGGCATTGGCTCACTTTATCTACACAGGGCCGGTCCTAAGGTTTTGGGGGCCCGGGGCAGAAGTAGAATGTTGGACCCATAACCATCAAATTTACAATATATACATATAGAATATAAATATATGTGTATATGAATTATAAAAAATATTATTGATGAACTCATAAAATGCGTCTAGCGATAATTCCTAAAATGTGCACAAAAGAAATATTGATATGCACATATTGTTTTGATTGTTTCTTCTAACAATACTATGAAAAGCAGAGATGCTGTATCCCAATGTGAATTATATTAATTATCAAAGAATGCAGTGCAGAACACACATCCAATGGATAAACGCGTAATCAAAAAGAAAAATGAGGTAAATATTTTAGTGGAAGAAAACTACCGAGTAGACTATGTGCTCCATTACTGCATCGGTGTTATTTCATACCCTGGTTACACTCTACAGTAGGAGTAGAGTAGACTGTGTGCCCCCACCCTTTTTTTCCGTACCGACCTCCACCCCCAACATTTTAATTAACTGGGCCCCACTTAAGCCCTTTGGAGCTAACTAGAGGAAAATAGAAGAAGCGTACCGAATAAAAAGCCCAAGTCATGAGAAGGAGTAAAGGCCCAAATTCATGTCCAAGCAAACACAGCGTAACCCTTCGTTCTCCTCCGACTGAATCGGATCCGACAGTAGTACAGCACACATGGCGTCGCCACCAAATTTGTTCCGCCCCTACTGCGCATGACTTTCAAACAGGGATTTGGGGGCCCCTAGAATTCGGGGCCCGGGGCGGCTGCACACCCTGCCCCCCCCTCAGGGCCGGCCCTGTATCTACATCGACGAGACCTCCAGCCATGTGAAGCATAGAGGACTGTGTAAGAGAAGTGAGAACCTTGTGCGTGGATTGCACAGCCAAGTCTGCACCTTGCTCAATTGGTGTGATTGGAAAACTGTCATGGAACCTGAAGTGCGCGCCATGTGCCTCATCAACTATAACTGGAATGTGTAATGGATGGCAAACATCGACAATACCTTGCACATCGCTGCATATACCGTGATAGGTCGGTGAAGTAACAAGAACGACACCTATTTTCTTCCCATCCTTCTCAAGGTCCTTCAGTGCTTCATCCACCTGTGACGGCGTGACACCACCAGCAATGTCCCACACAGAACTGTACTCTGGCACTACATACTTAGGCACCGCACCGGACAGGACCAACGGGTGGATGCACGATAACCAGTAGCTCACCATGAGATCGATGGCGTTGTCGGGGAGGCGAGGCGATGCCGGAATCAACGACGACAGGAAGAATTCGGCGGCGGCCGGACTCGGAGAAGATGCTTCTATTCGGCCCATCCCGTGCTTCCCAGCTTCCATGCGTGGTTGAGGAGGAGGGAAGGATGGCGGTTCCAGGGATGCTCTCGGATCCACGCGGGGTGACCGGAGACGACGGCAACGGCCGGCGACCGTGGGCTAGGATTTCCGTTTTTGGTGCTGTTACAGGGAGAGAGAGGGCAGACGAGCGAGAGAGTGAGCAAGAGGGAGAGACCAAGTGAGGCACGGCCTCACCCGCTTCTTATCTGCGACGCAGAGGCGGCAACAGGACGTGGCCGAGGCGGCGGTGACAGCGCGATCCTCTCCTCTGCCTTCTCGCAGAGGAAGAAGAAAGGGAGAAGAATAAACGATTTTTGATAACCCCTTATAGTTTTGAGTTTTAACAGTTAGGTCCTTCTGGTACTAAAATGAGAAGAAAATCGTTGTTTTCTGGACCTTTTTGCCAACAGAAAATTATGAAAAATAATATTTGCAATCCTCATTAAATTTCTAACCTCACCATGTTTTGGTTTTGCAAATTTTACCAAGATTTGAATTTAATACTTAGGGCTCAATTAAGTGGTTTTTGTTATGTTTCTCTCCATTTAATTTTCTAAGTGGCTTTAAATTATTTTTTACATGTTGTGACATGAAAACAACACCACTATTATGTTGTTAATATAATGGTATGTTTTAATTGAACCACTTTAGATACAAATAGGGTAATGTTTCTATGCACTATAATGAAAATCACCCAATAAGGTATTTTGTTCCATGCCAAACCAAATGGTGTTTAGGTAATGAATGGATTTGTTTTCCTTTGTGTGGCTTTGTTATTTTCATCTTTGGGGTTCTTATCAAGCCTGGTGGACATTTCCTTATATCATGTGTGAGCCATGCTGCTGTTTTTAGCACTTGATCAAGTGGGAACATGAATGGCATTAGAATCTATTTGCTTGTTTTCCACATAGGTTCCAATATGGATATTGTTCCATGTTTGTTTTAGAACATGTAATCATTTACATGGTTATGTGTAGATGAACTTTTGTTATCATCTGTTAGTCTTACGTATGCAAAGGATATGGAAAACAAGGTATCAGCTTGTTACCCTCTACCGCAACATAGCACAAGACATTTGGATATACCGGCTTATTATTATTTCTTACTTGAGAATTGTTTGCATTAAATATATTATTATGAGTTCCACATCTCTTATGATCTTGGCAAGGCATAGGTTATAGTTTCTCTAATATCACCTAATGTTTCACTGGAGAATTTCTTATGATCCCCTACTGGGCAGTGTTGATCCTTGTTGACTTCTGTTGCTTGATGTCCTTCTCTCTAGTTGCCACTTGTCTTCAGATGCTCCTTTTATCACTTTGCAAGTAATATAAGTTCTAGGATTCCATCTTCAACTATCTCACCCTTTGTGGTGAAAACAACCAATTACTCCAAGAAAATATTTTACTTAGATGATTATAAAAGAATGTAGGTTTATTTTATGACATCAAGTTGCCCTATGCATATAAGAATAATTTGTTAGCAAGGTAGCTAGTCTTGCCTCCAAATTACTACTCATATACAATAAGCTGAGATGTACCATGTAATTCAATCTTTTGTTTGTTTATGTATGACACTCAATTGTTTGAGTATACAGAAGTGTTTTGTTAACAAGGTATACAACTTGTTACCAAACTACTTCTCTATAACACTAACATTGAAATATCACACTATTTCAGGAGGATTTAATAAGATCAAATTAAGATATAAGAGTTTACAAATACTCTTATAGTAGATTGGAGTAGCACTTCTAGAACACTCTAAATAATCTTCTTGAAGATCTTCTTGTGGTAGTTCCTCCTTTCTTATGGGTTGCTTCTCTTGCAGAATGATTCAGTGAAGATTGGGAAATAGGATAATAAGATAATCTAGACAAGTAGAAAGATCTTGATTAAGACTTAGTTCATGCTCTTATTCTTACTCAATATACTTGTCATTTTATTCCCCATAAGATATTCACTTGTGTCATATATGTTTGGTTTTACATAGCTTTCACTTGAATTCCTATAATAGTGGTTATAACTTGTTGTTATTCATTACTTGTATCCTGAGATACTTTAGTTGTGGAATTATTGAATTTGAGTAGAGGTGTGGAATGCTTATAGAATGATGGCTCAATAGTAAGTTGATCAAATGGTTCATTGATGTGTTAAGATTTCATATGCTCACTTGTATGAGATGATTGATACAATGGCATGTGAAAGTTATTGGGTTTAATGACTTATGTCATAGTTGTTAGTTTTTTTTCCAGGTGGCATGATTTTACTTTATATTCCTCTTTATGTCGTCTTTGTCATGCATAGTGCAGACATAGAGGTTTGGAAAGATCATATGTAATGATCAAGGTTTAACAATAGAGTAAGAAGATTTATTTCTTCATTTAGGTACTTATTTTATGATTGATGAGATATGTACATATTCGATAGATATGTTAATACAACTATTATGTCATTTCCCACTTGTGGGTTTTGAGGTAACACTTGTTTGTATTACTTGTGTTTTATTGAAATTTTATTATTTATTTGTGAAGGTGCACTTAACAATTATGAGATAATTTATAAAGATGTTGTGTATATGATTGATAACTTAGAGGGTCGTTCTTTTATGGGACATAACATCTCTGTTGATGAGGTGGTTCAATTGTGTATTACTCATTTGTGGAAGTATGACTATCACTTATGTGATTTGGATACCCACCCCTCTTTGAGTTCTAGATACCCAGGGAATTATCCCAAGTCACTTATAGACTTGTGGTTAAGGTTGTTGAGAGTTTATGCTTGGTCACAACCAATTATGATTTGTGTAATCAGATGATTTGGTTTGTTAAGATACTTGTTATAAAGATCACTCCAATTGTACTCTTGACTAGATGAAGTAAACCTAATTCATCATGTCAAGTGAAACATTGGTCACTTTGATTCGTTTAAACTTTTGCGCCAAAATTTCCCGTATTTTAGATGCATGATTTGCAAATGCACATATTATATTTAGATCCTTATAAACTCCTAAACACTGGGATGTTACAGGTAATAATATTTATACATATATTTCATAATTATGATTCGTATTATTATGTTATAACTGACGTGGTTCCTGAATATAATATTGAGATGAAAACTTACGCTCACGTGTAGTAACATGAATACAGAAGTAAACCCTAGTCTTGCCTTTTACGACTAATTCATTGGATGATTGATGACTATGTTTTCTGGTCATGGACATTTTTTATGTAAGTATTCCTTAAGTAGATTGATATGCTAAGAGATTTCACTAAGACATCTGTATCCTTAGAATCATATCACAACATAGTTATATTAGAATGCATCATTTGACCATGAGGTTATCGGGATAATATGTTTTGAAGGTTTTACTTTGGTACTATCAAGAATCACATCGTAAACTAGGTGAACATAAAGGTAGCCACTAGGTAATTCTAAAGGATTACATTACCTCGATGTTCTGAGATGGGAATTAATCCTCCGTAAAAACAGAGATACATGCCTGCGCCCACTCGGTATTCTTGATATCCATAAGTTCTGCAGACAATGCATGATAATGATACATCATGTGGGATATCCTAATACATTAACAAGTAAAAGGAAACTTACAAGACAAAGACATAAGTGAACCAGTGATTGTTTCACGGAAATACCAGAATCAATAGTCTCGGGTAAGTTCAGTATCGTGAGTAATGGTAGAATTGTATAATGACCAGCAGATTCAACGGTTTATCCGTATAGTATGTGGGAGTCAATATAGGCGTCCATGACCCCTCTATTGATTATTGGAAAGGAAAGAGTTTCTAGTTTCATGCCCACACACTATCGAATCTGTAGGGGAAACACACTTAAGTTTGGGGTGGTTTTTATGTATATCGGTAGGTCCGAATCAACTATAGGAGTATCACCGGAATAGTGTTTCTGCGTGATAGATATATTTTATATATTAGAGAGAATTTATAATAAGGGCATTGGATGTCCCATAGTAATAGAAACAATTTCTATTACTACCGGAATTTATTCTGAAGTTGTTCGAGAGAGAAATTGAGGATGGACGCATTACAGAGCAAATGCAGGTGGCATGAGATGTCCTAGGGTGTCGGAAATATATTTGTGACATCGTTAGATAATAGCGATGATTTTATCTAAAGGGGTTATAGGGTTCCAGATGAGCTTCGAGGACTTTACATAAAAGGGGTAGTGCTGAATGGGGCAAATTTCCCCCTCATGGCCGCACCCTATTTTAGGGGGTTGCCAGGTTGGCCCCAATGGCATCACATAATGGTACTAGTCACCCCGGTATTTTTTTTCCTGATTTTATTAGAGAGAAAAAGAAGAAAAAGAGAAAGAGAAAGGAGAGGGAGATGGAGTTGGACTCCACCTCATCAATCCGAGTTGGGCTAGGAGGCTGGTGCGGCCACCTCCTCATGGTTCATTCCGAGTTGGGCTAGGAGGGTGGTGCCGCCACCTCCTCGTGGTATGGCCACCACCTCCTAGCACAACTAGGACTCCTCTCCCTTTTGGCAAGAATCGCCCCTCCTCCCACTATATAGAAGACCCCAAGGCTCAAATCAGAACACACAGTTGGCTCTCAAACACCTCTCTCTCTCTCTCTCTAGTAGAATTAGATGATCTAATTATACCTTCTAACTAGATCCCCTCTAATTGAATTAGAGCTTTCTCTAATTGGGTTTTGAGGTGTCCTCTCGCGATTAGATCTAACTTCTAATTACTTTCTCTCTCTCATGTGTTGAAAACTACACCTTTATATACACATGCGACGTCTACTCATGGATGGCGAAGCACTACAGAATTGGTCTCGGCGTACGTATGTGTATATACTCTCAGAGGGGTAACACGTGAGACTCTCACTCTGCTGGATCAAGGTGCTGGATATGCGGAGTTGGCAACATCCTCACCCATAGACTTGTGCGTGAGGATCTTCTACAGACTTCATTGACATCGTCACCGATATATCTTCCGCTACTACGGTGTCGGGTACACGATCTCGGGAACTAGATCTTGAAATTATTATTTACTTGTATCTGCATAGCAAGGTCTTGGTGGTTCCGTAGCACGCATGGCGAATTTGTTTTAACTACCGTTGCGCAACCAACAAAAACAAGCTTCACACACTATTGCTACCCAAATTAAGAACCTCTTCAAGTTGCAAAACGTCTCCCAACAATTGCAAGGACCATTTTTTTAGGAGTATACGGACCATTCTTGTGAGAAGGTTATAGGAGAAATACCAGGAGATCTCGCTCAAAAGTGTTGTTCCCTTTACAATCATAGTATTCATTTGGAGAGGGTTTGTTTTAGAATTTCACAAGAGTACCTTGGGTGTTCAAATTTTTTTCCATGCGTGATTTCACATAAAATAGTTGCCTTTCCGTGAGACAAAAGGTGAAATGGAACATGATACTGGTACACAAATGGATGAAATCCCATACAAGGGCTTCTTCAGAGCTACAAGTCCACGACACTTCAGAATCTAAATAAGGACTATGAATGTTCATGTAATATTAGTCTGGATGGTATAGTTGGCATCATGTTAGTCTCAGACACTAAATGTCCCTATTTCGAAACTGGTCTTAGACATTATCCTTTTTTATATATTTTTAGTAAAATTTGTACCTTTCGATATTCTATTTACATGTATTTTTTTTCCAGGTGAGTTTACATGTACATTTCTACATCGCGCCTATCCTATTTCCCCACCTTTTCTTTTAGTAATTTGTATTGTTCGATTTTTTATTACATCCATATTATTATACTACACTTATCAATTTTGAAGGCTCCCTTTGGTAGCGCAACATTTTTAAAACTGAAGTATTATAATACCAAAGTATTGTAGTGCCTAGCAAACAAATACTACAACATAGAAGAGAGGGTGTGGCCTCTTTCCACATTCCTTAAAAACATAATTTTGAAGAGTGCTAAGTTTATAAAACAAAGTATTTATGTGACCCAAACACCTTAAAGCATTTAATACTTCAGTAATTTTCAAAACTAAAGTATTCTCGAAATACTTTACAATATGGAGTTTCCAAACGAGGGCTCTACCTGTCCGATAAAATATGACATGTCCATGGTTTGAACCTGTGCTCAGACCATTTTAATTGTTAATTACAGTGATCCCATTTTGTAAGTAGATATACATTTTTAACTTTCAGGAAGACTTTGCTTAACAATTCTACCAAAGAGTGATAATAGTTCATGGTACCCTGCGTTTGTTCCGAGGCATTAGTCAGAAATAGTTGTGGGAGAGATACACATAAGTTTCAAATAGTGTAACATGTAGTAACTGATTTGTGTGGACCATTCATAGTAGTAGTTGTTGTTGACTGTAATCATAATATGTTTTTTTTTTACCGTGAAACAATATTAATTTAAGGGTCACACTCACACCAATGCTTATACATGTACAAACTAGAAGTGAATTTGATATGTTTCAAGAACGAGGCAAGGAGAAAAAAGTAGCAGATAGAAATTGCTATTTTTTTTATCATGACTTGACCCTCGTTTTAAAACCGGAGCGGACTGGTGGTTCGACCGGAAAAACCGGGAACATGAGCCTTACCCGGTTTTGTAAGATGCATTGGTCTTTTAGTAAAAACCAGAAAAAATTACTCAAAATGGTGTTAAACTAGGAATTGAACCCTTGAACTTGACATAAATCACACTACATGACCAATAACCAACTAAACTAATAACATTTTTCTTTTCAGAGTGCATTGCATAGAATATTACCTGTATTCATTTGACCAGGGGTCAAAATTATGACAAAGTATCTTAAATATTCCGTTTTTTGTCGCCAATGAACCGATCAACCAATGGTCCAACCAGTGAAAATCTGAACCGATAGCCTCGCCGATTTGATATTTTTTTTAAACTATGGACTTGGCTGAATCAGTGTGGATGATGTGCTTAAATGTGGAGACATGGCAGAGTTCAATTGTATGGTCGTAATATAGGATTTTTATGCACCGATGGAATATGTGATATGCATGAGACATATTTATATTAACTTGTAAAATGACACCAAACCCCATCCATAATATTTATTCCATTTTATGAAGTTGTAATTCGAGACACCTTTGGAAACTTGACTAAAAAATCACCCACCATCACCAACATTTAGAGCAACATGTACTCCTGTCTATCCTTCAATATGTACACCAGACACATCTATCGATTATTATATATACATACAATCTACGATTCATATCATCGATACAATAGACGTAGGCACAATTGTTCGAAAGAGGGTACCAGGATGCATGGGATATCTAGTGGCTAATTAATCTATGGGAATGGTAGTCATTGGGAATGAGTTAGCTAACTTTTCTAGTTGCTTGGGTAAGGTGAATGGTAGACCTGGAGCGACATGTGAGCAAATGACCCACCTAGCCTCCATGGGCACATGGATGCACAACAAAACTAGCAGGGTTCATGGCGGTAAGGAGGCCAAGCTGTTAAGAGTGTGGGGAGGATAGTCTTATGATTTTCCGGTTGCATTGTGCGCCATCGCTGCTGCTAGGCATGACAACCTTGGATTGCCATCATGAGACCATGAATCGCCGGCTCCCCAAGCATGCAGAGAGATGGAGACAGTGGACTGCGACCGCAACGATGTCGTCTTAGAGGGTGCACACCCTTCGGTTGATGCAGTTGTGCAGATCAGTGAGGAGGCTGATTGTTGGTGAGTGGCTGGACTCTTTAGAGCCTCGGTGGATAAGTGGAGGGTTGGGAGTGATAGTTCTTGAACCTTGGTTGGATGTGTTCATAGCGTCTATGCCATCCGTGTTGTAATCGGCCTCTTGGACTTTTTTTATTTATGAAAACGATACACCTCACAGAGTGTATCCTTGAAAAAAAAGGCCATGGATCTCGCCTGACTTGGAATGGAAGAAGAACAACAAGAGGGAGGTAGCGAGGAGAGTTTTGTTTTTTTGTTCCACAAGTTCAAGCATAAAACATCCTTAGGCAGGCTGACACGCTCACAGCGCTCACCCTTTCAATTCCGCACACACTAGCGCCATCAGAATAATTCTTCTGTCTGAGGTGCGCCGTTGTCAGTTCTGTAATTTCACGAGAGTACCTTTCTGTCTGAAGATTTCTCCATGTCTGATTTCGCACAAGTTTACTTGAGACAAATGGTGAATCCCACGCGAGAGGTTTGTACAGACCTACGACACGCATTAAGTAGATATTTTTTAATATCGTGAGTCCGTCAAAGTCGGTCTGGGTGGTGTAGTTGGTTATCACGTTAGTCTCACACACTAAAGGTCCCCAGTTCGAACCTGGGCTTAGACATGGCATTCCAATTTTTTGTATTTACAATTTTGCATGTGCGTACAAAAATGTACTTATCTGTTTTAACTCCCAGAAAAAAAAAATTAACATTTGTAAAAATAATGGTGGAGATGGGCTTGGAAGATCCAACAACTTGCTGTAAATGATTCGATTTGATGTGAAATCAGGCAACATTGAAACATGCTGATGGAAACCATGAATGTGCACAGACTGCACCCGATGCTTCAGATCTGCATGACGTTGGATTCATATTAAGCACGCCGGTCTGAAGAGAGATAAAGAAGGAAGCTGAAAAAGAAAGCAAATATACAAGAATTGTTACTTACTGGCTAGTCTACTTGTTTTCTTGAAGAGAAGTACGGAAAAAAAGATATCATCATTACATTCCAAGGCACTTCAGGGAAAAGTTTACCACATGCCTTAGACGGATAGACCCTACTTATAATTTGGCATCGTCTTGTAGCTTGACAGTTAACTATTTCTTCACGAGATGTATTCTGAATGTTTGGTCAAGTAGGCAGTCAGTTGTTCTTTAGACAAGTCTTGTCCCTATCAGTCGAAGAATGAACCCGACTGTGCTCTACTCAGGCTGATGTGTGGTTATCATTCCTCATACTATGCTGACACATCATTGTTCATTAGTTCGTGAACAATCCAAATGTCTTTGCCACATGGTTAGATTGAAACGGCAGAATAATAATCAGAAGTTGCCCAGGTCCCTGACGTTTATTAAGTATGACAGGGAATCTTGTGTTACGACCTCACCTGGGATCAGCACAGGGATACTTGGTGGATACGGGCATATAAGCTCACCGCAGATCTCGCCAAGGCTGTCCTCAATGCACACTGCCCTTTTCGTTGTAAAGAAGACTTCTCTCGGAGTCAGTTTCACAGAGAACTTATCAAATGGGCTGCGAACATAATTATGTGTTTTCTAAATCTGGATTCTTTTGCAGAGAAGTATTTTTCTGAGAGATGTTTTGCAGCATGTACAAAATTTTGAATATCTTGCCTCCTGGTACAAATGTCACTCCCTGTGTACCCACAAGCTCAGATACAATTTGAGGCCCCGCTTGGCAACTTTGTTTTATTTCACAGCCGTATTTTTCTATGACCGGTATTCTCCGTGCACAGTAAAACGGCGGGAAAAGAAACAGACCTCCCGTGGTCTGTGAATTTTTCCGGGAGCTTTCGGCCGAAACCGCAAACCGGCGGATAATAAAACAACATTCCAAGTGGTATTAATGGGAACCGTCGGAAATATTCCCGCCCCGTGTAATCCGCCGGTATTGGGCTAAAATCCAACAAACCAAGCGGGGCCCGATGCTCTTCACAGAAAACATCGTCTGTTTTGTATCAAGATAAATGTAGATACCTATTTTCTTCCCATCCTTCTGAATGTCCTTCAGTGCTCTATCGACCTGTGAGGCTGTGACGGCATTACACCACCAGCAATGTCCCACCCAGGATTATACTCTGGAACTAGGAACAACACCGGACATAACAGCGTAGAGATCACTGAAATGTGACAGTTTCGAGGTATCACTGCGGTCTGGACCCCACAAGTACTCCTGTTGACCAGGAACCATGTTATAGATGATCCAAAAAGTTGAGATGCCCAGTTCTGCGCGTCCAAAATCACTTTTAGGGTAGAAGAGGTCATCGAATACAAAATTTTGACGTCAGAATAGTCTTGGTGGTGTAGTTAGTTATGTTTAGTCTTACACGCTAAAGGTCCCCGGTACGAGCCTCGACTCAGACATTATCCTTTTATTATTGTTTGTATATTTTGTATTTACATTCTACAATATACATGTTTCACCCTGAACATTAGTTACAACTTACAAGTAGTAGTGGGGGGACGGGCCTGCCCAAAATTTTGTATTTAATCGACCATTCACAGTATATATTTTTTTGCAAATGTAATCCTAACACATGAATTCTTGAGTTTACGTGAGAATTACACTAAATGTCCCTATTTCGAACCCAGCCTTAGACATTATCCTTTTTTTAAATATATTTTAGTAAAATTAGTACCTTTCAGTATTATAATTACATGTGAATTTTTCTTTTCAGAGGAGTTACATGTACATTTCTACATCACCACGGGTAAAAAAACGGGCCTCTAGTCCCAGGCCGTAATGGGCTATAGTCCCGGATTTGTGTCCGGGATTGCTTAATCGGGACTAGAGCCCCCCTTTTGTCCCGGTGCACCACGAACCGGAACTAGAGCCACCCACGGGTCCGCTCCGGCTGGACGACTTTTAGTCTCGGGTGGTAATACAACCCGAGACTAAATATATATATATATTTTATTTATTTATTTTCTGTTTTTCTTTTTTATTTAGTCTCTATTATTTCTAACTCTAATAATTTAATGTAGTCTCGATAATTTTTAACTTTAATCATCCTCCTTTCACTCTGAACTGACACTTTCCAGTAGGTCAACCATCCTTAGACTACTCCACTCTCATCATGCTTAACTTCTAGGTTGCTTCCCTCTCAGATTCCAAGAAACAACTCCCGTGTTACCGACAATAGTATGATGTCAATCATGTTAACCTTTGAACTATGATATCGCACATCTTTATTTTGTGAATCCAAAAAATTATTTAGTTAAACAAAAATAAATAAGTAATAATAATCTTGAATTCAAATAATCATTAATTAATTTAAATAATAATTAATTCTGCTACTTTTTAATATTGAATAATTCATATCTTGAAATCCGTAAAATCGAAAATTGGCAACATATGTTTAGATAGATACTTTTTTCTCTTACTCCACATTTCAACATAGCTCGGGTGTCAAATTAAATTTTTGAAATTTCATCACATATACATCAATTGCTTCATTAAGTTTGCTCACATCATATATAATTAAACATGGACATAGTTAATAGATATAATATATAGTACTACATAAAGTCTTCTAGGGAATATAAATTAAACACACAAAATGTCACGTCACGAGAGGCTCGATCCCAAGCAGTACATAATATATATAGTGACGACACACACAATAATAATAATAATAGAACTAGGTGACACAGCGTCACGAGAGGCTCCCATCTACTCGAGCTCCTCGTCCTCCGAATCCCAAAGAGTAGGAGACCTGGACACTAGGTGACGCTGCACATAGCTGAAGATAATGATAATACAGTATAACTTGTAGGAAATGTATCCATCGATGCATGCATAATCAATGTTGATCTTGTCAAGTGGTCTCTTCTCCCAAAACTTGTGCTGCCAACTCGGAATTTTTTTCTTCATGTCACGATATGCCTCGTCGATCAATGCGGCTGCCATATCAGCCATCAAAGTCCTTTCATACTTAAGCTGGAACTGGTCCTGGAGATCAATATGGCACCGAGATGGTATCTCAATACCCCAGATGTTCTTCATCTTCAACCTTTCATTCCTTATATCAATGCTAGTAAAACGTATGCCGCTGTTGACAAGGAAATTCAGGAGTTCTGGACAATCTTTGTCACTACCGCAACAAAAAAATGGAACAAATGTTAATACCGCTGCAACAAGTATATTGTTTCAATGCAACAACAAATGAAACAAATGTTAATACCGCTGCAACAAGTATATTTTTTCAATGCAACAACAAATGAACAAATATTAAACACCGCTACAACAAGTTTATTCTTTCCAATGCACATATAGGATTCAATGGAACATGCATGTAAGATTCAAATGGAAACAAAATGAGATTCAAATGGATATACATATGAGATTCAAATGGATACATTGCTATATGAATACACATGGATACACATGTTGCTATCCTATGCAATTTTCTATCCTATATATAAAATCAAAATAAGAGAGGAGAAATGAGAAAAGAAAGAGAGGAGAGCAAGATCGATCGAAGAAGTTTGTGTTTACCTTGCCCATTGGAATACCATGAAACGTCTCTTGTGAGAAATTTGGATGACGGCCACATCTTGTGGATTTGCCGTGTACTCGAGATCAAGGTCAAGAAAATCCCCACCATCCTTGTGAAGCCATTGCTTCAAGAGGTCAAGAAGACCCGGGACCCGGGAGCTCTTGTTCGTGTAGGCTATTTCGAGAGTCCTGCCATGCGTGGGCACATTCAACAACTGAATTCCATACCGAGCAGTGGTGGAGAATGGGGAAGAAGAGAAGAGAGCAAGAGGAAGAAGAAGAGTGGCACACAATTACTATAGCAATTAGGCCATCTCTCCGTTTTAAGTCTCTCCCGATGATGGAACAACTTCAAAAGCGCGGGAGGCAAACAGTTTGGGCATTTAGTCCCGGGCCGTACTACGACCCGGGACTAAAAGGTCTCGGGCCAGGCGAAGGGTCGCCAACCGACTTTTAGTCCTGGGCCGTCTTACGACTCAGGACTAAAAGGGTTCGAGGTGAGGCGAACGGTTGCCACGCCCCCCCTCTGGTCCCGGTTCAATAGCTATTGAAGACTAGAGGTAAAAACCTATAGGGCTTTTTCTAGTAGTGCACACCTATCATCTCAAGTCCCCCTTCTTTTAGTAATTTGTATTGTTCGATTTTTTAATTACATCCACAATTTTATACCACACTTCTCAATTTTAAATGCTCCGTTTGGTAAACCAACATTTTTAAAACTGAAGCATCCTAATAGCAAAGTATTGTATTGTCCGACGAACAAATACTACGGTTTTAGAAAAAAATAGGGTCTGGCCTCTTTCTGCAATACTTAAAGAAACATAATTTTGAAGAGTATTGCATTTTCTAAAATGAAGTATTTATGTCACCCAAATATCTTGAAGTATTTAATACTTTAGTAATCTGATAAGTACATGTTTTGAACTTGTGCTCGGACCATTTTCTTTTTTTAACGAATCCCATTTTGTACGTAGATATACACTTTTAACTTTCAGGAAGACTTTGCGTCACACTTCTACCAAAGAGTGATAACATGAACCCTGGGTTTGTTAGAGGCATTAGTCAGAAATAGTTGTGAGAGACATACACATAAGTTGTAAATAGTACACCATTTAGTAAATGATTTGTGTGGACCATGCATAGTAGTTGCTGCTTACTGTGTTCGTAACATTTTTTTCCTTGAAACAAATATAATTTTAAGGGTCCCACCAATGCTTATACATGTAGAAAAAATTGATATGTTTCAAGAACGAGACAAGAGAAAAAAGTAGCGGATAGAAACTGCTATTTTTTTTTATCATGGCTTGACCCTAGTTTTTAAAACCGGAGCGGACTGGTGGTTCGATCAAAAAAACCGGGAACCAGAGCTTTTCCTTTTTTTAAGATGCATTGGTCTTTTAGTAAAAATCCTGTTAGATAAAATTTGATATTTCTATGGCTTGAACCTATTCTTAGACCATTTTCTTTTTTAATTACGAGCGATCCCATTGCGTACGTAGATATACACTTTTAATTGTCAGGGAGACTTTGCTTCAGACTTCTACCTAAGAGTGATAACAGTTCATGGTACCCTGCGTTTGTTCCGAGGCATTAGTCAGAAATAGTTGTGGGAGAGATACGCATAAGTAGTAAATAGTGCAACATGTAGTAAATGATCGTGTGGATCATTCGTAGTAGTTGTTGCTGAATATAATCATAACATGTTTTTTTCTACCGTGAAACAATATTTATTTTAAGGATCACACCAATGCTTATACATGAACAAAACAAACATGAATTTGTTATGTTTCAAGAACGAGGCAAGGAAAAAAAAAGTAGCGGATAGAAACTGCTAATTTTTTAATCATGACTTGACCCTAGTTTTTAAAAACAGAAGCGGACCGGCGGTTCACCCGGAAAAATCAGGAACCCGCGCCCCCCCTTTTTTTAAGATGCATTGTTCTTTTAGTAGAAAACTAGAAAAATAATTGAAAGTGGTGTGTAAATTAGAGATTGAACCCTAGTTATTTTAAGGGTCACACCAATGCTTAAACATGAACAAACTAGAAGTGAATTTGATATGTTTCAAGAACAAGGGCAAGGAGAAAAAAATTTGAGGATAGAAACTACTAATTATTTTTAATCATGATTTGACCCTAGTTTTGGAAACCGGAGCGAACCGGCGGTTCGATCGAAATAACAACCCGGAAATTAAATTAAAATGGTGTATAAACTACACTTGACCTTGACACAATAAGCTAACAACACTTGTGCCTTTTTAGTGCATTACATCGAATATTGCCGGTATTCATTTGACCTTAGGTCAAAATTTTGAAACAAATAGCATACATACTCTAATTTTTGTCGCAAATGAACTGGTCAACCAGGGGTCGCTAGTGAAAACCTGAACTGATAGCCTCGCCGGTTCGATTACCGGTATAGATTTTTAAACTATGGACTTGACTAAATCAATGTGGATGAGTTAATAGAAAATGATGTGCTTGAATGTGGAGGCATGTCAGAGTAAAATTTTATGGTCATATATAGGATTTTTTATGCACGAAATATGTGATATAGTTGAAACATGTTCATATTAACTTGTAAAAGGCCATCAAACCCCATCTATAATATTTATTCCATTTTATTGCCATTTGAGAAATCTTTGGACACTTGACTAAAAGATCACCCACCACCACTAACATTTAGAGCAACATGTACTCCTGTCTATCCTTCAATATATATAGTAGACACATCTATCGATTATCATATATACCATACACCCTACGACTCATATCATCGAGTACAATAGACATAGATGCATGACACAATTGTTAGAAAGAGTGTACCAAGATGCATGGATGCATGGAGATATCTAGTGTCTAATTAATCCGTGAGAATGGTAGTCACTGGGAATGAGTTAGCTAACTTGTGTAGTTGCTTGGCTAAGGTGAAAGGTAGAACTGGGGCAACATCTGATCAAACGAACCACCTAGCCTCCGTAGGCACATGGATTCACAACGAAACTAGCAGTGTTCATGGCGGTAAGGGGGGCAAGCTGCTGCTAGGTATGACAACCATGGATCTCTGGCTCCCAAGCGCGCAGAGAGGTAGAGACGAGTGGACTTTGACGTCATTGGCTTTGGAGGCACCGCAATGATGTCGTCTTCGAGGGTGCACACTCTTCGGTTGCCACGGTTGTGCAGCGAATCCGTGAGGACGCTGATTGTTGGCGAGTGGCTGCAGTCACACTTTCAACTCCGCACACATGGCACCATCAGAATAAGTCTTGTCTGAGGTTCTGTAATTCCGCAAGAAATACCTTTGGTAATGCTACACGGAACCCCTTCTAGGTAATTCTACACGGTACGGTATGCCTGCTAGGTAATGCTGCTGACGGAAGATCTGTCTGTGTCTGATTTCGCACAAATTTACTGCCCTTCCCTGAGACAAATGTTGAATGCCCATTACACAGAACTACCACATGCATGGAGTGCATAAAATTCAATATCATCCTTCTGTCAAGATCAGTCTGGGTGGTGTAGTTGGTTATCACGTTAGTCTCACACACTAAAGGTCCCTAATCCGAACCTGTGCTTAGAATGTCATTATTTTTTTTGTTTTTTTCTACCTTTCATTATTTTTATTTATATGTATATTTTTCTTTTGAGAGGAATTTACATGTACATTTTTAAGGTGCATGTCTCATGCCAAGTTTTCCCCCTTTTCTTTTTGTAATTTGCATCGTTTGATTTTGTGTTTACACCCACTTTTTATTAGCTTGAGCCTAGGCTTAGGCATTTCAATCTGTTTTGTAAAATTTGTACTTTTCAATCTTTTCATTTACATGTATATTTTTATTTGAGAGGAATTTACATGTACAATTTTTACGGTGCATGTGTCATGCCAAGTTTTTGCCCTTTTCTTTTTTTAATTTGTATCGTTCGATTTTGTGTTTACACTTTACACCCACTTTTTACTGCACGCCTATCAATTTTAGATTTCAATTTTTTTGATGTAATGCCAAATAAAATTTGACATGCATGTCCATGGTACCACTACAAGAAGTCCCCCTCTACAACAACGCATTCATCTGTATCTAAATGTCCATATAGGCGTTGCTAGTGACTCTACCAACGGATAAAAATGCGTTGCCTTATGTGGCGTTGCAAGGGTACAAGGCAACACATATACATGCGTTGGTAAACCAATGAGATAAGCGTTAAAAAGTAGCTACAAATTTGAAGCAACTACTATATGCGTTGGTGGAGGCATCCTATGCAGATTGAAAATTGTAATAATATTTCGTGGGCTGGATGGTTTGATTACTCTAGAAGTTGACAGTTTTTTCTCAACTGGAGAGAACATAGTTCATAATATGAAACATAGCGCAACAAATAAATCACATCACAAATAATTTCATATTATTATTGGAACACCAATCCATACACTATCTTTTCAGAATGCTATACAATTTACAGTTTACAATCTTGCATCCAAATATGATATTCTACCTAGTCTTAATATATGTTCTGTATGGAGACCATTCCATACATGAAAATAATCTAAAGAGCGGAAAAATTTACAATCTTGCATCCAAATATGGTATTCTCCCTTGTTCTATATGTATTTGTTCCGATATTTTTCCTAGCATGTTCATAGCTGATATCTGAATATCGCAAGTCTTGCTGATGGATGTTACCTGCAAATATAAAATTTCATTTTCAGGATCAAAGTTGCAAAAGCAGAGTGTAAAAGAGAATTCTACTAAATTCTTTCTAAAAACATTGTACGTATACTCCATATGGTGGCATGACAAATTTAAGTGAGAACGCAACACAATTTTGTTATCAGGGGCATTTAAAGCAGCTAATTAGACCCACAAGTCACAGTGGTTGCCACACAAAAGGAAGTCTGGATATGAAATAACCAATATGAGATATGAACAAATCCATCAACCAGAATGTAAATCCTTTAGTTAACCAGATTGTTCACCTAAAGTAAATCAAATTATCTTAATTAACTAAGTGACGGAATGGACACTCACTGTATTACAAAGCTAAACAGATAATGTAATGGGCATAAGTTGAAGTTCACGCATAATGAAAGATCAAGGATTTTATGTTGGCTGCGACCATTAAGGTTTAAACTATTTCAAGGAGGATACATGCTTGCTGTGAGAAGAATAAACTACAAATTCTAGTCTCAGTCATTTGGAAATAGTGCATTAGATAAACAGTTTTGGACTTGATAATTATTACCTGCGGGTAGTTTTGCTGCTTGTTGTTGCTGCTAATGCGCGCCCGCTCGCGACTTCTTGTTGTGCCATCTTGTGCTGCAGCCACCTACATTGCTGGCTCTGCCTACAATGCTATCATACATGTCTTGTATGAGATAACAGATAGCTCAAGGTCAATTACATTATATAATCATGATGTATTGACTGACTGCAGTTTGCACCAAGAGAAACACAGGCATACAGCACGCTTGGGCATGGTTCTTCTGCAGTTCTAGTATGGTTGTACATATACAGTGGTGCGGAAAACGTTTCATCCTTCCTTAGTGCACATGGAATTAGAAGAAAAAACTTGGTACAGATTTCGTATCACCTACTTCAGAACTTGCAGGGGCAACACTTGCATCTGTACTGGACTTGCAAGGGTGGTGCTTGAGGCTACCTATGTCAAGGATGGATGCCAGCCAACCTGCACGTTACATGAACCTGTACTGCTAATTGCTCGACTCATAAACATGTGTGCATTGCTGGACTAAAAATCTGAAATGATCATACCAAAATAAGTAGATAGTTTAGAGCTGGATTAAGGTATTTACATATAAGAAAGTCACAAAGAAAATATATAAAGGGACATTGATGTTTCAAAAAGTAGGTCTCAGGATATGAACTTATTTCAGTACGTATAGAGCTTGTGTAGCCTCCCAGTAAAATACGCCGTGTTCCCAAACTTGTGTTAACACTAGAATCCTGTAGATTAAAGTGAGAACATGTTGAATACAAGAAAATGATTCAATACATTGTCGGACTCATTGATGTACACGAAATGTAATATCACAAAAATAAATTGCCTTTGGCAGTCTACGATTGCATAGCAGATTTGGGAGAAAAGAGTAATTATGTTATTGGTGGTCTGATTCATGCACAAATATAGACAACATAAACATACATGAGCGACTTTACTTGGCATCTAACCAATCTACAGAAGAAAAATGACCGTACCCGATGTGCTCTCCATGGAAGGAATCGGCAAAGGCTGCACAAAAATCTTAAAATAATGGTAAAACCGCGTCAAGCCAAGTGAAAAAGGAGAGAGTAATCTAATAGGGGAAACAGAGAAATTGTACACCTCTGCCATCATGCGACTAGTACTAGCAGGTATCTGTATTCCCAAACCAAATGTGTTCCGCTAACACCGGACAGATTCCATGAACAGGACGCGGGACACCTTGAAGGTTGGAGCACGCCAAGATGCTAGTACTCATGGACGCCAACGAGGAGGTCGTGTTGCTGCGTTTAGAGGAGCATTCCTTCAACCAAGAGTAATCTGCTACAGGAGGAAGAGTTGCAGCCCGCACATCATCCGTACCCTTGCGCCGTGTGATCCAACTCGCCGTCACCGAGTTGTCAGCATGACGCGGCGGCCGCCACTGGCCACCGTCGAGGAAGGAAAATCATGCCAACGGTTGAGGAACGGCTTGGGGGAGTGGAGGGGGCGGCTAGGTCAGGGGAGGTGAGGATTGGATCTGCAGGATGCGGGCGTGCTATCGTGGCTGGTTGGGTTAAAATGGAGTTGTGCTTAGTGGGCTGGGCTCACAGTTTTTGTTTCATGGTTGAAGTATGTATAATGGACAACGGATAGCCCGCAACACATATAGGTGTATCTATGCTAAAAGATTACAACATATATTTATATCGTTGCCATGTATGTATTGCTATAGGGGGGTTTTTCTTGTAGTGTACCTGCGTTTAGACAATTTTTTTGTTGATTCCGTATGCTTCAGTACACCCATCTATTGCGTGGGCATACCCTTAGGGTTTCCTACCACTGGTATACCTGGTGTGGCGCAACCGAAGACCCACTTGGTGGCCCATCAATACTCGTGAAGCCCAGGTAGCTGCTAGCAACCTCTTGAAGAACAAGACAATGACTTGAATACGTAGTCGACTATGACTCATGTAAACCCTACCTGGCTACCTATATAAAGTCAGGTGGGAGTAGAGAAAAATGGGGAGAGAAACATAAACAGAGATAGAAAATACGTGATAGAGGAGAGAACACACCAAAGATCTTACTCGCGAGAATAAAGAGAAAAACACGAAATAGGGGTTTTACCTTTCCGAAGGGCCTTGAACCTGGGTACCCCCGTATCGTGTCAACCCTAGTAGTCCACCATCGTTCATCTCCCTACGAAAACCTGGCCCAAAAAGTATGAGAAATGCCGTGATACACGACAACTCTCAAAAGAGAAACGATGGAGGAGCCTTCGAGAGAGAGGGTAGTCGGACTCATGACTTAGCTGAATCAATGTGGAGGAGTTAATAGAAGATGATGCGATTGAATGTGGAGGCATTGTAGGGTACACTGTATGGTCTTATAAAGGATATTTTTATGCATCCGTTGGAATATACTCCGTCCGTTCGGAAATACTTACTTCCAAGTGAGTGTTATTACACTCACTTGGAAGTCTAACACTCACTTGGAAGTCAAGTATTTCCGAACGGAGTGAGTATGTGATATGCATAAGACATGTTCATATTAACTGCCACCAAAACCACATCCAAAATATTCGTTCCATTTTATGAAGTTGAAATTTGAGAAACCTTATGACACTTGACTCAAAGATCACCCACCATATCTTACATCATCAGTAACATTTAGAGCAATATGTACTCCTGTCCATGCCTTAATATATATAGCAGACACATCTATCTAACGTATATATACACATTGACCATACGACTCATATCAAATACAATAGACATAGATGGCACAATTGTTAGAAAGAGTGTACCATGATGCATGGATGCATGGAGATATCTATAGTAGCTAACTAATCTGGGGGAATTGTAGGCATTGGGAATGAGTTAGCTAACTTCTGTAGTTGCTTGGGCAAGGTGAACGATAGACCTGGGGTAACATGTGGTCAAATACGGTTGACCTCTTTTTCGCTCCCCACCCCTGAGAGCCACCGTTGAGAGTCGTCTCCTTCCTCGAGTGTTCGCCCCTCTCCCTCTCTGTCTCCGGCAGCGTTGCTGCTTGGTGTAGAGATGGGTTAGGTGGTCGTTCGCCTCCTCTGTATATTCACTGTACATGCATGTAGCTTTCTGGTTTGGTCCTTCGTGGCGTCTAGGAGTAGAGCTCTAGATCCCATCGGCCGGATCTGGAGTGTGCTGCGCTTGGTCTTCTTCAACGGGCAGGTCCGGTGGCAGGATTTGTGGCTGCTGAAGAGGCTGGTCGCGGAGATCTTCTTCAATAAGGCCGTCTTCCTCTCCTTTTCAAGCTTTCCTCTCTTGTTGTTCGGGTGCGGTGGGGGATGGAGGGGGTGGTGCTGCTCAGTCAAGCTCCAATGGTGGGAGCGGGCGTTAGAGGGTGCTGCCGCCGGCTTGTTCAATAAGCATGTTCATCTATGCTGGGGAATTGGGAGCTTCGCTTCGAGCTGCTCGTCATGGTGGCGAGATGCAGAGGATGGGGGCGACCAAGGGCCTACCTCAGCGGGAGTTTTCATGGAGCTTCACTTGCGGATGTTCCCAAGCGGCGACCGTGTTAGGTTGTTGCTATCCATGGCCAAGGGGGCCACTCCGCCCCCCGGAGTTCTTGGCTTTGGGGATTTCGTCCTCCAGAGGAGAGGATCTTCAATCTCAGCTGGGCTTCCATCGCAGCCATTATGTCAAGTGGTTCGTCCCCGATGTGGTGGTTCGCGACCACGGCTTTGAGGTTTCCGGTCGTCGACGGTGGAGAAGGACTCGATCGCGTTCCCAATTTTACCTCAGGGTCCTTTTTGTTTTTCCCAGGGACTTCTTTGTAATAGCAGATTTTTCTTAGGTCCCTCCTGTACTTGTACCCACCGCAATATATGAAGCTTCTGGGTCCTTTGGACCCATTCCCTTGTTCAAAAAAAAAATATGGTCAAATGACCCACCTAGCCTCCCCGAGGACATGGATTCACACCCGAACTAGCAGGGTTCGTGGCTTCATCAATGCGGGGAGGACAGTCTTGTGATTTTCCCAGTGGATTTTGTGACATCGCTGCTACTAGGTACAACAACCATGGATTGCTGTCATGAGGCCCTCGATCTCACCTGACTTGGAACGGAAGAAGAACATTGAAGCGAGATAATTTTTCCGATAAAAGGGGGTACCAAGGACATAGTATTACACTCAACCTCTACATGCGTAAAAAAAAACCAACAGGTAGATAGCAAGGAGAGTTTTGATTTCTATTCCACAAGTTCAGGCATAAAACATCATTCGGTTACAGCAGCACCTTAAATGGGCTGACACGCTCACAGCACTCACGATTTCAACTCGCGCACGCCATCAGGCTGGTGCCATTGGAGGCGACAGCGCGGGCGGGAGGGGGCCTTGTCGCCCGTGGCGGGGCGACAGCGGGCGAGGAGGGAGGCGAGAGGGGCCGGCCGGGCGCCAGCCGGCTCGCCCGGCGAGATGGCGCTGTAACGTGGCCTGCCGCCCGCGCTAGCGAGGCGATAGCGCCCGCGACGGGCGAGAGTGAGGGGCGAGAGCGGGCGAGGCGTTGGCGGGCCGAGGCGAGAGTGAGGGGCGGTAGCGGGTAGCCGTTGCGGGGTGGCCGTTGCGCAACGGCTAGCTGACGTGGCGCCCCCCATTGGTCCACGTCCGCTAGCCGTTGGGGGGAGCGTGGCTGGCTGGAAAAAATCAAAAAAAAAAGCTATAGCCCGTGCACTGGCACCGTGCCGTGAGAGTGGCGTGAGAGTGATGAAAAAATGTGACGTGGCGGGGCTATAGCCCGTGAGAGTGTGTGGTGCATTGGCACCAGCCTCAGAATAAGTCTTCGGTCTGGGTGCGCCGTGGTCAGTTCAGTTCTGTAATTTCACAAGAGTGCCTTTGGTGTCTGAAGATTTGTCCATGTCTGATTTCACTAAGTTTTACTGCTTTACCTTGAGCCGAAAGGTAAAGGCCCACACAAAAAGATTATACAGAACTACGACAAGCAAAAAAAAAAAAAAATGCTTAATATCAATTTTCTGAACATATCAGTCTGGGTGGTGTAGTTGGTTATCACGTTAGTCTCACACACTAAAGGTCCCCAGTTCGAACCTGGGCTCAGACATTATACTTTTTCCTTTTTGGAAAATTTGTATTTACATGTACATATCTGTTTTACTTTCCAGAAAAACTTTGCTTCAAATTTCCAACAACATTTGATACTGCTACACCCTACCCCGCGTATGTTTCAGAACACTAGTTAAAAGTAGAGGGTGGAGATTCACTTGGACAAAATAAAGTTGTAAAATCCTACAACTATGTCAGATCTAATACTCCCTCTGATCTGGAAAAAGTGTCGGAGGGACTAGTACTATGAATATATATGTACAAAATACTACATAGCACACTAATTACAGATTGGAGGGAGTACTAACATTCGTGAATTCTTGAGTTGATGTGAAACTTACAAAAGCAGCTAGAGTACGGACTGCAACCACAGTTTGACCAACCAGGCAACCTTGCAAGTTGCAACAGGCTTCTGGAAAACCATCAAGAGTGTACAGACCGCACCTGATGCTTGAGCTCGTAAGAACAATCGATTCAGATTGAGCGCGGCATTCTGAAGACAACCAAAGGGGGGAGGCTGGAAAAGTAAGGAACACAGAGGAGGCATTACTTACTGTCGAATTTACTTGTTTTCTTGAAGAGCACTACAGAAAAAAGCAGGATAGCATCATTACATTCCATAGATGATTGCCACTTCAATGGTTTATTCTTAGAACTCACAAGAGGCCATGCCAGCATCGTCTTGTAGTTTGACAGCTAACTCTTTCTTCATGAGATGTATTAGCTTGACAGCTAACTCTTTCTTCATGAGATGTATTCTCGTTGTTTCGTCAAGTAGGCAGTCAGTTGTTCTTTACACAAGTGTTGTCCATATCTGTCAAAAAATGAACCCGGCCGTGCTCTGCCCAGGCTGATGTGTCCAGGAACATCATAATTCATTAGTCCGTGAACCATCCAAATATCTTTGCCACATGGTTAGCTTGAAACGGCAGAATAATAATCACAGGTTGCATGCCATAATCGAAGTGAGTTCACCATCAGCAGCTCCACTGATTGTCATGCCCTGGTCTCTGACGTTTATTAAGTAAGACAGAGAATACTGCGTTATGGCTTCACCTGGGATCAGCACAGGGATACCTGGTGGATACGGGCATATAAGCTCGCCACATATCTCCCCAACGCTGTCCTCAATGCGCACTGTCCTTTTCTTTGTAAAGAAGGCCTCTCTTGGAGTCAGTTTCATAGAGAAATTATCTAATGGGCTACAAACATAATTACTTTTTCTAAATCTGGATTCTTTTGCAGAGAAGTATTTTTCTGAGAGATGCTTTGCGGCCTGTACAAGCTTATCAACATCTTGCCATCTGGTACCTAAGTTGATTGCAAATGTAACTGCTTGTGTACCGACAAGCTCAGATAGGATTTGATACTTGTCAGCAAAACCATCATCTGCTTCATATCCAGATAAATGTAGGTCGGAAGCACTTAGGGTGATACGCAAAGGATCTATGGCAGGGAAGTCAGAATCAAAGCCCGATAAGTTCAGGACAGATATCCCTGGGATTATCCTCAGCTGGTTTTCTGTTTCCAAAGCCATAGCCACTGGTTCATCAAAATATTTCTCTTTCTCGCTCAACTGAGCTCTTGCAGCATCTAAGGATGACAGTAGGAGGTAACTTGGGCTCGAACTCTGGAGAAACTGGAGGCATTGGCTCACTTTATCTGCATCGACGAGACCTCCAGCCATGTGAAGCATAGATGACTGTGTAAGAGAAGTGAGAACCTTGTGCGTGGATTGCACAGCCAAGTCTGCACCTTGCTCAATTGCTGTGATTGGAAAACTGTCATGGAACCTGAAGTGCGCGCTATGTGCCTCGTCAACTATAACTGGAATGTGTAATGGATGAGAAACATTGACAATACCTTTCACATCGCTGCATATACCGTGATAGGTCGGTGAAGTAACAAGAACGGCACCTATTTTTTTCCCATCCTTCTCAAGGTCCTTCACTGCTTCATCCACATGTGACGGCGTGACACCACCAGCAATGTCCCACACAGAACTGTACTCTGGCACTACATACTTAGGCACCGCACCGGACAGGACCATTGCAGAGATCACTGAAATGTGACAGTTTCGGGGTATAATGATGTAGTCACCGGGGGAGCAGGTAGCCATCACTGCGGCCTGGATTCCACAGGTGCTCCCATTGACCAGGAACCATGTTTTGGTTGACCCAAAAAGTTCAGCTGCCCTGTTCTGTGCATCCAAAATCACACCCTTAGGGTAGAAGAGATCATCGAGCTCAGGTAGCTCAGGCAAGTCATGCCTAAATGCTCCGGCGCCAATAAGTTTCGACAGCAAAGGCGGAACAGCTTTCCCTCTGTTGTGTCCAGGGAAGTGAAAGCAGGACACATCTTGGGCTACAGTCGATTTCAGTGCCTGAACCAGAGGGGCGGTACCACATTGAATAGCTACTGAAGATTCAGTTATTGCAGCTTCAGTGTCAGATATTCTTGGTGTGTTCCATGAAGTGACACAATGCACTATGATGTGTCGCCTGGGCGATTCCTGCGAGACTAAGACAGATTGAGTTAGCACATGGGATAGAAGAAGGTGAAGCTTAACAGGAAAAGTGTCAGAGGTCGATCGAAGATTGCAAATGTGATATTCGATGTTCTAATCCCGACCAAGTCAAGCAGTGTTCGAAGGTAAATCTAGCACACAATTTCATAAGATTGAGCACACAACGAAAAATAAGATGAGAAAATAGCAGACCCCACCGAGTCCGATGCGACAATGACCCTGCCCGACTCAGACCAGAGCGGCGCCCAGAAGTGCCAGGAGCCACCCTCTGTTTCCCATCCCGTGATACAGTAGTTCCGTCAGCACATCAATCGCCCCTACCCCCCTCCCCTTGTGCCCCACAGCCACCGTAGAACTACGTTGTTGTTGACTCTACCGGTGGAGCGTCGTGCCAGAGCATCCGTCAGTGCACCATTGTCGTGTCCATGGCGTTTGCGGCTGCATTGTTTGCTGCCACCGGCGACGCTGCTAGCTGTAGCTGCGAGGCAGAGGGCGGGTATGGCTATGTGGTAATGCCAAAAGGTTAAGAGGTAGACACGACTGCTCTGTTTGGCCAGCCAGAGTATCACGAGCAATTCGACAAACAGGTTTCGGGCACGAGAGTACAAGGACGCCAATACTTTCAGCGAGCCCGTGGAAAAGATGCTGAGACTAAAACCTTTGCGGAAAAATAAAGGCGGGGACCTGGAGTTACCGTGCGTAGAGGTCGAGGCTCGCGCAGGCAGCGGGGGGCCGGAGGAGGTGGTACGCTGCCGCTCGGACTGGGAGGAAGAAGAAGAAGCCGTGAAAGGAGCCAGTGCCGATGTGCCGTGGAGAACCCGTGAAAGGGCCTCCAGTTTGGGTCACTGGGTCAGACAACTGGTGAGAGTTTTTTTTCAGTCTATGAAATTTAGTTACAGGTGGAGCTACCTTACCAAAAAAAAAACCTATACTTATTTGTGGATCATTACTAAGAATTGGATATTGGAGGACCGTGTTCTAATATTTACTACTCCCCCCATTCTAAAATGTAAGTCTGCTAAAAAGGCTTACATTTTAGAACGGAGGAAGTATACTATAAAATTGGGATGCTGCTCTTTTACTATTTTTCAACTTGCACCAAATCACATATCACGCATGTTTACTCTAAGAGTTGATAAAATAAAACTTAAAAAACCTAGCGAATTACGGAATCGTCACAAAGTATTTCGTTGACATTGTATTCGGTATTAGTGGGTATGTATGAAAAATAGTATAGATGTCATTATACGTTTGATCGATCTCCCTTCTCTTTATATTTGGCAACGATGTTGACATGACTAGATCAAGAAGAAAGAACCCGAAGCGGATAGTCAGAAGCCATGTACGCAAAATGAACGAGATCACTGAAACAGAAGGATGATAATTCTCTCTGCACTCCAGCCATGCTACAAAGAAATCATTTTTTACGTGTAGTACAGAGACAATCTTACTCTAGGTACTTAAAGAAACATGAATTATTTACTTATTCCAGTGTTGTACTTTTCATGATCTTTTGCCATAAAGTATATGATGTCTTACATATCTCGAGATAGAGAGGGCATCGATGTCACATGTCATTTTTGAAAAGCTGTGCGCGGTGCAGTTCATGTAAAGCATGACATTGACGGCATTGTAACTTTTACAGCAAACTAGGGAGGCGTTGTTAAAAATAACTCGCGAGAAAGATATCTTTGTGCCTTCTAGTTTGGAAGTCTCTTTGATCGTGACATTGCATACCATCTTGAACTTAGCTTTAGAATTGTTATATATGTGAGAGATGAACTACAAACTTATTGTGTTGATAAGTACTTGAATTAAACCTATGTGGGTATCTATGTATTCCCTCCCTCTTAAAATGTAAAATATTCTAGCTTTTTCACTATGGACTACATACAAAGCAGAATGAGTGAATCTTTACAGGTCAAACATTTCTATATACATATGAATCTGATAACGTAGGAAAAAGGTAAAACATCTTATATTTAGGAACATAGGGAGTATAATATAGGCGAACATCCATGTTTTAGTTGAATTTGTATTGTGTCTGTTATGAGTTTTCTTTTGCAGTTTATGCTATACATATTATATATAGCTTCCAGAATATTAAATTGCTATACACAAAAGTTGTACCGATAAATACCATACAAGACAATATATGAGTGTTGTGATAGCATGTAATATCGGACAATTAATTTGCGCTATCGCTCAATCTATGCGGCGAAAATCCAAGTTCCATGACATAAAGTGTGTGGCACATAGTTATCCACAGAGTTACAAAAGTTGTCAGGGACACAATTTCCACTAGGGGTTTATTAGCTGCGGCTTTTAAGTGCCTCCAAACCTCAACCGTGGCCTTTAGACGCGTGACTCGGCATCTACAAGTGTCCTCGAATGTTGTAGTGATTTTTCTCATGACTTGGCTTGGTGTGGAGGAGATAATAGAAGATGATGTGCATGAATATATCATAAATAGGATTTCGTATGCATCAATGGAATATATGATATACATGAGCTATGTTCATATTAGCTTGTACAAGGCCATCAAACCACATCCATAATATTTTTTTCATTTTTTATATGAAGTTGTAATGCGAGAAACCTTGACACACTTGACACATATCTAACCCCCATACCTTACACCATAACTAACATTTAGAGCAACATGTCTGAAAAAGTTGTAATTTGAATCAAACATCACCCACCATATCTTACACCCGCACTAATATTTAGGGCAACATGTACCCGTGCCTATCCTACAATATATATACCAGACACATCGATCTATTAGCATATATACACATCCACCATAAGAGTAGTATCATCGGATACAATAGATACATATGGCATCCGTATTAGAATACAAAGTGCATAGTTGTATGGAGATATCCAGTGGATACATGTTGTCGGTTTATCTTTTCGAATTGTAGGCATTGGGAATAAGCTAGCTAGCGTAGTTGCTTGGGCAAGGTGAGAGAGAAGAGGGTTGGGGAGGAAAGAAGAACGAGAAGTTGTCGTGTGGCTACAATCATAGATCGAGCAGCTATGTGTGGCCATATGACCCACCTGCCCTTCATGGGCCCATGGGAAAGATACCGAGACTAAAACCACTTCGAAAAAATAGAGGCGGGGAGGTGGAGTTACCGTGCATAGAGGGCAAGGCGCGCAAGAGGAGAAGAGGGACGAGGAAGTAGTATGCTTCTACTCAGACTGAGAGGAAAAAGAAGAAGCATGGTCGTGGTGGGAGATGTGGTAATCTGCTTCATATGGGCCTCCGGTTTGGGCCGTCATATCACTGGGCCAGACTACAAGCGAACTGGTGAGAGTAGTTATTGTTGGATCTACCTCACGAAAAAATGTTACTATTTGTGCCTCAGTGCTAAGAAATATAGATATTGGAGGACCATGTTCTCATACTTGGGAAAATGGATCATTACTATGAAATCGGTGGTAATTGGTGATGGTACGACGCTGCTCTTTTACTATTTTGCGTTTCCACCAAATCGCATACTACGCATGTTTACTCTAAGAGTTGATAAAGAAAACCGAAAGAACCTACTGAATTAGGAAAACCTCACAAAGTATTTCGTTCACGTTGTATTATGTATAAGTGTGCATGTGTGCCAAATGGTATCGATATCATTGTTCATTTTATCTCCCTTCGCTATACATTTTGCAACGATGTTGGCATGACCAGACCGAGAAGAAATAATCTGAAGAGAATATAGTCAGAGGATATATACCAAAGATATCTTACCATATATGCACAGTGAACAAGATCACTATCTGAAACAGAAATATGGTACTTCTATTTGAGCTACAACCATGCTACAAAGATAATCTTACATTCTTACTCTAGGTACTTATAAGAAACATTAATTATTTATATCTTCATTAATTATTTATTTCTTCATGTATTGTACGTTTCACGTTCTTTTGCCGGAAAGTATATTTTGTATTACATATCTCGGATAGAGAGGCCATCGATGTCACATGTCCTTTTGAGAAGATGCCGTCACCGATATTCATGCAAACCATGTCAATGAAGGCACTGTATGTTTCGCATCAAACGGGGGAGACGTTGTTAAACAACTTGCGGGAAGGAGATCTTTGTGCCTTCTAGTATGGAGTCAAAGGAGGTTCTTTGATCATGACAGTGCATACCATCTTAAACTTTGCTTTAGAATGGTATTGATATGCATCCTCCATTCCAAAATACTTGACTTTCAAGTGAGTGTATCTAGATAGTTTTTTTTTCATTTAGATACACTAATTTGGGAGTCAAGTATTCTGGAACGTAGGAAGTATGTACGAGATGAACTACAATCTTGTTGTGTTGGTAATTACTAATCAAACATATTTTGGTATCAATGTATAATATAGGCGAGTCAATGTTATTTCAACTGAAGTTGTATTTTATGTGTTATAAGTTTTCTTATGCATTTTTATATAAATAGATGCTAGAATATCAAATTTCTATACATAAAATTTCGAATGATAAATACCATACAAGACAATTTATGAGTGTCGTGATAGCATGTAACATCCTATAGCTAATTTGTGCCGCCACTCAATCTAACGCGGCGAAAATCCCAGGTTCCACGGCACAGATTGTGTGGCACACAACTATTTGTTGAGCCGCAAAAAGCGCTAGGGAAACACCACACGTTTATTGGTCATGGCTTTTAAGTGCCTCCTAACCTCAACCTTGACCTTTAGGCACGTGGTTCGGCGTTTAAAAGAGTCCTCTAGTGTTGTATTGATATTTCTCATGACGTGGCTCAATGTGGAGGAGTAAACAAAAGATGATGCCCATGAATCTAGAGTCATGTTAGGGTAAAACTTTATGGTAATAGATAGGATTTTGTATGCATAAGTGGAATATACGATATGCACGAGCATGGTTCATATTAGCTTGTACAAGGCTACCAAAATGCACCAATAATATTTTTACTTTTTTTTTATATGAAGGTGCAATTCTAGAAATCTTACCACACTTGACTTACACATCAACCATCATACCTTACACCAGTACTAACATTTGGAGCAACACATGAAAAAAAAGTGGTAGTTTGAGAAACCTTAGCACACTTGAATCAAACATCACCCACCATATCTTACACCATCAATAGCTAGCATTTAGAAAAACATGTACCCATGCACATCCTTCAATATATATGCGAGACACATCTATATATTATCATATATACACATACACCATACGACTTGTATCATAGAGTTAGATGGATGCATATGCCACAAGTGTTGGAAAGTGTATAACAAGATGCATAGATGTATGGAGATATCTTGTACATACATGTCACGAATAATCTATTGGAATTGTAGGTATTGGGATTGGGCTAGCTAGGTGTTTAGGTTAGGAGAGTGATATGACGGTTGGACAAGACAAAAGAATAGGAAGGTGCGTGAGGCGACAATACACATCATGGAATTAGCAGCCACTTGTGGTCAAATGATCCACCTGGTCACCATGGGCGCATGTATTTACAACAAATACAGCAGAAGCAAACCGAGTGGATAAGTGTTTCGGAGAACAATCATGTGTTATTCTAGGTGGATTTGTGCATCTCCGGTTGCTAGGTACAACAATTGTGGACACCTATAAATTATCTTTACCTCTCCAAGAGAAAATCGGTAGCCGAGTTTGAAAATTGTGCATGTTGGCAGTCTTCTATTTGTGTTGTCTACTCTAGAATGTGGTTTACGAGATTTATATGGATAGTGAATGTATATGCGAATTTTTTTCTAGGTGTTTTTCTGTGAGTCGGATTTCACTTGAATTCAGTTGGACTTGGAGTCTCATATGTTTCACTTAATTATAATACAATTTGAGTTCATTCATCCATTTATGTGTAGTTTCTCACGTCCTTTATGGAGGCGAGGGAGTTTATAGGACTTAGGCTAGTCAAATGGTAAACTTGACACCTAAAGTAAAACTTAGAACCACATGCTCTTTCAAAATGTCAAGAGAAAAGAAATAGAATTATTGAGAAAGTTTATGACCCAAACTATAAGTCGAGAACAAGCATTTAGGGATTTGGGCGAGGGAGTTTATTGGCGGATTTAACTAAAAAATAGTACTGGCGGATCATGATCTAATATGGTTTAGGAAGTTTGTGACAACTAATTGGCTCGCAAGCATTGATGAAAAGTCTTGCAGGTAGCATTTTTTAGGTGTAGTATCCAAATAACATTTTTTGGAAGCTTTTGTGAAGATTGATTGTACAACATAATTAGTCAGGTTCTTCTAGTTTCTTTGCCAGCTCTTAGTGTAATCATTGGCGATCTTTGCCAAAAAAAATACAAAATCGACAAATAAATTACATGATTTAATTTCACCGGCGTCTATAACTTCGCTCTCTAGGGCCGATTATTATGAGTCATTCAGATATATCCTTGTTATTTAGGTTATGTACAGAAATTGCAACTTTCACACTAAACAAGATACACCATGAGATAGGGAGAGAGAAAAAAAAATCCTAATTTGTATTTTGTTAAGATTTGGGTTAGGAAGCATATTTTAAGTAACTTGAAACCAAAAATTGGGCCCACAAATTAAACATTATAAATTAGTAAAATGTTTTTGCTAGGAATTTATGATTAGTCCCCTAGCCCTCCTCTTGATAAAAAGGCGACCAAGCACTCTTGCTAGGCCCCTAAATCGAATCAACGCACCCAGATAACTTTGCATTAATAAACAACACGGGGATCATAAGATCACAACGTTGGAGCAGAAAAATGAGAAATCGAGAAGAAAACACCAAATAAATAGATGGTGTATTGACGGTGAAGCCGACATCGGACTTTGTAGCTACTCGTTGCAACAACCAATCTATTATGGCGAAATCGTCACATAAATAATTTATGTAGGAGTTGTGATTGGAAGAATTGCGCGCGGGCTTAGAGAGAGAGAGAGAGAGAGAGAGAGAGAGAGAGAGAGAGAACGAGGGAGGGAGGGAGGGAGGGAGAGAGAGAGAGAGAGAGAGAGAGACTTCTCTATTGCTTATATCTCAGCATGGTATATATCATAAGAAATTTGCTGACGTGGCCCGTTATTTATTGATGAAAGAGAATTGAGTTGTATCTTATGTAACATAAAATTCTTGCACAAGTTTATAGGTGAAATTAAATTGCTATCCCAATCACAATCAAGTATTAGACCAAAATTATTAAATAAAAGTTCATTTGGATACAACCCCTTGAAAAACATGTACCCATGCACATCCTTCAATATATATGCGAGACACACATCTATCTATTAGCATATATACGCATACACCATACGACTTGTATCATCGAGTACGATAGAATGATATGCCACAAGTGTTGGAAACTGTATAATAAGATGCATAAATGTATGGAGATATCTTGTGCATACATGTCACGAATAATCTATTGGAATTGTAGGCCCTTGGATTGATCTAGCTAGTTGTTTAGGCAAGGTGAGAGATATGACGGTTGGGGACGACGGAAGAATGAGAAGGTATCGTGAGGCGACAATACGGATCATGGAATTAGTGGCCACTTGTGCTCAAATGACCCACCTGGTCTACATGGGCGCATGTATTTACAACAAATGCAGCAGAAGCAAGCCGAGTGTGGATAAGTGTTTAGGAAGACACTCATGTGTTATTCCCGGTGGATTGTGTGCATGTTCGGTTGCTACGTACGACAATTGTGGACACCTATAACTTATCTTTGTTCCTCCAAGAGAAAATCGGTAGCCAGTTTGAAAATTGTCCCACGTTGGCAGTCTTCTGTTTCTGCTATCTACTCTAGACCATGGTTTACGAGATTTATATGGAGAGTGAATGTATATGCGATTTTTTCTGGGTGATTGTCCACGAGTTGGATTTCATTTGAATTCAGTTAGACTTAGAGTTTCATATGTTTTACTTGACTATAATACTATTTGAGTTCATTCATCCATTTACGTGTAGTTTCTCACGTCCTTTATGGAGATGAGGGAGTTTATGGGACTTAGGCCGGTCAAATGGTAAGCTTGACACCTGAAGTCAAACTTATAACTACATCTCTTTCAAAATACAGAGAGAAAAAAAAAGAATTATTGAGAAAGTTTATGACCCAAATTGTAACACGAGAACAAGCGTTTAGGGATTTAGCTGAGGGAGTTTATTGGTGGACTATTACTAAAAAAATAGATACTGGTGGATCATGATCTAATATGGTTGGGGAAGTTTGTGACAACTAATGGCCGGCAAGCATTGATGAAAAGTCTCCCAAATGGCATGTTTTTCAACTGAAGTCTCCCAAGTGATTTTTTTTAAGATTTTGTGAAGATCGATTGTACAACATAATTAGCTAGGTTCTTCTAGTTTCTTTGCCAACCGTTTGTGTAATAATTGAAGACCTTCAGCATAAAAACAGAAAAGCGAGAAATACAAGTACATGATTAATTTCAGGGGTGTCTATAACTTCGCTCTCTAGGGGCGATCAGATGAGTCATTCAGATATATCCTTGTTGCTTAGGTTATATATAAAAATTGCAGGTTCACACTAAACTAGATACACCATGAGATACAGATAGAGAAAACAATCTAATTTGTCTTTTATTAAGATTTGAGTTTTCAAGCAATGTGAAACCAAAAATTGGACCGACAAATTAAGTATTGTAAATAGTAAAATGTTCTTTCTGGGAACTTATGGTTGGTCCCCTAGTCCTGCTCTTGATGAATCGGCGACCAAGCACTCTTGCTAGGCCCCAAAATTAAATCAACGCACACAGATCGCTGGGCATTAATAAACAACGAGGGGGTAGAAGAAACACAACATTGGAGCAGAAAAATGAGAAACCGGGAAGAAAACACCAAATAAATAGATGGTATATTGACGCTGAAACTGGCATCAGACTTTGCAGCTATTCGCTGCAACAACCAATCTGTTACAGGGAAATCGTGACATAAATAATCTACGTAGGAGTTTTTTTTAGAGAATATAGCGCTTTATTGATCAAATAACATCATTACAAAGTACTTTCCGGATAAGCTTCATAAGAACATCAAAGGAAAACCAACTAAAAGCCAAAGAACTACTACGAGCTAACAAATGAGCAGCTTCATTCATAGCACGGCCTTCGTGCCTCAAAACACAAGTTAAGAAACCATTCGCGAGCTTCTTGATGTCGTCAACTACTGCCCCAACATCAAAACGATCCCTTTCAGTTGCATGCAAGCGTTGGATCAGTGAAAGACGGTCTGCGACCAATATAATATCAGCGAGACTCTTGTCCCTGGCAACTTCCAACGCCTCGCGAACTGCCATTGCTTCGGCAATTCTGGAGAGAAAGACCCAGCTATGCCGCCGTTTCCTGTGAGCTGCATAGAACCCGTATGATCACGAGCCACCATGCCCCAGACAATCCTCCATTCGTCAAGAAAGATGTCCACGTCCACATTGATACAAGTCATGTTCTCCGGTGGTGGTCTCCAAGAAGGTTTGGATGAAGAGACAGACCTTTTCGCCGGTGATGACTTGAAGCGGTGCTGCACAGTGTTGTTGACATATGTCGTGATCTTTCACGCACCCTCATCGGGTGCACTACACCCTTCCCATTCCGGGCGTCGTTCCTCGCTTACCATAGATGCCAGCATATCACCGCCAGGGTAGTGGCCTGCAATATTGAAGCTCAAGCCAAGAACAGAAACAACCAGTCCCGCATGTTCTTCAACGACTGCTTGCCGAGGCCTAGAGGGACACATTCCTTCACTAATTCCCACACAACCGTAGTGTAGGGGAAAACATGAAAGTATGTTCTAACCTCTCCATGCGGCCGCAGAAGGTGCAACACTCGTCCGCCGGAACCCCGCGATGTTGCAGCTGCGCCCCGGTAGGAAGATAGTCATGGGCCGCTGCAGTTTCTTTAGGGCGAATATCCGGCCCAAGTGGGGGCGGATTATCTGGCCCTACGGGAAAATAATCCGGCCAAAAATTCGGCCACAGGGCAGATCGAAACACGCACACTTTGCTCCACTTCAGAAGGTCTGTGAACTTCAACGAGTCCCTGGGGGCAGAATATCCGGCCGCTGCGCGATGAAAAAGCCGGCCAGAAATCCTTTGGGCTCCTAGCAAGCTCCGCATCACCTCAAACACCCTCTGCACTTATGGGGGCGGATTATCCGGCCCCCGGAATATCCGGCCTCTCTAGGCCAGAAATCCCTACAACACCAGTAAGAAATCCGAGATTTCTTTCTTCCTTTTTGGTGCTTGGTGGTTTGAAAGATTTATCTGAAAGATCTGCACCACTCAACATACTATTAAATATCGCTTGTGTTGTTAACTAACACATAAATCATAGAAGGGTAGAAAATGCGCTTTCAGTTGTATCTTATAATACACCAATAATTAGTACGTCACGCTAAGATAAGATGAATTAGTTAAGGCCTAAGGGCTCGAGGTGTGCATGAGTTGGGTGTCTCTGGAATATATTCGGTGGCAGATTCCCAAGAGGTAGAAATTTTGAATGCAGTGGCATCCCAACTAAAGCAGTACTAAGAGATAGAAATTTTCAATGCAGTGGTAGATTGCATAAGTGTCTATTCGTGGGATATCCGAGGGAACTCTTAGTTATCACTTATTGAAATGAGAAGAGGATAAAGTGTTTGAGGCTTGAAATAGTATCTTCCCTGAGAAAGAGTTTACTAGTAGGGGAGTCAGTGGGATGCAGGTGAAACTCGAAGATGTTTGATACAAACCACTCACTAATGACTATACAGATGCCCGTGGTTAAGGAACAGCTGAATCACAGAGGTCGTCTAGATGTATAATGTATGCAATGTGTTGTTTTTTGACAATGATGATCCTATGAGTTTTTTTTTGAATCCTAGTCATGGCTTCAATCTATGAGGTCCGAATAAAATTATATGGATGTACAAAAAATTTGGAACTTGGTTGATCTGATAGATGCTGTAAAATCCATGAGGTGCAAATGGGACCTTAAAAGAAAGACTGACATGGATGAAAATGTTCACATCCATAAAACTCGGTTTGCCGTGAAGGGGTTTTGATAGGTTAAAGAAGTTAACTACGACGAAACCTTCTTGCCAATAGTGATAAAATCGAGGGAGAGCACAAATCAGTCCACAATACAATTGTCCTAGTAAATATTCAAAAACAACATGATTGGAGATAAACGAGCCACCATTTATTGCAGCTGAGATTTGTTTTTTGTTTCAGGAATTAAGCAAGAAATAAAGGTAACGGATAGAAACTTCTACATACTCTCTCCGTTCCATATTAGATGACTCTCATATAGATGTATCCATACATAAATATGTCATCTAATATGGAACGAAGGGAGTATTTCTCATGAATTCGTTGAATGTGGGGAAGTTCATAGAAACTGATGTGCCTGAATGTGGAGGTTTGGCAGGGTACAAGTTATGGTTGTATATATGATTCCGTATGCACTGATGTAATATGCGGTATACACGAGGCATGTCCATTAACTTGTACAAGGCCACCAAACGACATCTATAATATTTATTGTGTTTTATATGAAGTTGTAATTTTATAAACATTCGGACAGTTGACTCAACCATCACCCACCATACCATAAACCATCATTAACATTTAGAGAACCATGTTCGAGCGCTTATCCTTCAATAAATATGCAAGCCACGTCTATCGATTGGCACATATATACACATCCACCATACGACGAGTATCATGGAATACAATAGATCTAGATGGAGCACATGCTAGAAAGTGTGTACCAAGATGCACAAATGTATGGAGATACCCGGTGCAGATACGTTGCCGATTAATTAGTTGGAATTGTAGGCATTGGGAATGAGTAAGCTTGTGTAGTTCCTTGGGCAAGGTGAACACGGAACTTGGCCAAGTTGCAAAAGGTGGGGAAGTGAGAGGCAAGGGCTGTGTAGGAAAGAAGAACAAAAGGACATTGCGACTCGACAATACGAATTACGGAATCCGGGGCGAAATGTGGTCAAATGAACCTGCCGTCCATGACCTCATGGATTCACAACAAGACCATCGTACTGAAAAGCGGGAACCAACCAAGTGGATAAGCAAGCGCGGGAGAACTGCCTTGTGAATTTCCTGGTGGGTTGTGCGCCTCTGTTGCTACTAGGTTTAAATGGGGAAATGAATGTATTTATTGGGAGATTTTCTACGATTTAAATTTGTTTCGAATTTGGCCATATCCGAATTTTTATATTAACATAATTAAAAATACTATTTGGTATGCGGTATGCATCATCCATTTTAAAAGAAGCTTCTCAGGACATTTATAGAGGCGGGAGAGTTTATGGGATATAGGCGAGTGTTATACTACTTACCTCAAGTCAAACATCGAACCACTGGGATATTTCAAAATGTTGAGAGAAAAGCTTGACATGTTGAAAAATTCCATGATCCAAATTGTAATTAGAGAAAGCTTATATACACTATTACTACCCAAACTGAGAACCTCTTCAAACTGCAGAAAGCATCTCTGCGACTGTGATGTTGTCGGCATGATTGCCGGCCTGAGTCTCTTGATCCCACCTGACTTGAAAAAAAAAAGAACAAGAGACATAAATTCATTTTTGCACCGGGTGCATATACACCCTGTATTTAGAAACCAAATTTCAAAATATCAAAAACATTTGAATTTTTTTTTATAGTTACATCTTCGGACACCACATGTTCGCAAAGTCGTTTCATCAAGAAAAGACATTTTGTGACTTGTGTAAAAAATTCAAAAATAAGTCTTGTCAAAAGGCTTATTTTAGCATCAAAATTTATCTCTTTTTTTTTACATAATCAACACAAAATGTCAGCTATCCGTGAAATGACTTTTTGAATATATAGAATGTTAACATCTATGCACGGACATATTTTTGCAAAATTTTTGACATTAATGTTTTTGTTTAAAATGTATTTTAAATAACGGGTGCATTTGCACCCGGGACCGGGAGGCAAGACGTCACCCTCAGCAAGAGTGAGATAGCAAGGAAACTTTTGTTTTCTGATCCAATGTTCAGGCATAACCAGCATCATTCGGTAGTTCAGTTACAGCTGCACCTTATATGGGTGGGTAGCTAAATCCCAAGCATCTTCTCCGGCGAGTGACGGGCGGGAGACATCTTCTCCCGAAACGCGCGCACACACGTACGGGGCGCCATCGTCAGTTGTGCTCTCGCTGAAAATTACCTACGATACGTACGACCGTACATAATGTTTAATGTCAAGTTGTATTCATATATGTCTGGGTGGTGTAGTTGGTTATCACGTTAGTCTCACACACTAAAGGTCCCCAGTTCGAACCTGGGCTTAGAGATCCCTCTTTTTTAGTTGTATTTACAATTTTGCAAGTACGTACAACTGACCTATCTATTTTAACTTCCAGAAAAAAAATGCTTCAAATTTCAAACAACATTTGGTACACTTGCTTAAGTTCCAGAACTTCTGTTAAAACTTAAAAATTAATCCTACAATTTAAAGTAGATGATTTGAGTGACCATTCATAAATTTATTGCAAATGTAATCCTAACATTCATAAAAGTTGATGTGAAAACGTCAAAGAAAAAGTTGATGTGAAAATTACAAAAGCAAGTAAAAGTATTCGCTTTAGCAACCACACAACATGCTGATTGAAAACCGTGAAGGTCTCCTTTTTTGTATTGTATTTACAATTTTAATAGTACGTACAAAAAACCTAGTATTTTAACCTCCAATTTTTTTTTGCTTATTAAGTAGTATAAACAAGGAATCCTGCGTTGCGATCTCACAAGGAATCAGCAGAGGGATACCTGTATACGGGCAGATAAGATCATCACAAATCTCGCCGTGTTGTCTTCAACGCGCACACACGCCTTTTATTTGTAAAGAAGGCCTCTCTTGGAGTCAGCTCGACAGAGAACTTGCCAACCATGCTACAAACGCGCTACAAACGTGCTTATGTTTACTAAATCTGGATTCTTATGCAGTGCAGTATCTTTCCGAGAGATGCTTTGTGGACTTTACAAGATTTTGACCATCTTTCCATCCGGTCCGTAAGTTGATTGCAAATGTTACTTCCTGTGTACCGGCAAGCTCAGATAAAATTTGATGCTCTTCAGCCAAAACGTAATCTGCTTCGTATCCGGATAAATTAAGATCTGAAGCACTTAGTGTGATATGGGATCAACAGCAGGGAACTCAGAAAAAAAAGCTTGACAAGTCTAAGCTGGTCTTGTGTTTCTAAAGCCATAGCCACCGGTTCATCAAAAGTTTTCACGTTCTCACTCAAGTGAGTTCTTGCAGCATCTAAAGATGACAGTAGGAGGTAACTTGGGCTTGAGATTATTTGGAGCAGCTGGCGTCTGGATGCATTGGCTCACTCTATCTGCATCGACGAGACCTCCAGCCATGTGAAGCATTGCAGACTGTGTAGGAGAGCAGAGAACCTTGTGTGTGGATTGCACAGCCAGGTCAGCCCCTTGCTCAATCGCTATGCTTGGTAAACTGTCATGGAACCTGGAATGCGCCCCATGTGGCTCATCAACTATAACCGGAACGCGTAATGGATTACAAACATCGACGATGTCTTGCACATTGCTGCATATATATCGCAGGATAGGTTGGTGAAGTAACAAGAACATCACCTATTTTCTTCCCATCCTCCTCCAATGCCTTCAGTGCTCTATCTACCTGTGAAGGCGTGCCACCACCTGCAACGTCCCACCTCGAATTGTACCCTGGTACTATATAGGCCCAGCACCAGTCAGAGCCAGCGCAGAGATGACTGAAATGTGACAGTTGCGAGGTATAATTATGTAGTCACGTGGGGGCGGAGGTAGCCATCACTGCCGCCTGGACCCCACAAATGCTCCCATTGACCAGGAACCTTGTTTTGGATGGTCCAAACAGTTCAGCAGCCCGGTTCTGGGCATCCAAAATCACACCCTTAGGGTAAAAGAGATCATCGAGCGCAGGCAGCTCGGGCAAGTCTCGTGAAAAAGATCCAGCGCCAATGAGGTTCAACAGGGAAGTGAAAGCATGACACATCTTGAGATGCAGCGATTTTGGTGCCTGAACCAGAGGGGCGGTGCCACCTTGGACAGCTATAGAAGGTTCAGAAATTCTTGTTTCAGCTTCAGATATTTTTGGTGTGTTCCATGGAAAATGTTAGAGGTCGATGAAAGATTGGCAAATTTGATACTCGATTCTATAATCCTGACCAAAGCCACCTTCAGTTAATCAGTGATCGAAAGCAAGTCTAGCGCACAATTTCATAAGTTTGAGTACAGAAGGAAAGATAAAATGAGAAAAGAACAGACCACAGGTCCACACTGGCTCTCATGCGGCCATGCCCTTGTCCGACTCAGACCAAAGCGGCGCCCAGAGGTGCTACACTAGCTCCGTCAGCACAACACACTTGCTCCCCTTGTGCCCCCACCGCCACCGTAGCATTGCGTTGTCGTTGAATCCGCCGGTGGAGCGTCGTGCCAGTCGGCCCAGTCTGCCAGAGCATCCGTCGCTGCATCAATGATGTGTCCTTGGCGTTCGCGGCTGCACTGTTTTCTGCTCTTATATCTGAACTCTGAAGGTGCTGTTTGCTGCCGCCGGCGCCGCTGCTAGCGGTAGGGCGGGTGTAGAGATGTGGTAAATGCCGCAAGGGAAGGGGTAAGAACTTGTGTTCTGTTCGGCCAGCCAGACTATCACGAGCAATTCGACGAACAGGTTTCGGGCACCAGAGTACAAGGACGCAACACTTCCAGCGAGCCCGTGGAAAAGATGCCGAGACTAAAACCATTGCGGATAAATAAAGGCCGGGATCTGGAGTTACCGTGCGTATAGGTTGTGGCGCGCGCGGGGAGCGGAGGCCCGGAGGAGGTGGTATGCTGCCGCTCGGACTGGGAGGAAGAAGAAGAAGCATAGCCGTGGACTCGTGGTGGAAGGAGCGAAAAATAGAAAATACTCTTCACATGATATCTAAAATACCCAGGAGCGGCAAACATATGGAAATCCCTTGGTTTGCAAGGGCTGAGAAACGATACGCGCATAGCTGACCGTTCTTGCTCTGATGATTTGGAGAAGATTCTTCAATCCCCCTACCTGGCTATGATTCAGTTAACGTCCCGGAGATGACAGCTATCGTGTGCTACATCCATCAAAGCCATGGTGGCAAATTCGGCAAGAAATCGAGGCAAGGAAATCAGTCCAGAAAAGAGAGTTTAGGAGAAGCCGAGAACAAAATTTCTGAAACTGAATGCAGATACAACATTTAATCATGAGGAGAGAAAATAGCGTTTGACCACCATATTTCTGACTAAATTCCGAAAAACCACCACCTTACTTTATTTTGTAAAAATCCACCACTTTTGAACTTGTTTTTTCCGAATTGCGCTAAACGTCGATTCAAAACGAATTGACACGGGAACTAACATGCTGGTCCCACCTGTTTAGCATAAAACCACCACATTTCACGTAAAATTTTGAAAAACCACCGGTTTTCATTTTGATTACAAAAAACCACCGGTTTTTTTAAGTTGCACTTCGCACTAATGGAGTCTTGGACACAAATTGACACTCATGCTCCCATGGGGGACCTACTTTTCAGGGTCGAGGTGGCACCAAATAAGGAATTTTGGCTGACCTGTTCATGTGCCCACCTGTTAGACGAATAATAAAAAATTAATAAATATCTAAAAAATTCAGAGGAAGCTCCTATTGGTTGATGTGGACATGGGACCCACATGTCAGCCAAAATTAATAAAAAACAAAAACAAAACAAAAATCTCTTCTCTTTGTCCCGGTTGCCCATCTCTTCTACCGCCACCGTATTGATCACTGGAGCTCGAAGCTCCTTTTCCGTGTAAGGGGAGGGGCGACAATGTAGGGCCTCGTCCCAGTAGATGGTGATTAGCCGAGTGTCACGAAGATAGCACCGCTCGAGGTCCCACCGTAGCCGTGCCCATGGGAGAGCACCACCGTTCCTTCTGCTCGCTGGGATTCAGGGATGCAGTTAGGGGAGGGGCAGCGATGCCCAAGCGGCAGGAGGCAACACGTCGTCCAACCCGTCTAGCCCCTGGACACCACGAATCATCGCGCCAGCCAGCCCGAGGCACTCTCGTCGAGGCACCCCTGCCCTTATTTATATAGGTGGAGGGGGAGTCCAACTCCTACCCTCCCCAATGTGGGACCGAAGGGAAGCGGGAGGGGAGGGGGTGGGCGCGCCCACCCCATGGGCAGGCGCATGGGCCTTGGCCGACCCATATGGGCTGGCCGCACCTCCCCTATATATTTATTTAATATTAAATTAATTAATTAATTAATATATTTAAATTAATAATTATTTTTATTAATAAATTAAATACATGAATATATTTAATTCATAATTAAATATATTTGCATCTTATTTGAATTATATTTAATATTTAAATTAATATAGAAAATTAATTAATTTAGAATGAAACCATTTATATATAATTAAATATTAAATTAATTCCCGTGGCTACGGAACTCATTCCGGACCACTCTGAACTTTGTTGGGACCCCAAAACACTTCCTATGTCCCTCTTAATTTTCTTTGAAACAATCTGATGCATGGTTTCTCTTCTGGAACCATTAATGTAATTCTCTCTCTTCGGAACCAGTCCGATCTTTCTCTACCTAACTCCGATGATTACAAAACTATCCCAAGCGTGTGTTACCCTATCGGGTTGGAACTACTACAGACATGACCGGGACACTTCCTTATCAATGATCAATAGCGCGACCTGGATATCCATAATGACCACTATGCATCCATCGAATCAATCGTCGTTGAACCTTAACGGAGACTCCTATTCTTTTTGGTGCTCGGATAATTGTCTTGTACGAGACTTGATCGTTGAAATCCCTATGTAATGTTCAATCCCGTTAACGAAAAGATTCTTTAAATCATTATCATGATCCTCATCCCCGTGACCTAGTGGGCCACGGTATCTCTCTATTACGTGGATGAACGAATCCTGCTCTTGACTACACGCCTTAACATATTTCTTTGGAATACCCAAGTACATCTTTGTAATAATCCTGTCACGATGTGACATTTGATACACTCAAACCAGCCTCGAAGATAGAAATTAATTAAAGGCTCACGGTCTAAGGATTAGGATACTATATTTCTAAATACTGCCACTTTTAACATTGTAATACGATCGTGTCGCAATACTTATATTGGGTATGTTCATCATCTCACTCACCTAATGAAACGACTCCACCGTCTACTGACTTAAATTTCACATGATCATGAAACATACGACTATCAATAACCTAGTGGACTAATTAATATAGAGGCTAACTAGGAACTTTGGTTATCTAATAACCTCTAGTTGTTTACATATCACACATGTATTAATGTTTCCTATTAATATAGTTATAGCGTGACATCAAACTATTATAAACTTAATGATTTATGACAAAAAATATATTTTATTTGCCTCTAGGGCATAACTCCTTCAGTCATACGGTTTCGGAGGAGTTTCGAGACTTTACATAAAAGGGGTAGTGCCGAGGGGGCATATTTCCCCCTCATGGTTGCATCATATTTAGGAGCCTGCCAGGTGGGCCCCACTGCCATCGCATAATGGTACTTGTCAACCTAGTATTTTTCCCTTATTTTATTGGAGGGAAAAAGGAGAAAAGAAAAGGAGAAAGGGAAATGAGAAGGAGGTGGAGTTGGACTCCACCTCATCAATCTGAGTTGGGCTAGGAGGGTGGTCATCTTCATGGTGCGATCACCACCTCCTGGAACAATTAGGACTCCTCTCCCTTTTGGCAAGTCTCCCCCTCCTCCCACTATGTCAAGGACCCCAAGGATCAAGTAAAACACACAATTGGCTCACAAACCTGTCTCTCTCTCTCTCTCTCTAGTAGAATTAGAGGGTCTAATTAGAGCTCTGTAATTGAAGTAGAACTTCCTGTTTGAGGTGTCCTATCCCAATTAGATCTAGCTTCAAATTACTTCCTCTCTCTCATGTGTTGAGAACTCCATCTTCATATACACCTGCGGCGTCTAGTCTTGGACGACGAAGCGCTGTATAATTGGCCTCGGCGTACGTGTGCATACTCTCAGAGGGATAACATGTGAGACTTTTACTCTCTGAATCAATGTGATGGATACAAGGAGTCGGTAACATTCTCACCCACAGGCTTGTGCATCAGGATCTTTTATAGACTTCATTGACATCGTCACCGACATCTCTTCTACTCATACGGTGTCGGGTACACGATCTCGAAAACTAGATCTTGAAATTATTATACATTTCTATCTGCATAGAAATACCTTGTTTGTTGCGTAGCATGCATGATGAATGTTTTTAATTCCCATTGCGCAACCCAACAAGCTTCACACACTATTGCTACCCGAATTAAGAACGTCTTCAAGTTGCACAACGTCTCCCAAGAATTGCAAGGACCATTTTTTTGGATTATAAGGACCATTCTTGACAGAAGGTTATAGGATATATACCAGGAGATCTCGCTCAAAAGGGTTGTTCCCTTTACAATCATGGTATTCATTTGGAGAGGTCTTGTTTTAGAATTTCAAAAGAGTACCTTGGGTGATATAAGTTTTTTTCATGTGTGATTTCACATAAATTAGTTTCCTTTCCGTGAGACAAAACGTGAAATGGAACATGATACTGGTACACAAATGGACGAAATACCATACAAGGGCTTCTATGGAGCTACAAGTCCACGACATGTTGGAATTTAAATAAGGACTATATATTTTAGTAAAAAATTACCTTTCGATAATTTATTTCCATGTAAATTTTTCTTTTCAAAGGAGTTTACATGTACATTTCTACATCGTTCTATCTCTCTTCCCAACTTTTCTTTTAGTAATTTGTATTGTTTGATTTTTTTATTAGATCCACATTTTTATACTACACTTATCAATTTTGAAGGCTCCGTTTGGTAGAGCAACATTTTTTAAACTGAAGTATTTGAATACCAGCGTATTGTAGTGCCTAGCGAACAAATACTACAATATATTATTTCTCAATATTAGAAGAGAGGGTCTGGCCTCTTTCTACATTCCTTAAAAAACATAATTTTTAGGAGTGCTAAGTTTATAAAACAAAGTAAGTATTTATGTGACCCAAACACTTTAAAGCATTTAATACTTCAGTAATTTTCAAAAAACTAAAGTATTCTCGAAATACATAATAGATGGAGCTTCCAAACGAGCCTTTACCCGTTAGATAAAATTTATATGTCCCTGGTTCGGACCTGTGCTTAGACCATTTTCTTTGTTAATTACGAATGATCCCATTTCGTAAGTAGAAATACACTTTTAACTTACAGGAAGAATTTGCCTCACACTTCTACCAAAGAGTGATAACAGTTCATGGTAACATGCCGTTTGTTCCGAGGCATTAGTCGGAAAGAGTTGTGGGAGAGATACACATAACTTAAACAGTATAACATGTAGTAACTTGATTTGTGTGGATCATTCCTAGTAGTTGTTGTTGTGGAATGTAATCATAACATATTTTTATTGGCGTGAAACAATATTAATTTTAAGGGGCACACCAATGCTTATACATGTACAAACTAGAAGTGAATTTGATAAGTTTCAATAATGAGGCAAGGAAAAAAAGTTGCAGTAGAAACAACTGATTTTTTATCGTGACTTGACCCTTGTTTTAAAATTGGAGCGGATGGTGGTTTAATAGAAAAAACCGGGAACATTAGCCTTACCCGATTTTTCAAGATGCATTGGCCTTTCAGGACAAAACCCGAAAAAAATACTAAAAATAGTGTTAAACTGGGAATTGAACCCTTGAACTTGACCCAAAGCACACTACATGACAAATAACCAACTAAACTAACAACGCTTTTCTTTTTAGAGTTTATTACATCGAATATTACCTGCATTCATTCGACTAGAGGTCAAATTTTTGAAAAAGTATCTTAAATATTCTGGTATTTTGCCACCACTGAACCGATCAACCGACGGTCCAACCAGTGAAAATCTAAACCTATATCCTCGCCTGTTTGATACTGGTATTGTTTTTTAAACTATGGGCTTGACTGAATCGGTGTGGATGAGTTAATAGAAGATGATGTGCTTCAATGTACAGTTGTATGGTCGTAATTAGTATTTTTTATGCAGTGATGGAATATGTGATATGCATGAGACATATTCATATTAACTTGTAAAAGGCCACCAAACCCCATCTATAATATTTATTCCATTTTATGAAGTTGTAAGTTGAGAAACCTTTGGAAACTTGACTCAAAAATTACACAGCATCAGCAACATTTAGAGCAACATGTACTCCCGTCTATCCTTCAATATATACACCAGAAACATCTATCGATTGGAATATATATACATACACCTTATGAATCATATCATCGATAAAATAGACGTAGGCGCAATTGGTAGAAAGGGGGTGCCAGGATGCATGAGATATCTAGTGGCTAATTAATTTGTGGGGATGGTAGTCATTGGGAATGAGTTAGCTAACTTTTGTAGTTGCTTGGGTAAGGTGAATGGTAGACATGGGGCAGCATGCGATCAAATGACCCACTTAGCCTCCATGGGCACATGGATTCACAACAAAACTAGCAGGGTAAATGGCGGTAACACTAGTGGAAAACAGGCTAACAGTACCGGTTCCAGAGGGCTTTTAGTACCGGTTGGACAACCGGTACTAATTAATCGGCACTAAAGGCCCACCAGCCTTTAGTACCGGTCGCTCATAGACCGATATTAAATGGGCCATCACGTGGCCCAAGAGGAGATCCCGCGGTCCGTGTTCCTTTGGTACCGGTTCCTGTTACGAACCGGTTCCAAAGTTTTTTTGTTTTTTTCTCTTTTTTCGATTTGTTCCAGAAAAAAAGCATTTAATATTCATTTTATTTCCATTTTATTTATTTCCATTGTTTAACCACTTAAACTCACATTTTTCACCCACCATTCTTAATTTCAATCTAATTTACTCCCTTATACTATCACTTCCCGCAGAGGTCACTCATCCTCCCACTACTCCCGCACTAGCACGCTTAACTTCGTAATTACTTTCCTATGAGCTACCTACAAAGAAGAGATATGATGGAGGGATGATAACCCGGTAGGCTAACGCCAAGGTGTAACTCGGCCCAAAGGGCGCTGCGCAAGATCCGGCTTAGGGAAAATGAGTTTCTAGAAGGCCCAAGAGTGTAGGCCTCGTAACCCGGATTGTGGGTTTAGATAAGGAAACTTAGGGTTTGTAAGCAGTGTCCGGGTAGGACTCCGAGTATGCCTTGGGTAGTAAGCCAAGGGGTCTGGATATTATATAAGCCGGCCCCTAGGGTTAGATTAGACACGATCGCAAGATATACGAGCTATTCGAGTATCCCTTGTAACACGAGAGTTGAGATAATATATTCAGATCGGAGACTCGGCGACTTGATTGCCGGCTACCAGATCGCATATCGCCATGATTTCCCTCGAGCTAAACCCTCTCCCAAACACCAGAGTCGAATTTCCCCAAGATAAGTTACCCCCGGTAACGTCTGCCGTGATTATCCCACGACAGTTGGCGCCCACCGTGGGGCCTACGTCCAAGGGTGTTTACATCACGGGAGAAGCTCGGGAGAACATGAAGAACCTCGTCATCAGCGAGATCTACACCAACCCCGAAGGAGAGAAGATGGTGGACGATTTTGGCTGGGGGCCAGAGTTGGATCTGCTCGAATCCGGATCTGTCGTCACAATCGGCCGGGTCAACGTTTTCATCGGCATGGTACGTACGTCTGGTTCAATCCCTGATGATTTTGGATTTGATTCTGTGTCAGGAGAGGCCACCTGCGTTCAGTCGGATGGAGAAGAATCGGTCGGGACGGTAGATCCGATTAAAGAGCCCACCACGAAGAGGGAACAGCCGGAGGAGCCGGCATGGACCCCGCGTGGCCGGGTCATGAGGGAAGATGATACCGAGTCTATCTTGCACCTGCTGGAGGACCGGTACGAGGAGGATAGCTGTGATGAGGAGGAGTATGAGTCTTCACCAAGCATCGTGCGCCAGGTCGCGGTCTACACGGCCCCCCGCAACCAATCTCAATCAGGGGGACGTGACTACAGCCGCGGTCGGAGCAGCGCGAGCATTGGCCCAGCAGCAAAACCCGGCTGAAGGAAATCCGGTTCTAACCCGGGTTGACGGAGAGTCGGCTTCAGTCACCAGCCGAGCAGCGGATAACGAGTTGCAGGCGAATATGTTTGGGTTTATGACGAACAGGACGCCGGGGGCGGGTCCCTCGAATCCACAACAACCGGCCCTGTTCAATAACAACATGATCCTGGATCCCACAGTGCTAGCTATGGTGATAACCCCGGAGAACGCGGCAGCACGCGCTAGGGATCTGGATGTAGCCCGTCGTGCATTGGAGCAACAGAGCAGAGATGTGGAAGCAGAAAAGCAAGGCATAGCCACACGCCGGCGTGAGCTGGATGCACTGGAGAACCGGCTCCGGGTCGAGACAACCAGGGCGCATCAAAGGTACCAGACTAGATTACCGGCAACGGGTGGAGTCTTAAATCCGGCCGCACTATTTACCACACCCCAAGATCAACCAATCCCGGCTGTGAATCAAGAAACTGTACATCAGCCTGCAACTGGAGGAGGACAGCCGGTGAACGTGCAAGCCGGGTTACCACATTGCAGACAGGGATCGCCGCTGGCAACACAGCACCACCACCACCACCATCACGATTTCGCACGCCTCCAGGGCACTTCAACGACCCCATGGACAATGTGTTGGGAATATGCCCTAGAGGCAATCATGTATGATGTAATTCCCACTGTATTCATAAAGTTATTAAGTTGTCCTTGTTTTGAACATCTGATACATGTCATTGAATATGTGATTCGATTGTGGAACCATGTATTCATGTTGTTCATACTAGATTGTCCTTGGTCATTTAGGTTGTGCTGGACACACACCCTAGACTAATGTAAGTGTTGGCTGATGACACAGTTCCACTTGTCATGGGCATGGTGATGCCATTCCAACGTTCACGGACTTGGCTAAAGAGTTTAGCAAGTCGGACTGACCCATATTGAGATGCAACGATCAAGTCGTCATTTGCACGTCTCAATCAATGTAATCCTTAGACCTGAGGTTGTCGCACAATCCGAGTTGTGGATCACCGACTTAGGTTCTGTCAAACGTTGTTCTGTGACAAGGCAACTATAAAGGCAGAGTTCGGGTCGAATGAGAAGCAAGCTGCGTGATGTGGATAATCAAGATGGGATTTTGCCCCTCCGAATGGAGAGATATTCTCTGGGCCCTCTCGAGTGATATGATTCAGTAAGCATGGCCATGCGCAACTCAGTTAAGTGTTAACTGTGTCTGTTGGCTAAGAGTTAGTCCGGTGAATCACATATCACGGGTCGAGAAGAGAGTTGAGCTATTTAAGGGATGACGATAAATCGCCTATAGCTCGACAAGGTATATCGTGAGGCAAAAGGGACTAAGATGAATATCACATTGAAAGGTATGTCGTCATGACTCAATGGGACTTGGGAGTCGGCACGTTCTGCTAGGAGCCGCTACCGATTGATCGATTGAGAGTCGGACTCCAATCGTGTCCAAGTCGCCATGAGCCTGCAGGGTCGCACACTTAAGAGCGGGAGCAAATATTGGTTGGGTTGGACCCGAACCGGAAATGGACTGAATTAGTGAGTCGGACTCACAGAGGGAATGGGCCACAAGTGTTGTGCAGCCCATTACCATACGCTATATAAAGAGGGGCGCAGGTTGCCCAGCGGGAAAGTTAGTCCACTCTCCCATGCGTTGGGAACCCTAGCCCCACTCAGTCCAGCCGCCGCACCGGACCTAGCAGTCCACCGTCGGAGCTCCTCCTCGTACGTGTGGATACCGGCAGAGGTGCTGTATGTTCAGCACTTCGACGTTCGAGGGATTGGATCGGCCGGACCGGATCGTGGGACTGCACTGCCCCGACCAAACGCGCTACATCGATAATCCGCACCTGCGCGTCTAGTGGTAATACTCGTGGCCTTCTACCTCGGCTAGATCTTGGGACTACCGCGTAGGAAAAGTTTTTCGTTTATCAATACGCGACCCAACACAATGTATACGCAGCAACAATTGCCTTGAATCAGATCCCTGTAAGAGAGTCACCCCATGCGGAGGAGACCCGGCGGGCGATAGATCTATTACGCACAGCCGTCGTTGTCCTGTCGTAGCGCCTTAGATGTCGTTGCGAGTTTCACAACGCCGGTAGATATCGTATCTATGCATAACTTGTTTTTGCAGGAAGTTGTGAATGGTATGGCTTATGTGCATGTGATGTGTGTAATCCATACATGATCTGCGTATCATGTTTTTTGTCAGCCGGCTGGAGCCTAGGTGCTGTCATTTTATTGTATACCGGCCTGCGTGTCGGATTCTCTATGTAAATTTCATTTACTTAGCTAGTGTAGCTTGTTGGAGAACCCGGAAGGCATGCAAGTCGATGTACAAGTCGGCTACATGGAGTAAGATGGCACGTGACAAGAGTTGGCACGAGTCGACTTACAAGCTTCGTGGAGATGGAGATCACCATGAAGAGAGCCATACCATTTCACATTATAATTGCTTTATTTGTGTTATTGTTATGCCTCTATTTACCTCTATTTAGATAGTTGGTAGATTCTTTAATCCCTCAAAGAAGGTCTAGTCGGTCGCCCCGCCAGTGCTGCACCATCACAAGTCGGACATTCTTGGTAGTGGGCTCATAAAATTGAGGTGCTACCAATTCTTTCCGGTTAGGTGGGTTTGAGTCGGACTCTTACAAGCAGAAGCACTTGGTAATCTAGACGAGTCCATCACAACGGTTGTGGGGCTCGGGGCGAGGTAGATTGGGAGCCGGGGCATGTGATGTCACCCAACTAATAGGAGTCGTATAGAGATACGATTGGCAAGGTGTTGCCTACCTAGATCACTTGACGGCTAGCGGTGATGCTAAAGCTCACTAGTCGGCTTGCTTATTTAGGATCTTGAATCACTTAGCAACCATCGGAGGGATGTTGGTTCTAGTGGGAGCATAAGTATTAAATCGTTTAATATGCCTGCTCTTTTATGAATACATGTCTTAAGTGTTTTTGCGTATTTTCTGTTGTAGATCAATGACACCTAGCAACCTTCCTCAGTTGTCCACTTTTGCGTTGAGGTCAATCCTAGAGAAAGATAAGCTTAATGGAATTAATTTCACCAACTGGTATCGTAATCTGAGGATAGTCCTCAAGCATGACAAGAAAGAACATGTTCTAGAAACTCCACTTCCAGATGAGCCTGATGACGATGCGACTGTCGCTGTCATGAATGCCTACCGTAAGGCTAGAGATGAGTCTACGGAAATCAGCTGTCTTATGCTTGCACACATGGAACCGGACTTGCAGCAGCAGTTCGAAAATGTTGAGGCCTACGATATGATCGAAATCCTCAAAAGTATGTTCCAGGCTCAAGCAAGGACTGAGAGGTATCAAGTCTCTCAAGCTTTGCTTGGCTGTAAGCTGAAAGACGGCGATCCACTGAGTCCGCATGTAATCAAGATGATTGGTTACATACAGTCTTTGGATCGCTTGGGCTTCTCAATTAAAGAAGAGATCGCCACTGATATAATTCTGAACTCTCTTCCTAGTGCGTATGGTCCGTTCATCTCGAACTACCATATGCATGGTATGGATAAGAGTATCACTGAATTACATGGGATGCTCAAAACGGCAGAGGCTGATATCAAGAAAGGCGCCAGTCAAGTGTTGATGGTGCAGAATAAGGTTAAGTTCAAGAAGAGTTCTTGGACTAAGAAGAAGAAGGATAAGTCAGGAGGTAGCGCCCATGGCCCTGTCCAGAGTGCTTCCTCAAAGACTAAGCCTTCTCCTACAGCCGGAGCCAATTGCTTCTATTGCAAGCAGGATGGCCACTGGAAGAGGAACTGCACCAAGTATTTGGCTGACAAGGCCAAGAGTGGAGGTATGACTTCCGACTCAGGTACACTTGTGTGTAATGTTATAGACATTTATCTTGCTGATGCACCTAATAGTTCTTGGGTATATGATACCGGATCAGTCATTCACATTTGCAACTCGTTGCAGGGGCTGGTAAGAACTAGGAGCGTGGCAAGAGGAGAGGTTGATATTCGGGTCGGCAACAAGGCGAGAGTCGCTGCGTTGGAAGTCGGCACGATGCAACTTCATTTACCTTCAGGATTTATTTTGGAACTGAATAATTGTTATTATGTTCCAGCACTTAGTCGAAACATTATTTCCGCCTCATGTTTGATGAGACAAGGTTATGAGTCGAATATTAAGAATAATGGTTGTTCTTTATATTTGAAAGATATGTTTCATGGCTTTGCACCCGTTCAGAACGGGTTATTTATTTTAAATCTTGATAGTGAATCGGTCTATAACATAAATGTTAAAAGGTTGAAACCAAATGATCTGAATATGACTTACTTTTGGCACTGTCGGCTTGGTCATATAAGTTGGAAGCGCATGAAGAAGCTCCATGATGATGGACTTCTAACTTCGTTTGACTTAGAGTCATTCGAGACATGCGAATCATGCCTACTAGGCAAAATGACCAAGACACCTTTTGCAAGGAGTTGTGAAAGGGCGTCCGACTTGTTGGAACTAATACATAGTGATGTATGTGGTCCAATGAGCACGACAGCCAGAGGTGGTTATGAGTACTTCATTACCTTCACTGATGATTTGAGTAGGTATGGATATATCTATTTAATGAAACACAAGTCGGAAGCCTTTGAAAAGTTCAAGGAATTCCAGAGTGAGGTACAAAATCAGCTCGGCAAGAAAATAAAGTTTCTACGGTCGGACCGTGGAGGCGAGTACATGAGCCATGAGTTTGATGACCATCTAAAGAGTTGTGGAATAGTTCCTCAACTCACTCCGCCGGGTACACCGCAGATAAACGGTGTATCGGAACGGAGAAATCGGACCTTGTTGGACATGGTACGATCAATGATGAGTCGGACAGATCTACCTTTATCATTTTGGCGTTATTGTCTAGAAACTGCAGCTTTCACACTAAACAGAGTACCATCAAAGTCAGTAGAGAAGACACCACATGAGATGTGGACTGGTAAAAAGCCAAGTTTGTCTTTTCTAAAGATTTGGGGTTGTGAAGCATTTGTCAAGCGACTTCAGTCGGACAAGCTCACGCCCAAGTCGGATAAGTGTATTTTCGTGGGGTATCCGAGGGAAACCTTGGGGTACTACTTCTACAACCGGGAAGAGGGCAAAGTGTTTGTCGCTCGGAATGGTGTCTTCCTTGAGAAAGAGTTTCTCAGTCGGGAAGTCAGTGGGAGCACGGTGCAACTCGAAGAAATTCGAGAGGAACCCGCTAGGGGCGAGTCGGCGAACGCCTTGGAGGCTGAGCCGGTCGTGGTACCTACACCGGTAATAGCACCTGAACCACGGAGATCTGCCAGATTACAGAGTGCTCGTGATGTTTTACTGTTAGACAGTAATGAGCCGGCAACTTATTCGGAAGCGATGGTGGGATCTGATTCCGAGTCATGGCTTGGAGCCATGAGATCCGAGTTAAAGTCCATGGATGAAAACCAAGTTTGGAATTTGGTTGATCTGCCTGACGGTGCAAGACCCGTCGAGTGCAAATGGGTCTTTAAGAAGAAATTGATATGGATGGAAATATTTCCGTCTATAAAGCACGACTTGTCGCGAAGGGGTTCCGACAGGTTCAAGGAGTTGACTATGACGAGACATTCTCGCCTGTAGCGATGCTTAAATCAATTCGGATCATGTTAGCCATAGCAGCCTATTTCGACTATGAGATATGGCAGATGGATGTCAAGACGGCTTTCCTTAATGGAAATTTAACTGAGGACGTGTATATGATACAGCCCGAAGGTTTTGTCGATCCAGCTAATGCTGACAAGGTATGCAAACTTCAGAAATCCATTTATGGGTTGAAGCAAGCATCTCGGAGTTGGAACATTCGCTTTGATGAGGTAGTCAAATCGTTTGGCTTCATCAAGAGCGATCATGATTCTTGTTTATACAAGAAGTTTAGTGGGAGCAAAGTAAACTTTCTAATCTTATATGTGGATGACATATTGCTGATTGGAAATGATGTCATGATGTTGCAAGAAACCAAGGAGTCATTGGAAAGGAGTTTCTCAATGAAGGATTTGGGTGAGGCAACTTACATATTAGGAATCAGGATCTATAGAGATAGATCCAGGCGGCTCATTGGATTGAGTCAGAGTACTTATCTGGACAAGGATTTGAAGAAATTCAAAATGGAAGAGTCCAAGAAGGGATTCTTACCGATGTCCCATGGCATAAAACTTAGCAAGACTCAGTGTCCTTCGACAACTGATGAGCGAAGTCGGATGAGTGTGATCCCGTATGCTTCGGCAATCGGATCCATCATGTATGCCATGATTTGTACTAGGCCAGATGTTTCCTATGCTCTAAGTGTTACGAGCAGATACCAGGCTGACCCTGGCGAAGCCCACTGGGCAGAGGTTAAAAACATCCTTAAGTATTTGAGAAATACTAAGGAAATGTTCCTGGTTTATGGAGGTGATGAGGAATTCAGTGTAAAGGGTTACACGGATGCGAGTTATCTCACCGACTCAGATGATTCTCGTTCACAATCGGGATACGTGTTCGTAATGAACGGAGGAGCTGTGAGCTGGAAGAGTTCCAAGCAAGATACGGTGTCTGCATCTACAACAGAGGCTGAGTATATTGCTGCCTCAGAGGCGGCAAAGGAAGCTGTTTGGATCAGGAACCTCCTGATTGATCTTGGTGTGGTTCAGGGCGCGTCCAATCCATTGGACGTATATTGTGACAACAATGGTGCTATCGCACAAGCCAAGGAACCTAGACAACACCAGAAGAACAAACATATACTCATGCGGTACCACCTCATTCGTCAGTTTGTCGAACAAGGTGATATCAAGTTATGCAAAGTACACACGGATGCAAACATTGCAGATCCGTTGACAAAGGCGCTACCACATCCTAAGCATGAGGCGCACACGAGAGGTATGGGCATTAGATACCTAGGCATATGATGCCAGGATGATTGACTCTAGTGCAAGTGGGAGACTGTTGGGAATATGCCCTAGAGGCAATCATGTATGATGTAATTCCCACTGTATTCATAAAGTTATTAAGTTGTCCTTGTTTTGAACATCTGATACATGTCATTGAATATGTGATTCGATTGTGGAACCATGTATTCATGTTGTTCATACTAGATTGTCCTTGGTCATTTAGGTTGTGCTGGACACACACCCTAGACTAATGTAAGTGTTGGCTGATGACACAGTTCCACTTGTCATGGGCATGGTGATGCCATTCCAACGTTCACGGACTTGGCTAAAGAGTTTAGCAAGTCGGACTGACCCATATTGAGAAGCAACGATCAAGTCGTCATTTGCACGTCTCAATCAATGTAATCCTTAGACCTGAGGTTGTCGCACAATCCGAGTTGTGGATCACCGACTTAGGTTCTGTCAAACGTTGTTCTGTGACAAGGCAACTATAAAGGCAGAGTTCGGGTCGAATGAGAAGCAAGCTGCGTGATGTGGATAATCAAGATGGGATTTTGCCCCTCCGAATGGAGAGATATTCTCTGGGCCCTCTCGAGTGATATGATTCAGTAAGCATGGCCATGCGCAACTCAGTTAAGTGTTAACTGTGTCTGTTGGCTAAGAGTTAGTCCGGTGAATCACATATCACGGATCGAGAAGAGAGTTAAGCTATTTAAGGGATGACGATAAATCGCCTATAGCTCGACAAGGTATATCGTGAGGCAAAAGGGACTAAGATGAATATCACATTGAAAGGTATGTCGTCATGACTCAATGGGACTTGGGAGTCGGCACGTTCTGCTAGGAGCCGCTACCGATTGATCGACTGAGAGTCGGACTCCAATCGTGTCCAAGTCGCCATGAGCCTGCAGGGTCGCACACTTAAGAGCGGGAGCAAATATTGGTTGGGTTGGACCCGAACCGGAAATGGACTGAATTAGTGAGTCGGACTCACAGAGGGAATGGGCCACAAGTGTTGTGCAGCCCATTACCATACGCTATATAAAGAGGGGCGCAGGTTGCCCAGCGGGAAAGTTAGTCCACTCTCCCATGCGTTGGGAACCCTAGCCCCACTCAGTCCAGCCGCCGCACCGGACCTAGCAGTCCGCCGTCGGAGCTCCTCCTCGTACGTGTGGATACCGGCAGAGGTGCTGTACGTTCAGCACTTCGACGTTCGAGGGATTGGATCGGCCGGACCGGATCGTGGGACTGCACTGCCCCGACCAGACGCGCTACATCGATAATCCGCACCTGCGCGTCTAGTGGTAATACTCGTGGCCTTCTACCTCGGCTAGATCTTGGGAGTACCGCGTAGGAAAAGTTTTTCGTTTATCAATACGCGACCCAACACAATGTATACGCAGCAACAATTGCCTTGAATCAGATCCCTGTAAGAGAGTCACCCCATGCGGAGGAGACCCGGCGGGCGATAGATCTATTACGCACAGCAGTGGCGCAGCAAGTTAATTACCCGGATAATAGGAGTGGAATGCATGGGACGCCATATATCAGCCGGCAACATGGCAATACCGGCAATATTCAAACAAGTTCAGCGCGACGGAGGGCAGAGCAGCAGCAAATGCCGCCTCCTCCCCGCGTTCAGGCAGCACCAGCAGCATCAGCAGCACACGCTATTGTGGATAGTTCCAGAGCCAGGCGAGCCGCGGCCGGGTCTGCGGTGCACGGACCAGTACCAGTGCCACGTCCAGCTATACCCCCAGCAGGATCGCATGTTTCCCGAGTAAGGCCAGTACCAACTAATCTTGCTGGGCCCAAGTTTCTGTCGGATAACATCAGGGCTGAGCCTTACCCGGATAAATTCAAGGAACCGGGTAAAGTAGTAAATTATGAGCCGACTATGGATCCAGAAACATGGTTGAGCAGCTATGAGATGGCTATGTCGATTCGTAACGCATCTGAAAATCTTCAAGCCAAGTTCATGTACTTAATGATGTGAGAGGGAGCAGCAAATTTATGGTTCAACAACCTACCAGAAGGATCTATCAAATCATGTAGAAAGTTATTTACTATTGATGATCTAAACGGTGTGTGCAAAAGAAGCGAGAATCGGCGCGCAGTTGGGTGCACCGGGTTATGGAGATACTTCACTCATCTACGGACATCCAGCCAAAGGATGCGTTACAAGCTATGGCAAAGACGTGCAAGTATATACCTTTAGTACAAAAGTTGACTCGCATGAAATCAAGTCGGAACGCTTCAGAGGTTACGATGGGAGAGCTAATGGATGCATGCAACAAGCACGCTGCAACGGATACCACAGAAGAGGACGTTGATGATAAGAAAGCAAAAGCAAACACGAGCAATAGTGGAAGAGCCGGCAATGGGTCTGCGCCGGGTAACAATGGAGGTAACAATGGAAACAACCAGAACAAGCGCCCGTTCGAGGGGAATTCCGAGTTTGTCGCCAGCACAGAAGCCGGGTCTTCGAGACCCAGAGCCGAAGGAAATTTTAATGGAGGAAATCATAACGGGGGAAACTATAAGGGGCCACCGAGGCCGGGTAACAACTGGGATATCTTCAGAATGGCGTTCCCAAAACACAGCAGGAACGGAAGGCCGGCTAACCACTCATTGGAGCAGTGTGTGGATTTACAGAGATGGAAAAACGAGGAAGTAAACAAGGCTATGCGAGGTGCAGGCCGGGAAGGAGGACCGGGTACGGGTGGAAACCCGGGCTACGGCCCACCCCCAGCAGGCAACCCAGGAGTTGGAAATCCGGGTAATAACCAGGGAGGAGCTGGAGGTTTCCAAGCTAACCCCAAGCAGTTGGGACAATATCACGTACATACTACAGGAATTTCCAACAAGGATAAAAAGATACTCAAACGAGGAGTGAATGTGGTCAATTCAGCTGTTCTGAGATACCTGAGATGGTCAGATCAGGAGGTGACATGGAGCAGAAGAGATCACCCGGACACAATAGAACATCCGGGTGTGCTAGCATTGGTGGTTGCGCCGCAAGTCAATGGTTATGATCTGAAAAAGGTCTTAATGGACGGTGGAAGTAGCATCAACATCTTATATTGGGAAACTTTCTTACGCATGGGTCTCAAGGAGTCTCAGCTACAGAAAAGTTCAACAATTTTTCACGGAATTGTGCCGGGTCACTCGGCGTGCCCCGAGGGAAAGATCACTTTGGATGTCGCTTTTGGAGAATCAAAGGACAATTTCCGGGTTGAATGGCTCACGTTCGAGGTGGTAAAGTTGCGCAGCCCCTATCACGCACTATTTGGAAGGCCGGCTTACGCTAAGTTCATGGCCATGCCGTGTTACGTATACCTACAGCTAAAGATTCCAGGTCCTAAGCAAACCATTACCATACATGGAAACCGGATTATAGCGGCTGAGTGTGACGAAGGAGACGCGGCAATGGCGGAACAGGCCTGCAGGAAGGAAGAGCTCAAGTATTACCGGTCTCAAGTAGACCCGGATGACAGAACAACGTTGAAGAGGCCGAACACTGAGGATGAGAGAGCAAAGTTCAAAGCAGCACAAGATACCAAGATGGTGGCCTTTGTCGAAGGTGATTCCTCTAAGCAATTTGCTATAGGATCTAACCTGGGCAATGAGCAGGAAAAAGCACTCGTGGAGTTTATTCGTTCAAATCCAGTTGTGTTTGCTTGGACGCCTAGAGATATGCCGGGTATCCCCACGGAGTTAGCAGAGCATAGCTTATATGCTGATCCCAAATCTAGGCCCGTGAAGCAGGGCCTGAGGAAGATGAATGAGGAAAGAAGAAAGGCTATAGGAGAAGAAATTGCTAGGCTGCTGACAGCCGGCTTTATCATGGAAGTATTTCACCCGGATTGGCTGGCAAATCCGGTTCTAGTACTGAAAAAGAGTAACGAGTGGAGGATGTGCATAGATTATACGAGTCTCAACAAGCATTGCCCAAAGGATCCGTTTGCCCTTCCAAGGATTGATCAGATCATAAACGCAGTGGCTGGAAGTGACCTATTATGTTTCCTGGATGCATATTCCGGGTATCATCAGATCAAACTCAAGAAGGAAGACTGGGAGAAAACATCGTTCATAACCCCTTTTGGGGCCTTTTGTTACAAAACCATGACGTTTGGATTGAAGAACGTTGGCGCAACTTATCAGCGGTGCATTCAGAAGTGCTTCGAGGACCAAATCGGACGCAACGTTCATGCTTATGTGGATGATGTGGTGATCAAGACCAAATCGGACGCAACATTCAAGAACCTGAGGAGATACCAGATGAAACTTAATCCGACAAATTGTGTGTTTGGAGTTCCAGCTGGGAAGTTACTCGGTTTTATCGTTTCAGAAAGAGGGATTGAGGCAAACCCGGATAAAATCAAAGCTATCCAGAGTCTGAAAAAGCCGAAAAACCTGAAGCATGTTCAGAAGCTTACAGGGTGTGTAGCAGCGCTGAGCCGGTTTATATCAAGACTCGGAGAGAAGGCAATACCTTTGTACCGGCTCTTGAGGAAATCCGATAAATTCATTTGGGACCAAGAGTCGGATGAGGCGTTCGAGGCACTAAAGAAGTAGCTATCTGAGGCACCAGTCCTAGCAGCCCCGGGTCCTAAAGAGCCCATGTTATTGTACGTTGCAGCCGGGCCCCGGGCGGTTAGCGCAGTGGTTGTTGTTGAGCGCAAGGAGGATGGGAAAGATCACCCGGTTCAGAGGCCGGTTTATTACGTCAGTGAGGTACTATCAGAGGAAAAGCAGCGCTACCCACATTGGCAGAAGCTGGTTTTCGGGGTCTTTATGGCCAGCCGGAAATTAAAGCCGTATTTTCAGGAACACCCCATAACAGTGGTTAGCTCTATACCAATGTCGGATATCATCAGAAACTCGGATGCAACCGGTAGAATAGCCAAATGGGCGATCGAGATGGGAGATTATCACATCAACGACGAGCCCAGGTCAGCAATCAAATCTCAAGCTCTAGTTGATTTCATTAATGATTGGACTCACACAGGCATGTCCACAATGACACCATGTTCCGAGTCTTGGATAATGCACTTTGATGGTTCCAAGCAATACGAGGGATCAGGAGCTGGAGTGGTGCTCACATCACCTAAAGGAGACAAGTTGAGCTACATGTTGCAGATTCACTTTGATTGTTCCAACAACGTGGCCGAGTATGAGGCATTATTGCATGGATTGAAGGTAGCCAAGGAGATGAACATTAAGAGGATACGATGCTATGGAGATTCGGACCTTGTGGTACAGCAGGTCTCAGGAACTTGGGATAGAAAAGATGCAACTATGGCAGCATACCGCATAGAGGTGGACAGGGTTGCCGGGTGTTTTTCCGGGTATGAGGTGGAGCATATAGATAGAAGAAAGAACGAGGCATCAGATGTACTCGCCAGACTCGGCTCGCGCAGAGAGCCGGTTCCACCCAATGTTTTCCTGGACGAGCTATGGCGACCATCAGTTAAAACCGAGTCTGAGGAAGAGGTGGCTAACCCAGACCCGGATTTGGAGCTTGTGGCCGCAGTACGTGCCGTTCCCGAGTGGACAGAGCCGTTTCTGGCCTACCTATCACGGGGCGAGTTACCACAGCAGGAAGTATTAGCAAGACAAATTCTGAGGCGAGCAAAGGGCTATTCTATCATCAATGGGGAGCTGTATAAGAGAAGCGCAGCAGGAGTCTTTTTACGCTGTGTAGCACCAGAAGAAGGCCGACAGATTTTGAAGGAGATCCATGAAGGTGATTGCGGGCATCATGCATCTACAAGATCCCTCGTGGCCAAAGCTTATCGACATGGTTTCTTCTGGCTCACGGCCCTAGCAGATGCGGAGCGCTTGGGGGCAAGGTGTAACGGATGTCAAAGGTATGCTCGCCAAACCCATGCGCCGGCTATGGAACTGCGGACTATCCCGATAACTCGGCCGTTCGCTGTTTGGGGTATGGATATGGTTGACCCCTTTCACATGTCACCTTGCAAAAAGACACATCTCTTGGTGGCTGTTGATAAATTTACCAAGTGGGTTGAAGTTATGCCAGTTACCAATTGTGAGGCAGTTACAGCAGTCAAGTTCCTGAAAAGGCTTATCTATCGGTTTGGGTATCCTCACAGTATAATAACGGACAATGGAACCAACATGTCCTTAGGTGAGATGGAAAAGTTCTGTGGAAACAATGGCATCCGCTTGGACATAGCCTCAATGGCCCACCCACAGGCTAATGGACAAGTGGAGAGGGCAAACCAGGAGTTGGTCCGTGGATTAAAGCCACGGTTGCGAGTGCCGTGTATCAGAGCTGCTGGTGCGTGGGTTGAGGAGTTACCCTCAGTGGTTTGGCGTATCAACACCACACCTAACAGATCTACTCAGATGACGTCGTTTTTCATGGTTTATGGTGCAGAGGCGGTATTGCCGAGTGATATTATTCATGACTCGCCTCGAGTGTCGGCTTACGTCGAGGTGGAAAACGAGAAGACCCGGCAGGACGCCGTGGATATGCTAGAAGAACACAGGGAACAAGCTTTGGAAAGATCAGCCATATACCAGCAGGATCTGAGGAGATATCACAGTCGGCGGGTCAAAACCCGGGTCTTCCAGGAAGGAGACCTGGTTCTGCGCCTCGTACAGTCAAAGGAAGGAAAACACAAGTTATCCCCACCATGGGAAGGACCGTTCATTATAAGTCGGAATCTGCACAATGGATCTTATTACTTGATAGATGCAAGGGAAGAGTCGGCTACTGTTAATGATACCGCTCATACCACTTCATTTATGCAAGAAAGAGAAAGACCATGGAACGTGGCTCAGCTGCGTCCCTACTATACCTAGAATAGGTTAAATTCACAAGTGGAATTACACGATGTAACGGGCAGCAGGTTTCAGACGCACTCTTTTCCTATCCAGGGTACCTAAGGGGACTGGAGGGTTTTTAATGAGGCGGCTTGCTGACCTAACTTTTCTCATATCAATAAAGAGATGGTTAAACAATATATTTGTTCCTTTCTCATGTGTTTCTTGTCAAGTTTTTATATTTCTTTTGTGTTTCTATTCTTCGTCCAGGTAATTATTATTTATTGTTCTTAGTATATTAGTTTCTCTAGTAAACTGCATATATCTAGGTCTTGGGGGCTGATTGCTTGAATAGCACAATTGCAAACTCAAAGACCCGGCCACGATGCCATTAAGTTATAAGGGCCAATTACTTGTAATAAGTACGGCTGCAAGCTTATAACCGGACAAAGGAGCCAAACTTTCTTGACTTTTCTCGCTTAAGCTTGATGTGACTCGCACTAAAGTGGCATGCTTTGCTAGCGTATGATTACAATCAGTCATGATGCCCAATGGGACTTGCCTGACCCTGTCTTCGTACAGCTGTAGCAACATTGATTATCCACGCGAAAGCCGGCTTATAGTAGAAGAAGGTCAAAAGGGTCATCTAAACCACAAGTTATGCAGAGTACAAGGTTAATAGCCGGAAACTCAAAGTATATTAAGCATAGCTTCAAACCCTATATGAACGGCTCTAGATTTTGGGCCTTAGCAGAAACAATTTGTTCTTTTCGAATAATCCAAAACCCCAGACTCGGAAATTCGGGCCTTGGGGACTTGGGAATTTGAAAAAAGAAACAAATTATCTAGCTATTCATCTCACAAACCCTAACATCCGAGTCTTGGGGACTTAGAAAAAGTCCACTTGTCAAAACCCATGAGACCCGGAAACCGAGTCTCACAAAAGGAACCATAGTGAAAGTCGGAAAAACCAGGAATGAAAAAGATCAAAGTTAAGAAATATCAAATTCATGCAAAGGCCAGAAGGGCCATGAATGATATTAAGGTTTTAAACGTATTACAAACCAGGATAGTAGTATCAAAAAGTGCACAGGCGGACTATCAAAAGAATAATTGTTTTAAAGGCCCATTGGCCGAATAAAGTGTTCAAGACGGTAGCAGATAAAAATTCACTCGGCCTCCTAGGTCGAGTCGTCCATCTTTCCCTTGCCCTTGGCAGCCGGGTCTTGGTCCTTGACTTGTTCTTCAACGGTCTTGGCGGTAGCAGCATCCGGGTCAGCAGCAGTACCGGCCCGCGCGGGAGGAGGAACAACCGACGTGGAGGTAGTAGGTGCAATATCGGCCTCAGCCTTCCTCTTCGCGGCCTCCTCCCTCAGCTGAGAAGCCTCTGCCTTCCACCGTGCCAGCATATCATACGGCTTTGGAGGGATCCGACTTAATTGCTTTGTCTTCAGCGTCATATGGTGGAACTATCAGACTGACATCCAGACTATCGGCAATCAGGCTAGCCGAGTGACGAACCTCTTTCTGGATGACCTTGTAGTTCTTGGCTGAGAATCTGGAGCCATCATGGTTGAACTCTGGAAACCCGCCAATGAGCTTTGCCGGCTCTAGCTTGGGAAAATACGCTTTAGCCAGAGCAAGCCCCCGGGTCACTCCAACCCGGCATGACGAGCGTTTCCAGTGCTCGATCCACTCGGGGATGGTTGAACACGCATCAAGCAGCGTGTTCAAACCACCATGACCAGTGCCCGGCCACTTCAAAGCTTGCATGATCCATTTGGTGCCAGCACAGAGTTGCCGGATTGTGATCTTTATCATCTTCAGCTTCGCTATGTCGTCTTCATCCGGAGTCTCGTCATCCGGCCCTGCAGAGAATATAAAGGTTTAAGTAAGGGATTCCGAGTATTTATCAGAGCGGAAAATCCGGGTTACTATTAGTCAGTCGGGAAGTATTACCAATTGAAGAACGGTGAGTATCGGCAATATGGACCGATAACTTGGTCAGTTCGTCCTCTGCAGCATGAGCTCTCTTTCTGTACTTTCTTGCAAGTTTCCCTGTCTTCTTGGCATCAGCTTCAACCGTCTCGCGCAGCTTCGTCTCCACCTCGAGTAGTTTGGTGGTTCTAGCCAACACTTTCTCAGAATGGGTCACGTAGGCCTGCGTGGAAACACAAGGAACGGTTAGTCGGACAAAAACGAGCTATCTGTCGGATATGCTATGAAAGTTCCAAGCAAATTATCAATAAGTTCACTCGGAACTTGGGGACTAGACAAATATACATGCAATATTAGTCGGATTTACCTCGTGCTTGGCTATCAAGGCTTCTAGAACATTTTCTTCATCAGCCCTCAAGGTGTCCAGAGCATCAAGCATCTGGGCAAAGCTCATATCTTCAGGTTTGGTACCGGAAGAGCCGGCGGCCTGATCCCTCGGAGGAGGAGTCTTTTCCGGCTTTGGGGGTGATACCCGGGTAGCCTGGGTGTCAGGATTGGGAGTACCCATCCTTGTGCCCAGGATCTCAACATCATCATCCCCAGGTCCATCTGATAGCTTGGGAGACCCGGCTTCCTGCCTGGCCGAGTCTGTCAGGGGGTCTTGTCCTTGGTTTTCTTCTTCAGCACCGCCAGTTGCGGCGTCCATATTATCAACTGGATCTTCAGTTTCCCGGTTATCCATATCCATGTTGTCCGGGTCACTGATCGAGACCTCGGCGCTAAGGAAAGTAAAAGAAACAGTCAGTAGTAATAAGCGAAGGATATCGAAAGTACCAATATATCGTATATCAAGAAGTGTAGCTTACCCGACATTCACCACGAAGTCCACCGGGAGCTCGCTGCTAGACGCGGACGAGGCTGTTACAGGATCCGAGAGTGAGACTCGGAACTGTCCGGCTAACGGATGATTGGGGGAAGGATGTCTTTGAGGTGAATTGGAAGGATGAGATGGGGAAGTACCGGTGCGGCGAGCCGGGGACGTGGGGATACCCGGGTTGAGGGGATCATCACCTGGGGAATTCCGGGTTACCCTGCGCTTAGCCGGAGGCGGGTCCTTCAAGTGTGGCGAATTGGATAATTGTTGGTTAAGTTCACGCATATTAGCAAATGAATAGGGTTTGGAGGACATGAAGGAATAAGGAACCTTGAATACCACCCCTCGGGGTTTCCTCTTGGCCCCAACTTCGACTTCCGGCTCGGCCTCGCTTTTGTCGCTCTCGGTCTCCTCCGGGTCTTCCTTGTCTTCCTTGTCATCCTTCTCCTCCATCCCTGAGAAGCATAGTACACAGTCGAAAAAAGAGAAAATACGGCAGAGCAAACTAACAAAAGTTAAAGATGATTGACACCCGGATGATACCTTCATCGGTGTCAGCCGGCTCTTCTTCCTCTTCCGAGTTTTCGGAGGAAGGGGGAGTCTCGATGTTCCAGAAGGCGCTGTCTTCCTGAGATACAAGTGTAAAGATGAAAGTTAGTAGTTGCATCAGGTGAAAGCACGAGAACAGAGGTATAAAAGCCGGATCTTACCTCCGGAGCCGGATTGTCCCGAGTGAACGGCTCTAAACCGGCTATATTCCGGATCACGTCCACCTTCTCAGTCAGGAAACTTTTGATGATCTTGTTCGTGTCACCAGCCGGGTAGTTCGTCGAAGAGTAGCGGAGCGCATCCGTAACATGTCCGGAATACTCGGACATCAGCTTAGGCCGGATGGAGTTGGGCTGGATTCGGAAATTTACCCAGGTCTTAACTAGATTGAGCCCAAGGAGACCCTGGGCGGAAAGAACAGCTATCTTGGCTAGGAGGGGCTGAATGGACTCCCTATCCGACTCAGGGGCGAAGGCGTTAAAAGTATCGGAAAGATCTAGGAGGCCCTCCGAGAAACCCGGCAATCTCTTTTCGCCGGGTGGGGAGGCGTCCTAGCAGTAGAAGAAGGATTTTTGCCAGTGTTTAACGTGGGAGTTTAGGCTAAGAGTCGGCATCATCGAATTTTTCCGCCTTTGGATCGATACTCCGCCGCAAGCCAGAAGGGCCCCGTCACCGCTTTCGCGGCATGGTTTGCATTGGAACAATTCTAGGAAAAGAGCGAGATTTGGAGGGATGCACAGATAAGACTCGCAAAGGACGATAAAGTGGGTGATGTTCAACATAGAGTTAGGCCCTATGTCAAAGACTCGGAGGCCATAATGGCTAAGAAGCTCACGAAAGAAGGAGTGACCCGGGGGACGAAATCCCCGGATCACGTGCTCAACAAAGCAAATTACCTCATTCGGATTGGGGGTGGGCCGGGTCTCATCACCCGGAACTCTCCAAAGGATATCCTCTTGGGAAGGGAGGACGCGGACTCGGCGAGCTCGTCTAGCTTCGCCTTGGTCACGGTGGACCGTGCCCAATTGGCCGATATGGACTGAGTCGGCCTCGCTTTCGCCGACTGTTTTCCCTTGTTCTTGGGTGCCATGGGTGCAGCCTGCAAAACAGGAGATAAAAGATGCGGAGTATCAGTAAAAGACCCGGAAAATGGTTGGTCATCCGGTTAACCAAGAGGTGACTAACAGACCCGGCAAATACCGATTATCCAAGTATCAGGAATCAGTTACGGAAAATTTTGACAGATTACATCTAGATTGAGAAATTTGCAGAGAAACCTATGGAGAAATTAATGGCTACAAGTGACGGAGGAGTATTGTTGAATCTACCGTTGAGCAATTAGGTAAGCAAGAATGGAGTTGTGCAATCCAAATCGGTACAGAGAAAGGAGATTACTTATGAGCGGAACTAGATCCAATCTAATCTGAGCAAAGAGCTTAAGGATAACATTCATGGAGGAAGAAAACTTACCGGTGAGGTCCGGAGGAGATTGCGGCGGTGGCAAATGGCGCAGCCACGGTGGCCTGCGGGATCTTCCGGCGGGCAGCTCGAGGGCGCGGCAGCAGAGGCTGAAGGCGGCGCGGCGCGAATCGAGGACGAGCGCAGATGGTGGCGGCTCGGTTCCGGCGGCGCGTTCATGGGCTCCGTGGTGGCGCAGTGGCGAGCTCGAGCGGAAGGGGACCGGGGAGGAAGGAGGTGGTGGAGAAATGGAACGTTAAGTTTAGGGTTACCCCCTCGGGTTCGTATTTATAAGTGCGGGTGGGGAAACCTAGACGAGCGAGCGGGAGCCAAAAATTTTGGAGAGGGATACCCGTCCGGATTTTTTGGGATAGGCATTAAAGTACCCGTGCGCGATATCCGGAAAAGATCAGAAGCAAATCCCTTCCGTGATATTCGGACTAGCCAGTGAACAAAGTGAGCCGGGTCTTTTGCATTTTCTTCGGAGTATTGACCCGGGAAAATAAAGACGGATTCAGAGAAAGCTGGGTTATTATATGGACCACCAGTGGGGTTAGGCCTAGCTGTTTATCAAAGCAACCTAACCCGGCCTTTATGGACTTGTATGTTTGTTATTTTTGCAGGGAATAGCATGTGCTTCAAGGAGGATCCCGTGAAGCCCAAGCTATTCTGGGGACGACTGATGGAGGGATGATAACCCGGTAGGCTAACGCCAAGGTGTAACTCGGCCCAAAGGGCGCTGCGCAAGATCCAGCTTAGGGAAAAGGAGTTTCTAGAAGGCCCAAGAGTGTAGGCCTCGTAACGCGGATTGTGGGTTCAGATAAGGAAACTTAGGGTTTGTAAGCAGTGTCCGGGTAGGACTCTGAGTATGCCTTTGGTAGTAAGCCAGGGGGTCCGGATATTATATAAGCCGGCCCCTAGGATTAGATTAGACACGATCGCAAGATATACGAGCTATTCGAGTATCCCTTGTAACACGAGAGTTGAGATAATATATTCAGATCGGAGACTCGGCGACTTGATTGCCGGCTACCAGATCGCATATCGCCATGATTTCCCTCGAGCTAAACCCTCTCCCAAACACCAGAGTCGAATTGCCCCAAGATAAGTTACCCCCGGTAACGTCTGCCGTGATTATCCCACGACAAGATATTTACCTGAAAATAGTATGCTATCAATCCTATTAATCCATAGACTGTGATGTCACACACATTTATTTTATGAATCAAAATAATTATATAAATAAAAAGAAATGAATTATTAATAATATTTTGAATTAAAATATTCTTAAATGGAATTAATGATTAACTTATTTGTCCTTTTCCATTTAATATTTAATAATTCATATATGCAATTCCGTAAATTTAAATTTGACAAATAATATGTCTGAATCGATTAGAAAAATGAGAGAAATCCAAATATGAGACATCCATAAGCTCAATCTTGTTTTATCTAGTACTTTTAAGCTATATGTCATGAAACTCCCTAGAGAGAAGTTGATACCGATGAAGTAGGTCACACCCTGAAGTGTGATGTCTGTCATGAAACTCCCTAGATAGAAGTTTCTCACTTTGGATCTCTATTGAAATAGGTAGTTGAGTACCTAAAAATGATTTTTGCCAAAATTTATGAGTAAATTACGAGGCACCTGTACTTCAAATTTGTCCCGTTTCCCGCTGAATCGGCAGAAACTTGTGATTTTCAAAAGAGGTGGATGGAAATATTTTCTTAGAAAAAAAGATTGTTTATTTGGTTAAATCACATGTCCTAGCATGTTAAAAAATTAAGCCCCCAAGTTTTGCAACATGTTTGTGGTAGGTCCTTCATAAAAAAACCCATTTCTGACACTCCGAAAATGGAAAATGGTTTTTTTATTCAGTAAAAAAAACTTCCTTCGTAAACATTATCCGTGCTTCCAAAATGCATGTTTGTGTGCAATATGGGCTCATTATAATAAACTATGCCATGTATTTGGCCATAACACCCGTCATTTCAACCGAAACCCTAGAATGTTAGGAGGAGATAGCATTTTTTTCTGAACTTTTTTTCAACAGAACTGTAGTAATGCAAGTTTATTATACTTGGTGGATACTAGGACATATGTAATGACACCATGCGAAGGTCTCGCGTTATTTAAGGTTTTTTTGAATTTTCTAGAATTTTCTCAGCCCGTTTTACGAGAAAGTCAAGACGGAGGGCATTACTGTCTGTAGCTAAGGGTTGTATATTCAGCAACTAACTGTGGATCTCTATTGAAATAAGTAGTTGAGTACCTAAAAATTATTTTTTCCAAAATTCATGAGCAAATTAGGAGGCACATGTAGTTCAAATTTGTCCCGTTTCCACCTGAATCGGCAGAAACTTGTGATTTTCAAAAGAGGTGGATGGAAATCTTTTCTTAGAAAACAAGTTGTTTATTTGGTTATATTATATGTCCTATAATATTCTAAAAATTAAGCCCCCAAGTTTTGCAACATGTTTGTGGTAGGTCCTTCACAAAAAAAACCATTTTTGACACTTAGAAAAATGGAAAAAGGTTTTTTTATTCAGTTAAAAAAAAACTTCCCTCGTCAACGTTGTCCGTGCTTCCAAGATGCATGTTTGTGTGCAATATGGGCTCATTATAACAAACTATGCCATGTATTTGCCCATAACACCCATCATTTCAACCAAAACCCTAGAATGTTTGGAGGAGATAGCTCTTTTTTGGGAACATTTTTTCAATAGAACTGTCGTAATGCAAGTTTATTATTATTGGTGGATACTAGAACATATGTAATGAAACCACGCGAAGCTCTCGCGTTATTTAGGGTTTTTTTGAATTTTCTGGAATTTTCTCAGCCCGTTTTAGGAGAAAGTCAAGACGGAGGGCATGACCGTTCGTAGCTAGGGGTTGTATATTCAGCAACTAATTGTGGATCTCTACTGAAATAGGTTGTTGAGTACCTAAAAATGATTATTTGTGCATATCATATGTCCTAGCATGTTTAAAAAATTAAGCCCCCAAGTTGGAGAGTTGCAGACGACATGTAAGGATTCATCGGCACAAAAATATATAGCAGGCAGAAGTAGAACTCGGCAATGGTAATGAAAACGGCTAAACTAACTGGTTGGTGTACAAGAGAAGTACCCCAAGGCTGATGGAAATGTGTGGGTAGGAAGATCCACAATGGTGATCACCTGCGTGTTGCCGAGTGCTCCAGCCTTGGCGACTAGGACTTTAAGCGCCGACTTCACTCATACGATGCGTTGGAGCCTTGCCTTGAAGAACCAGATGGAAATGTTTATACTAGAGCGGATGAGGCACTACAAGAGAGTGGGAGAGTAACACATGTATGCCATGTATTTGGAAAGTTAACCCTCGATTTGGAGCCCGAAGATTAACTTCCATTGGAAACTGAACTTCGAGATAAATCTCCGCGCCATTGTGTTTGGTTATTTCTCAACTTGCTTACATATCTAGTGCAAGTACTATTGTTCACCTATGCAAAAATGAGAGAAATATATAGATATCACAACGAAATCTTGCTCACATCATACTACTTAAACATGAACATACAAATATAGATACATATAAAAGTACTCGATCTACCGATCACAGGAGACCTGTATTACTACATCATAGAGATATTTACATAATAGAGATCACATGATCGACCCCGAAGCACTACTAAACATCATAGGAGTCGTCTGAATCGTCATCATCATCAGCTGGTGCTGTCGGTGCGAGGTGACGCTGCCCAAGGTTGACGACTCGAATAATGTGGTAAACCTCGTATGAATAGTAAGCAATATACAAAACCGCAGCGGAAAACGCGGAAGCAGCGTTCGCCATCCTCAACAACGATATGTACTCCAACGGTGAAAAACTTCAAGGGGTGTATGCTTTCCTAGGAAAAGCATTGCAACAACAACAACGAGGGAAAGAGCGATCAGGGAAGTTGCACGACGACTCGGCCCTATGCAAAACAGCTACATGCGCCGCTGGAGCACCTGGACCGGAAGAACCTGGAGATTCAAGCAATTCAAAAGAGAAGAAAGAGGATCCGAGAAAAGATAAGAAAAATCCCGACAACAAGGATGAAGCATCTAGAACCGGATCCCATCTCCCGAAAGGTGGACTTAATCCTCACGATCGGGAAGACAAACACCGGAATGACGGCAAAGCAATGCCGCCTCCGAGACGCCCGGCTGAAAAAGCTGGAAGACAGGATATACCTCACAGGCGTGAGAGATCTCGGACACCCCCCAGGAATAAGGAAAGACACAGGAGTAGAACTCCACCTCATCCAAAGGGGCGTGATCTCGGAAGAAATAGAGAAGATTCCGGAAAAGCGCGTTCGCGCAACAATGGAAAAGAAAGGAGTCGATCTCCTTCTGTCCATTCAGCCGGCAGGTACTCCGCACACATGGATAGGGCGGAAAGAGATGATTTATACTTTGGACCTAAGTGCTTCACAGATAGGATTCGAAGGATAACCCTGCACTCTGGCTTTTCCAAAGTTGGTCCAACGTACCAAAAATGCACCGGTAGTACAAACCCGGATACCTGGCTCTCAGACTACTATACAGCCGTCCAGATCAACAATGGGACAGACTTGAAAGCTGTAAAGTTTCTTCCCCTAATGTTACTGGATGGAGCCAGAGACTGGATCAATGGATTACCTTCTAGAACTGTCGACAGCTGGGACGATATGGCTCGAGTATTCACTCAACATTTCCGGGGAACCTACAAACGCCCGAATAGCATCAACCAGCTAAACCGTTGCACCCAATTTGAGGATGAACCATACGTGGATTTCATCTCAAGATGGAAGGCAATGAAGAATAGCCGCTCTGGAGTAACTGACGTCCAAGCAATGCATGCTTTCGTCAATGGCCTAAAACCCGGACTCGTACCGTTCATGGTTGGTTCCAAACTACATAGAGATCTCGGATCTATGCTTACAACCGCCAATGAACATGCTGCAGCTGAGGACGACATCAGAGCTAGAGGAGGCAATATCGATACACTGATACAGGCCAAAAAGAATCCTCGCCCTGAGAAAAAAGGAACTCCAGATGCAACTCAAAAGCCCAAAGAGGTTAACATAGCCTTTGGAAGTGAAAAGGGAAATAGGTGGAAAGGACGCAGTACGGAACCAATCAATTACACCAAAGAAGAGTGGGAAAAGATTAAGTCCGAAAACTGCGTCCACCACTCGCAAATTGGGAAACCCACCCATACTAACGCACAATGCCGGCTGAACAAGCATATGAAAGGCAGTGCAGGATCCGGAAACAAGGGGAAGAATTCCAAAAGGAAATTTTCCAAGCAAAAGCCAGAAGCTGAGAAAGAAGACAGTGAATCGGACACTGACGAAAAAATCCAGGAATAGCAGCGAAAAGGCGAGCCCAAGTTTCCGAGAGTTGATGGAGAGTGCGCCCTAACTTTCCTGGCAACTCCACCAGCAAAGGTGGCAAAAAGAACGCTTCGAGAAATAAATGAGGTTGTTCCGGCAACCCCGAAATTCTTGAAGTATTCGAACACACCAATCACCTGGGGTCAGTCTGATCATCCCGGAAACATCCCTGAACCCGGCACGCAAGCTCTTGTTGTAAGCCCTATTGTCCAGAACACTAGGCTACAAAGAGTGCTGATGGATGGAGGATCCAGCATTAACATAATGTACCTGGATACGCTGAAGCATCTGAAAATCTCCGAGACCCAACTCATTCACAGCAACATACATTTTCACGACATTGTTCCTGGCAGACAAGCACGATCCCTAGGAGAGATTTCCCTAGATGTCACTTTCGGAGAAAAAGATCACTTCCGTCAGGAAAAAGTATCCTTCGAAGTGGTGCCGTTCGAAAGTGTGTATCACACGATACTCGAACGTCCAGCTTTCGCCAAATTCATGGCAAGATCATGTTACATCTATAACAAGCTGAAGATGCCAGGGCCAAAAGGGGGGTAATCACCATATCTGGAGACTTCAAGCTGGCAAACAAGCTGAAAAAAGAAAACACCCTTTGAGCTGAGAAAATCATAGCAAAGGAAGAGTTGAAAGAACTGGCCAAAGAGGTATCGCCGACAGAAATGCCGGCAGGCAAAGAAAGCCGGAAACCAGCAGATAGTTTCAAGGCTTCCAAGAACACAAGACAGGTAATCCTAGATCCCAAAGATTCGACAAAATTCATCATAGTGGGAACTGGGATGACCGACAAATAGGAAGGCGAGCTCATCAACTTCCTCCGTGAGAACTGGGATATTTTTGCTTGGTGTCGAGCGGACATGCCAGGTGTACCCTGGGAACTTGCTGAGCACCAACTTAAGGTAATTTCAGGATCCATACCCGTCAAACAAGGTCTCCGTCGATTTGACGGAAGAAGACAGAAGGCTATTGGCAAGGAGATTATCCGGCTTCTGGCAGCAGATTTTATCCGGGAAGTTATACATACTGAATGGTCAGCAAATCCAGTATTAGTCCCTAAGAAAGATACTACTACCCTTAGAATGTGTATAGATTACACCGGCTTGAACAAACTATGTCCAAAAGATAGGTTCGCGTTACCGCGAATCGATCAAATAATAGACGCCACCGCAGGCTCTGAGCTTTTATGCTTTTTGGATGCATATTCCGGGTATCATCAAATACGCATGAACAAGGAAGATCAAATCAAAACTTCATTCATAACCCCATATGGGACGTACTAGTACATAACCATGCCGTTTGGCCTAAAGAACGCAGGTCCAACCTACCAGCGTTGCATGCAACAATGTTTGCATACTCAGATTGGCAAAAATGTCCACGTTTACGTGGACGACATTGCTGTCGTTACCAAGGAGAAGGATACGCTCCTTGAGGATTTGCGAGAAACCTTCGAAAATTTGCGTACTTACAAAATGAAGTTAAATCCATCAAAGTGCGTATTCGGGGTTCCCTCGGAAAAACTTCTAGGTTTCATCGTTTCTCACGGAGGAATAGAAGTAAACCCAGAAAAGATCAAAGCTATCTTAAACATCTCAAAACCTACGTGTGTAAAATATGTGCAAAGATTGATGGGCTCCGCTGCAGCCGTCAGCAGGTTTATTAGCCGGGTGGGGGATAAGCCTTACCACTTTACAAGTTGTTGAAAAAATCCGATAAATTCGAGTGGACAGAAGAGGCAGATGCAGCATTAACCCAGTTGAAGGAAACTTTGATGAAAGCTCCGATTTTGGCATCCCCAAAAGACGAAGAACCTATGTTATTGTACCTCACAGCTACAAACCGGGTTATTAGTGCAGTAATTGTTGTGGAAGGGAAGAAAGACGAACAGAGTATACCAGACCAGCATCCGGTATATTATGTAAGTGAAGTTTTCTCCGAGTCCAAACAAAGATATCCGCACTACCAAAAACTATCATATGGCGTATTTTTCGCATCTAGAAAACATTGCTATTACTTCGAAGGACATTCCATAATAGTGGTATGCAAAGCGCCACTAGGGGATATAATAAACAATGCGGAGGCAACTGGCCGAGTAGCCAAATGGGGCATCGAGCTAGCAACATTCGACATTAAGTATCAGGCTAGGACGGCAATAAAATCCCAGGTCCTGGCGGATTTTGTTGCCGACTGGACGGAAGCAATGGAAAAAACACCAATGACAGAGTCCGAGTACTGGATCATGCACTTTGACGGATCCAAGATGAAGGAGGGCGCTGGAGCTGGTATAGTCCTAAAATCCCCTAAAGGAGATACAATGGAGTATGTATTACAAATACACTTCAACGCCAACAACAATGTGGCAGAATACGAAGCCGTGTTTCACGGCTTGCATATTGCAAAAGAAATAGGGGTCAAACGCATTTTATGCTATGGTGACTCAGATTTGGTGCAGCACCAGCTCAACCAAACTTGGGATGCTAAAAGCCCTATAATGGCCGAATACCAGAGAACGGTGGACGAGTTTGCCATATGTTTCTTCGGATTCGAAGTACTCCATGTTAATAGGGAAGAAAACTGGAACGCGGATGCATTAGCCCGCATGGGATCAGAAAGGGTAAAAGTCCTACCACCAGGTGTATTCGTCCAACATTTGTATGAGCCATCGATAAAAGGTAGAGATTTTGATTACCCTCTGGCTTCCGAGTCAATTGAAGTCATGCTCGTTAACCCGGATTGGACAATCCCATATTTAAACTTCTTAGTTGATCATAAGTACCCGGATGGAGCAGACGAAGTCTTGCAAAGACAGATTCAGCGTCGATGCAAAGGATACACGGTAATTAACAATTGCCTGTATAAGCGTAGTACTTCCGGAATTTTTCTGTGGTGTATTTCACCAGAAGAAGGACGAGAAATCCTGCAAGAAATCCATGCCGGAGATTGCGGACATCATGCTCAATCAAAAAGCATAGTCAAAAAAGCATTCCGTGCCGAGTTTTTCTGGCTAACAGCCAAGGCAGACGCTGAGCACATAGTAAATACATGTGCAGGATGTCAGTATTACGCCAAGCAGACCAATATGCCAGCCCACGCACTCAAAACTATCCCCATTACATGGCCATTCGCGGTCTGGGGGCTAGATATGATGGGACCATTCAAAACTGCACGAGGTGGACTCACACATCTACTAGTAGCTGTGGACAAATATACCAAGTGGGTGGAGGCTAAACCCATCAAAAAGCTTGACGGTGTAACTGCCAAAAATTTCATCATTGACGTAGTCATGAGATACGGCGTTCCACACAGCATAATAACCGACAATGGGACAAACTTCTTCATTGGAGAGTTGGCAAAATACTGCCGACAAACGGGAATTCGCCTAGATCTTGCATCTGTGGCACACCCGCAATCCACCGGACATGTTGAAAGAATGAATAGCTCAATCCTACAAGGAATACGTCCAAGACTCGAATCTCCTCTTCAGAGAGCAGTTGGAGCATGGGTAGAAGAGCTACCTTCCGTGCTTTGGAGTATTCGAACAACACCAAACAGGTCAACCGGGCAAACCCCGTTTTTCCTAGTTTACGGTGCTGAAGCAATTCTTCCAATGGACATGATCCATGATAGCCCAAGAGTGCAGGATTTCGACGACTCGGATGCCGAAAAAGCACGACAGGATGCCGTCGATCTCCTAGAAGAGGAACGGGAGCTTGTGCTTCAAAGATCCGCCATTTATCAGCAAGGTTTACGACGCTACCATAGTCGGAAAATCAGGCATCGTTATTTTAAAGAAGGTGACCTAGTGCTAAGATTGGTGCAGCAAAGAAAGCACAAATTGGCCCCAGTATGGGAAGGACCATTCGTCATCATCAAAGCTATGAAAAATGGATCATACCACCTTGTAGATATTCGGGATACGGAGAATCATCCTGACAAGCCGAATCGCAAAAGAAAGAGAAAGATAGATGTTGAACTAGGAGAGACAAAGAGGCTCTGGAGTATCCAGCAGTTACGTCCCTTCTATACTTAGTTCAATTTCTATGTAAACATCTTTGAGATCATGAAATAAAGTTGTCGGAATTCTTATATCCATGTTTTTTACAAGTTTATTACAGTACAAAACATGATTCCACCTTATCTATTTCCCAATGATCTTACAAAATACTCAATGTTAACCCGAATTGTGCCTGCGTGCTCGGCGTTTAAAAACTGAATGATTTTCAGCCTACTAAAGGTTAAAGGAAACTCAGATTTTGCCTGCGTGCCTGAGTTTGATTCAAAAATTCTTTACTATTCTCTAACCATTATTTGATTGGTTATGTGTTGGGTCATTGGAGCTAGTAAGTAAAACTGCCTTTAGTATGATCCATGCTTCCGAGTTTAAACTGATTGGTTTCACACAGTAACTCGGCATGAAGATTAATAGTACTATCGAGCCATTTCAAACACTAAGGACAGTCAAAGCACATAAACCAGAGAACTTAGAAGATAAAGGAATATAAAACCCGGGAAACTTGCAAAGGATTTCAACTGCAAAAGGCGAAGTACTTGTTTATACAAAAGAATAGAAGCATTACAATATGAATTACATTGTAAAAGTGCAATAATGCTCCTATTTCCTCTTTCCACCATCCAGGTTCAGAAGAATCCTTCAGGCATCCGAGTCTTCTTCACTGCTGTCGTTCTCGGGGGCTTCTGGAATCTCCTCTTCTGGATAGGTGATGGAGATGTTCACCATAGAGGCGATCTTGGTAGCGTGACCCTTGATTTCATCAAAAATCGTGGTCCGCTGGGTTTCCGTATATCCTTGAGGGATACCGGACGCCACGCGCCAAGATTTGGCACCAGGGTAATGCATGCGCATGAGCCCTAAGGCCATGCGTGCACGACCTTGGGCCGCAGAGCGCAAGGTGGATTCCTTGGCATCTGCAATCTCTATGATGGCTTCCGGAAGTTTCTCAACTTCCGAGAGCTCCCCAGATTTTGCGGGAAGGTACCTGTTGATCAGCAACATACCCGCAGCCTTGATTGTGGTGAATACCTTCCCAAAAGCTCGGATTTTCTCAATCCGAGAAAGATCTGGGTTATCTCCTGTTTTTTCAGACAAATAACCGAAGGGTTAGTGAAAAACGCAGAGAAAAGAATTAAGACATGGAAAATTCGGTAAAAATTGATAACTTACCGAGAATCTTGTCCATTTCGGAGCCTTCCTCCAGGCGCATGGTTAAGGCGTTCTCCAAATCTTGGATAGTGGCCTTGTCCTTGTCCGCCTGCTGGGAGGCCTTGGATTGAGCAATCCCAAGGGCCAGATTGCTGGCCTCCAGATCCTTTTGAACCTTCATAAGCACTTTATGAAGGTCCAAATTCTCCTGCCGGAGACTCGCGGCGTTGCCGGCATCTTCAGCAATTTCCTTGGCCTTAGCCAAAGCAGCTGGAAAGTAAGAAAAAATTCTGGGTTAAGAAAACTCGGAAAAATACTTAGAGAAAATCACGGATAAGGAAATTCAGAGAATTAAAATATACCTGTTGTTTCTGACAGCTGTAGCTGAGACGATGCCAGCTCTGCTTCTTTCACGTCAAGAATAGATAGAAGGTTCCTAACCTCCTTATTCTTGACGGAAAGTTTGTTGAAAACGTCACGGTTTATAATTTCAGCTGTTTGCTGGAACACGGAAATGAAACATCGTGTTATACGGAGAAACAACCATGATATTGAAAAGCATCAAGTGAAAAGCAGACATTTAACTTATTGCTTGGGGGCTAGAGAAAATACCTGGCTCATCCGCTGTAAACCTGCCAAGTTTTCAGTGAACTCTTTTGCGTACTCGGCAAAAAGAATCCCGACCGCGCTAAGGCCATCGCTGATTTTCTTGAAATCTTTATCGAAGGTGGGGATCTCCTCCTCAGTTATCCGAGAGGGACCTCCCGCCTCAGGGACCGCCCTTTCCCTCGTGTCCGTTTCCGGCACAATGGGCTGGCTAGTCTGCAGAAATTCGGTGGTGGGGGCTGCGGCATGCTCTTCTGTGGCCGTGATCGGTGTCTTCGGGGCGGTAGCAGGAGACGGATGGGGGCCTCTGCTGGCCACAGCCTTATGCCTCTTCAGCTTTTTCGGCTTCAGAGTAGAGGGATGCAGGCTAAAAAAGCAAAATGCCGGAAGGGTTTAAACTCCAAAGACAAAGGAAAAATTCCGACAAAGAAAAATAACCCAGATGTCCGAACCTGGAGGTGGCGACGGGGACCCCGTCAAGGTCAATAATTTCCTGAGGAGAGGAAACCTTCTTGCGCTTGCGCGCACCCGCAAAGGTGGCACACAATGCCTCCAGCTCGGCATCGGAAGCAAGTTCTGACTCAGGAAGATCGGCAATCTGTTAAGAAGGTAAAAGCTGAGATAAAAAACACGAAAACCGAGTAAACAAAAAGGATTTAAACCCCAAAAGGCAAAGAATTGTACCTTGGGAGCCGGATTCTCGGCCGTGTATATTGGCCAGCTTTCTTCATATTGGTCGCAGGATGCGACCAATTGATTTGCGCGTTTCCGCAAATCCTTCGCGGACCAAACCTTGCTGGTTGTCCGCATTTCGTCGCCGGTTCCCGTTTACTCGCAGAGAAGGCGAGCACCGTGGTTAGCCATGGCTGTATCCGCCTATCTAACCAGCAAAGGACTGTGTCCATGCCGGTTAGAGGCGGATCAGAAGCGACGAGCTTCGCGATGCGCCGCTTGATCCTGATAAGATCAGGCTGCAGGGTCTGGACAGCCTCAGTTCCCAGTTTTCTTGGGGAACAACGGCAGTGTTCAAGAAAGGTGGAACCTCGGTGGTTTTCCCAGGGTAGGGAACGTCGGGATGATAAAAGAAGGAACCCGTCCAAAACTTGACGGATTCCGATGTTTTAATCTTGGGGAACCAATCCTCCCTGAATCTACGCAGGGTAAAGGAAATGGTCCCACAAGTTGGGAGTGCGCCCTCCGAAGAGTTCCACTTAACCCCAAAGCAGTAAAGCCAAAAATCTAACCTAGGCGCTATACCTAGATATCCCTCGAAAAGGGCCTGAAATCCGGCTAAATAGAGGATGGAGTTGGGTGGCAGATTATGGGGTTAGATGTTGTAGTGGGCTAGGGTTTGGAGGAAAAAGGCGGACGGCGGAAGACCCATACCTCTCTGCATGTGGGAGGAGAGGAGGACGCGTTCTCCGTCCTTCGGCATGGGCTCGGTCTCGTCCTCCGGGAGCCGCCACTTTCCCTTCAGCACGAGCCCCTCCTTCTCCATTGTCGGAAGGAGGGATGGCGGAATACTGCTGGCACTCCAGTTGCCGGCAGTTTCCGCCTCTTCTTCGGCTCCGGCGGCGGCGGACGCTGCGGCCTTCGCGGCCGCGAGCTCATCTCCGACGAGCGCGATTTTTTCCTCCGCCGTCTCGGGTGCGAACGTTGGGAGAGGCGCGAAGGAAGATCCCGCAAGATCCACGGAGGCGAGAGGGATTTCCTCGCCTGCCGCACCGCCTGTGGCCGGAGAATCCAACTGAGGATCCATTGTGTCGATAATCTCGTCGATATCCTTGGCGACGGTGCGGGCTGGGGAAGAACTTGGTGATGCCATCGAGGGGCGGTGCTCGGTCGTTCCGGTGAGGTCTTGGGTGCGTTCGTGCGTTCGGGAAGTGCTCTGCGAGAACTTGTGCGCTGGAAATGGCGTTGCGAAGTGAGAGTGGAAGATTTCCACGGAGGATGAAGACGGCTAGTTATAGCCGGAATCCCGTCACGATGCGTGCTAACGGCTCTTTTGACCGTTGGATGATCAATGCGTGTCACTCGCCGAAAATTCCGGGAAATGAAACGACGGGTGATTATTGCTATCGCCTCGTTTCCCGCGAGAATCTGTCAGAGATATGTTTCTGGGTTTCCCGCTTGAAACCCAAACGTCCCTTACGTCAGCATGATTAAAGCGCTAACGTAGGAAGTTCCTTCTTCACGAAGGATCGTGTGAGAAAAGCCGGATTTCCTAGATTCCGAGTATTGCGTTACAACATCCTTTGAGGAGAAAAAAAAGAATCAAGACTGCAGGCCGATATTTCTCGGAAAAGATGCATTTGGCGAAAGACGGCGAATCGGGGTATTAATCCTTCTTGGGGGGCTACTGTCGGATATATACCGAATAGGGGTATATCAGATGGTAGTCTAAAGTGCCGGATTACCCGGGTGGCCCAAATGGTAGTAGGTTACGGTCCATTGGGAGGCCCAGTAAGCTGACGCACAGAAGCCGGATTCTAGAAGAAGCCGGATCACAGCCCACGTGATCTGGTTTGGAGTAGAAGGCGAATTCCTTACTTTCCAAGTTAATAGTTACCGTAGTCTTCTAGGTTTCCTACTCTGTATGCCCTAACCCGGCTATTATATAAAGCCGGACGGGAGATATGATAGATAGACAAGAAGCTACAGGCTAACTCGCCGAGAGGTTGATCCTTGACGAGCAGCTAATAGAACCTCACATTGTACTTTGTATTCACAGGCTTGAGTCCTGAATAGTGAGTTTGCAGGAGTAGGAACGCCGCATTACTGCGTCGTACCGAACCTGGGTAAAAACCCTGTGTCATTGTCCTTCGCACAACCACGTCCCCCCACGTCTCTATCAGTAGTCTCATGGCACCCCCGTCTATGAATTCTACTACGATGTCTCGACATATGGCGGCATACTCAATGTTCTTTCCGTGAAGTGGGTTCGTCTCCCACTTCTTGTAGTTCTTGATCTTGTTCGTCATATCACCGTACCAGTCGTAGATCAAATCCACTGCCATATGAGCCATTGAAGTCCTTTCATGCCGAGGACTGAATATGTGCTGGATATCAATGTGGCAGGCAGCCGGTATCTTAATTCCGAAACTTTTACTCATCTTGATCTTGTTGTTGTTTGTATCAACACTAACAAAACGAATGCCGCTGCGGCAAAGGAAGTCAATAAGGGCTGGAAAATTCTTATTACTACTGCAACAACAAGTTAGCATGGAACAAATAATTAAGAATCATAACAATAACCTACTTCTTATTACTTCTTGTTAATTACTACTGCAACAACGACCTGCATATTGCAACATGGATTTGCCAATATGCAACAAACTGCCACCACATGCATGAACTATATATAAACCTATGTCACGAATATATGATTTCAATGGGGATCAGACATGTTGCTATCCTATGCAATTTTTATCATAATAAACCTATGCAATTTTCTATAGATCACGCGCATATATGATTCAAATATGATAAAAATGAGGATAGGATTGCTATGTATGCAATTTCACCAACCTATGATATGAATGGATCAAGGCCTAAAACGTGCCTTGCCCATTGGAAGACCACGACATTCTTCCTAAAGCAAAACTGGATGACCGCAACATCCTTCCCATCGCGTGTGTACTCAAGATCAAGCCCAATGAAATTCTCTTGATCCGTCGCGCTTTCAACCCATCCTTTGAATGTGGCAAGATAGCCCGACATCTTGGCGCTATCGTTGGTGTAGACGACGGTGAGCACGTTCGTGCCATGTATAGGAACAGGGTGTTGACCAAGAGTGATTGGTTGTTGATCCATTGGTGGATTATGGGAAGAAGCTAAGAGAGGAAGAAGAGAGGAGAGGAGAAAACAGAGAAGAACAGAGAGAATGGCACCGTACTGTAGCAATTCGTGAACTCATAGGCGCGGGAGGCAAAACGGTTCGACCCTTTGGTCCCGGTTTTAGCCACCAACCGGTACTAAAGGTGCTCGGTCAGGAGAACGGTTGCCACGTGCCCCTATGCCGCACACCTTTGATAATGGTTGGTGGCTAAAACCGGGACCAAAAGTGTGTGGCACCAGGCGAACGGTTGCCATACCCTTTGGTCCCTGTTTTATCCACAAACCGGGACTGAAGGTGTGTGGAAAACCGGTATTAGCCTTGCCCAGCGCCGCTCCCCGTTCGAACCGGAATAAGACACCCATTCGTACCGATTTGTAATTAATTTGCTACTATTGCTAAAATCATATGGCATGTTTCTACTAGTGTAAGGAGGCCAAGCTAGTAAGGTGGGAAGGACAGTCTTGATTTTCCCGTTGGATTGTGCGCCATCGCTGCTGCTAGGTATGTCAACCTTGGATTGCCGTCATGAGACCATGGATCTCTAGCTCCCAAGCATGCAGAGAGATAGAGACGAGTGAACTGCGATGCAGGTGCACCGAAACGATGTCGTCTTCGAGGGCACACAAGAGTACCTTAGCTGTCTGAAGATTTATCCATGTCTGATTTCGCACAAGTTTACTCTAAACAAATGGCGAACGCCCATGCAAGAGGCTTATACAGAACTACGACACCCCTTAAGTAGGTATTGTTTAATATCGTGGTTCTGTCAAGGTCAGTCTGTTTGGTGTAGTTTGTTGTCACGTTAGTCTCACACACTAAAGGTCCCCACTTCGAACCTGGGATTAGACATTCCGATTTTTGTATTTACAAAAATGTATCTATTTTGAATTTCTAGAAAAAAGAATTAAGATTTGTTAAAAGTAGGAGATAATTCCTTATTTGTCCCTAGATTAAATTTGTCTTCCTTTTTTGACCCTCGCAAATTTTTTCTTCCTTTCATGACACACAATGTTTGGTTCGTTCGTTATTCAGCCCTTTAGTGCTATTTAAGTACTAAGATGCCATTTTTGCCCCTGCTGCAATATGTGAGGAAATGACACTTAAATAGTTTGTGTGAGATGGTCTACTACCCTACTGGGACCGACATGTCCGAGGAGTTAGAAATCTAAATGTTCGACGTGATTTTGTACTAGGCAATTAAAAAATAAAATCATGTGACATCCTATTTTTTTTTAGATTAAACATGACTGTATAAAAGCAAGCAAGACGTCTCATTAAAAACCTTCCGGACCCCTTAGATACCCTGGTATGGAAAAGAGTGCGTCAAAAACTTGCCGCTGAGAGTACACGAGATTAGTCAGGCTTACAATCCTTCCTGATACAAGCATCAAGGAAGGTCGGGACATAATTAACACAAAGACATCTCCTCCTAACCTGGCTACAATGTTTGGCACAGAGATGGGCCAGCTCATTAGCACTCCTCGGGGTGTAGTCTAAGCTAAAGGACTCCAGATTTCTAGAGAGCTCGCCAACCTCCACAAGAATAGGGGCCAACACTGATTTATCAAAATTTGCAGATGACCACATCCGAGTTATTTGTAATGAGTCAGTCTCTAATTGAACCTTCAGAAACCCTCTCTCAATAGCCATCTTGATACCATCACGAATAGTAAAAGCCTCCATAACTAGCGTGGACGCCACCGAACCGTACGAGAGGGCTTGTGCAAAAACCAGGCGACCTGTATTGTCTCTCACGTTCACTGTCGATGTTATAAATCAACGGTATCAGCCGACGATGATTAAGTGGGGATGGGGTACGCGTGGAGATCGCCAGGTGGGTTTGCACACAGATGAACAAGATTTATACAGCTTCAGACCCCGGGAAACATCATCCGGTAAAAACCCTACATGCTGTTTGTAGCTAGGTCTTATTCCGCATGCTCATGAGGGAGCCGCCGACGTGCCGGCTCTCCTCTAGTTGTGCCTAGGTCTAGAGGCTCTATCCGAGTCATTGTGAATATGCCCTCTTGGGGCGTCTTGCCCCTCCTTATATAGGTGGAAGGGGCCGGCTTACATGAGTCCTAGTAGGATACAAACTTGTCCCGGTTCAGACTCCTTAACCCGGACTCCTTAACCCAGCCTGCTGGGCCGGTTCTCATGAAGGGCCACGGCCTACCTCCGTGTGGGTACCCATTTCCCATATCCACGACAGTAGCCCCGGATCTTTCGGGTGACTCGAAGAGTCGGTCGGAAGATCTTGATTTGTGGATGCCGAATTGTAGATGAAGATTGTTCTGACTTGATGAAGTAGAGTTTGTTGTCTTGAATGTTATTGTTGCCGGGTTGCGAGCATCGAGGTCGCCGAGTCGCATAGTGGTTGCCGGTTTGTCGACGTAGAGACTGCCGGTTTATCGACATAGAGGCAACCGTGTTATCGAGGTTGAGGCTGCCGGGTTGTTGACGTGGAGGCTGCCGAGTTGTCGATGTAGAGGCAGCCGGTTTATTAATGTAGAGGTAGCCGGTTTATGGATGTAGAGGCAACTGGTTTATCAACGTAGAGGTTGCCGGGTTGTCGAAGTTGATGACGTTGACGATGTCGGGTCATGTATGTTGACGATGTCGGCTCAGGTATGGTGATGACGCCGGGTCATAGATGCTGAAGCTGTAGCCCCCCAAGCTCCGAGTTTATCACCTCGTGATGACTTGGTGCTTGTATAGAGTAGTACTTCTGTAGCCCCCAAGTGTCAGGTTGCATGCCTGCAGCAGTCTAGGACTTTACCGTATTTCGCTTATAAACTCAAATAGTATTGTTGAGTCAACCTTGTACCTGAAATATAAACATGTGCATGTATTACACTGTTTCGGGATATATGAAACAAAATTAAACGAAATTTCGGTGATTTCGTTAACTTGTGTTCAAGTTGATAATCGTTCGATTTGACTAAGTAAGCTTTCGCGTCGACCTTTGCATGCAATACAATATGTTCAGGGTCGACAAAGGCTTTTATATGCATCAGAGTCGATTGACAATATAATACACACTATTTGGTCAGTTGCGAGTCACATGACTTAGTAAAGAGCAAACGTCAAAATTTTCGCCAATAGGGCAGGGTACCCATGTTTAGACGGTGCATCGTGGCGACTAGTCCTCTTTGGCAACCTTGCGACTCAAAAATATTGAGAAAAAACGACACCGAGAATCACTCGAAGGTGCCCGGCTTAAATTAATTCACTGAAACAAAAGTATAGAAACTTTTTGATATAAAGATGACTTAGCTGATTTTATGCCTCCAACATTGATGTCGCGGTGTAAGCCAGTAGACCGTGGAGGTTGGCCGCCATGAGGTCGTAGACGTCGTTAAAGGAGTCGCAAGTTGGTAACGCGACTGACGGCTCGAGCCGGCGGTGGGAGCCAGAGTTTTGACGAGTTATGAACCGCAGGTGGCGCGATCTAATCCGGCTTACCCAAAGTCGGAAATGATCGGACAAGATACTCTTAACCCGGGAGCCGGCTCTTCCTTGTCGCTTGATCCTTCGGACGGATTTGTATGTTGCCGAAAACATCCAAATGTTGATGTGGTACGTATAGACTTTGGAAGCTAGCAGCCGGATCGATCCAATTTTTTTCTGCTCACGTGAAGTCCTATGTAAAAATATATGCTGGCTGTCGGATATATACCGAATAGGGGTATATCGAATAGGGGTGGCCCAAGTGGTAGTGGGCTACGGTCCATTGGGCGGCCCAGTAAGCTGACGCGCAGAAGCCGGATTCTAGAAGAACCCGGATCACGGCCCACGTGATCTGGCTTGGAGTAGAAGGCGGATTCCTTACTTTCCAAGTTAATAGTTACCGTAGTCTTCTAGGTTTCTTACTCTGTAAGCCCTAACCCGGTTATTATATAAAGCCGGACGGGAGATATGATATATATACATGAAGCTACAGGCTAACTCGCCGAGAAGTTGATCCTCAGCGAATAGCTAAACAGAACCTCACGTTGTACTTGTATACACAGGCTTTAGCCCTGATTAGTGAGATTGCAGGAGTAGGAACGCCGCATTATTGCGACGTACCGAACCTGGGTAAACCCTGTGTTTTTGTCCTTCGCGCAACCACGTCTCCCCACGTCTCTACCCGTAGTCTCATGGGACCCCCGTCTATGAAAACTACTACGATGTCTTGACAGTTGGCGCCCACTGTGGGGCTTACGACGTCAGGCGTTAAGTTCCAATCTCGGATACTCGGCGGAATCGGCAGTTCCATAACTGTCGGAAGCCTGGAGTTCGACGACGATGTTGGACGCTTCCTCGACAATGGATCTCTTACATACCGGCGCAAAATCATCTGGTAAGTGCCTGCGTGTTACCGATCGGATCTGCAAATATCTTTATCGGACTGACTGCAGAGGCCATGGGGTTTTGCGGTGGAAGCAAATTTTTCCACCCGCCCTATACCCAGTCGAAGATGACTATGATACCGGATTTTGCTCAGATCGCCGACACAAAAGTGACACACACTTTATCGGTATGGTGCAATCCGAGGTCGCTGAAAACACGGATGAGGAAAACCCCGTGAAAGAGGCAGAAAACAGCACACCCACACAGAGATGGAAGATCCGACATCCGTCATTATGACGATAAATTCGGAAGTTGACTCTGTGCTAGCCGCCATTGAGGCGAGATTAGAGTCAGAAACCGGATCGGACGATTTCGATTCCGAAGATGAAGATGAAGTCACCTTCGAAAGAAAGGTGAAATCTCTTCAAGAGGGATTCCATGAAGTACTAATGGCAAAACCGGCTGAAAACACGGATGCCGGCAGTCAGGAAAGCCCTAAAACTCCTCCGCCAGAGGAAGAGAGAGAAGATGGAGAAACTTCTCCGATATTTCCCAACGTCAAAGAATTGACAGAGGATGAACCTGCCAAAAAACCTCCCTCTTCAAAGAAAAAGCACGAGGCCGCTAAAAAGCTACAATACAAACTCCGGAAGAAAAAATCGGCTGATCCAGCTGATGAAAGCCCGGTAGTAGGAGATGCAAGCGGAATAAAGCCCGCGGAGAAGAAAGCCAAGGAAATCCTTGTTCTGCCAATGACAGAACAAGAAGAACAGGATCTGTAACAAACACCAGTGGGACTAAACGAACCCCCTGAAGTGCTAGAAGCCAGGAGACGAGCTCTCCAAAGGCAACAGCAACATCTACTCAGATCTCGGGAACACCTCCAAAAAACCCAGGATGACATCAAGCTCATGAAAGAAGAAATCGAGGAGTACGAGAAAAAGAATAGATCTGCCATAAAACCTACAAGGTTACCCGGAATCGTAAGACCGGAAGTACTGCCGCCAAAAGAAAGGTTTCATAACCCATCTTGGCAAAAGCAGGTAAACGGCAAGGATGCCAGAGGTGAACCAATATACAAAACCGCAGCAGAAAACGCGGAAGCAGCGTTCGCAATCCTCAACAATGACATGTACTCCAACGGTGAAAAACTCCAAGGGGTGTATGCTTTCCTAGGAAAAGCATTGCAACAACAACAACGGGGCCAAGAGCGATCAGGGAAGTTGCATGACGACTCCGCCCTATGCAAAACAGCTCCTTGCGCCGCTGGGGCACCTGGACCGGAAGAACCTGGAGATTCAAACAATTCAAAGGATAAGAAAGCAGATCCGAGAAAAGACAAGAAAAATCCCGACAATAGGGATGAAGTGTATAGAACTGGATCCCATCTCCCGAAAGGCGGACTTAACCCCCACGATCGGGAAGAAAAACACCGGAATGACGGCAAAGCAATGCCACCTCCGAGATACCCAGCTGAAAAAGCTGGAAGACATAGGAGTAGAACTCCATCTCATCCAAAGGGGAGTGATCTCGTAAGAAATAGAGACGAACCCGGAAAAGCGCGTCCTCGCAACAATGGAAAAGAAAGGAGTAGATCCCCTTCTGTCCATTCAGCCGGCAGGTACTCCGCACACATGGATAGGGCGGAAAAGGATGATCTGTACTTTGGACCTAAGTGTTTCACTGATAGGATCCGAAGGATAACCCTGCATTTTAGCTTTGCCATAGTTGGTCCAACGTACCAAAAATATACCGTAAGTACAAACCCGGATACCTGGCTCTCAGACTACTATACAGCCGTCTAGATTAACAATGGGACAGACCTGGAAGCTGTAAAGTTCCTTCCTCTAATGTTACTGGATGGAGCCAGAGATTGGATCAATGGATTACCATCAAGAACTGTAGACAGCTGGGATGATATGGCTCGAGTATTTACTCAGCATTTCCGGGGAACTTATAAACGCCCGAATAGCATCAACCAGCTAAACCTTTGCACCTAGTTCGAGGATGAACCATACGTGGATTTCATCTCCAGATGGACTGCAATGAAGAATAGCTGCTCTGGAGTAACTGACGTACAAGCAATGCATGCTTTCGTCAACGGCCTAAAACCCGGACTTGTACCGTTCATGGTTGGTTCCAAACAGCACAAAGATCTCGGATCTATGCTTACAACCGCCAATGAACACGCTGCAGCCGAGGACGACATCAGAGCAAGGGGAGGCAATATCGATGCATTGATACAGGCAAAGAAAAATCCTCGCCCTGAGAAATAAGGAACTCCGGATGCATCACAAAAGCCCAAAGAGGTCAACATAGCCTTTGGAAGTGAAAAAGGGAACAGGTGAAAAGGACGCAGTTCAGAACCAATCAATTACACTAAAGAAGAGTGGGAAAAGATTAAGTAGGAACTCTGCGTCCACCATTCACAAATTGGGAAACCCACCCGTACGAACGCACAATGCCGGCTGAACAAGCACATGAAAGGCAGTGCGGGATCCGGAAATAAGGGGAAGAGTTCCAAAAGGAAATTTTCCAAGCAAAAGCCAGAAGCTGAGAAAGAAGACAGTAAATAGGACACTGACGAAAAAATCCAGGAACAACAGCGAAAAGGCAAACCCAAATTTCCGAGAGTTGACGGAGAATGTGCTCTAACTTTCCTAGCAACTCCATCAGCAAAAGTGGCAAAAAGAACGCTTCGAGAAATAAACGCGGTTGTTCCGGCAACCCCCAAATTCTTGAAGTTTTCAAACACGCCAATCACCGGGGATCAGACTGATCATCCCGGGAATATCCCTGAACCCGGCACGCAAGCTCTTGTTGTAAGCCCTATTGTCCAGAACACTAGGCTAAAAAGAGTGTTGATGGACGGAGGATCCAGCATTAACATAATGTATCTGGATACGCTGAGGCATGTAAAAATCTCCGAGACCCAGCTCAATTACAGCAACATACGCTTCCATGGCATTGTTCCTGGTAGGCAGGCACGATCCCTAGGAGAAATTTCCCTAGATGTAACTTTCGGAGAAAAAGATCACTTCTGTCAGGAAAAAGTATCCTTCGAAGTGGTGCCGTTCGAAAGCGTGTATCACGCAATACTCGGACGTCCAGCTTTCGCCAAATTTATGGCAAGATCATGTTATATCTATAACAAGCTGAAGATGCCAGGGCCAAAAGGAGGAGTGATCACCATAGCTGGAGACTTCAAGCTGGCGAACAAGCTGGAAAAAGAAAACGCCCTTTGCGCTGAGAAGATCATAGCAAAGGAAGAGCTGAAGGAGCTGGCTAAGGAAGTATCGCCGACAGAAATGCCGGCAGGAAAAGAAACCCGGAAGCCAGCAGATAGCTTCAAGGCATCCGAGAATACAAGACAGGTAATCCTAGATCCCAAAAATCCGACAAAATTTGTCCTGGTGGGAACTGGGATGACCAAAAATAGGAAAGCGAGCTCATCAAGTTCCTCTGTGAGAATCGGGATATTTTCTCCTGGTGTCTAGCTGACATGCCAGGCGTACCCAGGGAACTTGCTAAGCATCAACTTAAGGTGATTCCAGGCTCCAAACCCGTCAAACAAAGTCTCCGTCGATTTGACGGAAGAAGACGGAAGGCTATTGGCAAGGAAATTATCCGGCTTTTAGCAGCAGACTTCATCCAGGAAGTAATACACACTGAATGGTCTGCAAATCCGGTATTAGTACCGAAGAAAGACACTACTGCTATTAGAATGTGTATAGATTACACCGGCTTGAACAAACTGTGTCCAAAAGATAGGTTCGCGTTACCGCGAATCGATCAAATAATAGATGCCACCGCAGGCTCTGAGCTTTTATGCTTTTTGGATGCATATTCCGGGTATCACCAAATACGTATGAAAAAGGAAAATCAAATTAAGACTTCTTTTATATCCCCTTACGGGACGTACTATTACATAACCATGCCATTTGGCTTGAAGAACGCAGGTGCAACTTACCAGCGTTGCATGCAACGTTGTTTGCATAGTCAGATTGGCAAAAATGTCCATGTTTACGTGAACGATATTGCTGTCGTAACCAAGGAAAAAGATACGCTCCTTGAAGATCTGCGAGAAACCTTCAAAATTTTGCGCACTTACAAGATGAAGTTAAATCCATCAAAGTGTGTATTCGGGGTTCCCTCAGGAAAACTTCTTGGTTTCATCGTTTCTCACAGAGGAATAGAAGTTAACCCAGAAAAGATCAAAGCAATCTTGAACATCTCCAAACCCACGTGTGTGAAAGATGTCCAAAGATTGACGGGTTCCGCTGCAGCCGTCAGCAGATTTATTAGTCGGCTGGGGGATAAAGCCTTACCACTCTACAAGCTGTTGAAGAAATCCGACAAATTCGAGTGGACAGAAGAGGCAGATGCAGCATTAACCCAGTTGAAGGAAACTTTGATGAAAGCTCCGATTTTGGCATCCCCAAAAGACGAAGAACCTATCTTATTGTACCTCACGGCTACAAACAGGGTTATCAGTGCAGTAATTGTTGTGGAACAGAAGAAAGACGAAGAGAGCATATCAGACCACCATCCGGTGTATTACATAAGCGAAGTTTTCTCCGAGTCCAAACAAAGGTACCCACACTATCAAAAACTGGCATATGGCATATTTTTCGCATCTAGAAAACTGCGTCATTACTTCCAAGGACATTCCATAACAGTGGTATGTAAAGCACCACTAGGGGATATAATAAACAATGCGGAGGCAACTGGCCGAGTAGCCAAATGGGGTATCGAGCTAGCAGCCTTCGACATTAAGTATCAGCCAAGGACGGCAATAAAATCCCAGGTTTTGGCAGATTTTGTCGCCGACTGGACGGACGCAATGGAGAAAACACCAATGCCGGAGTCCGAGTACTGGATCATGCACTTTGACGGATCCAAGATGAAGGAGGGTGCTGGAACTGGTGTAGTTTTAAAATTCCCTAAAGGAGACACAATGGAATATGTATTACAAATACACTTCAATGCCAGCAACAACGTGGCAGAATACGAAGCTCTGCTTCATGGCTTGCATATTGCAAAAGAAATAGGCGTCAAGCGCATCTTGTGCTACGGCGACTCGGATTTGGTACAGCATCAGTTTAACCATACCTGGGACGCAAAAAGCCCTATAATGGCCGAATACCGGAGAACGGTGGACGAGTTTGCCATTTGTTTTTTCGGATTCGAAGTACTCCACGTTGAAAGGGAGGAAAATTGGAACGCGGATGCGTTAGCCCGCATGGGGTCAGAAAGGGTAAAAATCCTACCACCAGGTGTATTCGTCCAGCATTTGTATGAGCCATCCATAAAAGGTGGAGATATTGATTATCCTCTAGCTTCCGAGTCAATTGAAGTTATGCTCGTTAACCCGGATTGGACAATTCCATATTTAAACTTCTTAGTTAATCAGAAGTACCCGGAAGGAGCGGACGAAGTCTTGCAAAGATAGATACAGCGTCGATGCAAAGGATACACCGTAATTGACAATTGCCTGTATAAACACAGTACTTCCGGAATTTTTCTGCGATGTATTTCGCCAGAAGAAGGACGAGAAATCTTGCAGGAAATCCATGCCGGAGATTGCGGACATCATGCTCAATCAAAAAGCATAGTTAAGAAAGCATTCCGTGCCGGTTCTGGCTAACATCCAAGACAGATGCTGAGCACATAGTAAATACATGGGCAGGGTATCAGTATTACGCCAAGCAGACTAATATGCCAGCCCAAGCACTCAAAACTATCCCCATTACATGGCCGTTTGCGGTCTGGGGGCTAGATATGATGGGACCATTGAAAACTGCACGAGGTGGACTAACACATCTACTTGTAGCTGTGGACAAATATACCAAGTGGGTGGAGGCTAAACCCATGAAAAAGGTTGACGGTGTAACTGCCAGAAATTTCATCATTGACATAGTCATGAGATACGGCGTTCCACACAACATAATAACCGACAACGAGACAAATTTCTCCATTGGAGAGTTGGCAAAATATTGCCGACAAACGGGAATTCGCCTAGATCTCGGATCTGTGGCACACCCGCAATCCAATGGACAGATTGAAAGAATGAATAGCTTAATCCTGCAAGGAATACGCCCAAGACTCGAATCTCCTCTTCATAGAGCAGTTGGAGCATGGGTAGAAGAACTACCTTCCTTGCTTTGGAGTATTCGAATGACGCCAAACAGGTCAACTGGGCAATCCCCATTTTTACTAGTTTATGGTGCGGAAGCAATCCTTCCAACGGACATGATCCATGATAGCCCAAGAGTGCGGGATTTCGATGACTCGGATGCCGAAGAAACACGACATGATGCCGTCGATCTCTTAGAAGAAGAACGAGAGCTTGTGCTTCAAAGATCCGCAATTTACCAGCAAGGTTTACGACGTTACCTTAGTCAGAAAATCAGGCATCGTTCTTTTAAAGAAGGTGACCTAGTGCTGAGATTGGTGCAGCAAAGAAAGCAAAAATTGGCCCCGGTATGGGAAGGACCATTTGTAATCAGCAAAACTATGAAAAATGGGTCATACTACCTTGTAGATATTCGGGACATGGAAGACGATCCCGAGAAGCCGAATCGCAAAAGAAAGAGAAAGATAGATGATGAACTAGGAGAGACAAAGAGGCCCTGGAGTATCCAGAAGTTACGTCCCTTCTATACCTAGTTCAATTTCTATGTAAACATCTTTGAGATCATGAAATAAAGTTGTCGGAATTCTTATATCCATGTTTTTACAAGTTTATTATAGTACAAAACATGATTCCACCTTATCTATTTCTCAATAATCTTACAAAATACTCAATGTTAACCCGAATTGTGCCTGCGTGCTCGGTTTTTAAAAACTGAATAATTTTCAGCCTACTAACGGCTAAAGGAAACTCGGATTGTGCCTGCGTGCCCAAGTTTCATTCAAAAAAATCCTTACTTTTCTCTAGGTATTATCTGATTGTTTATGTGTTGGGTCACTGGAGCTAGTTAGTAAAAATGCCCTTAGTATGGTCCATGTTTCCGAGTTTGAACTGATTGGTACTACCCAGTAACTCGGCATGAAGATTCATAATACTATTGAGCCATTTCAAACACTAAGGACAGTTAAAGCACATAAACCAGAGAACTTAGAAGATAAAGGAATAACAAACCCGGGAAACCTTGCAAAGAATTACATAATTAAACTGCAAAAGGCGGAGTTCTTGTTCATACAAAAGAATAGAAGCATTACAATATAAATTACATTGTAAAGTGTAGTAATGCTCCTATTTTCTACTTCCACCATCCATGTTAAGGACAACCCTTCAAGCATCCGAGTCTTCTTCGCTGCTGTCATTCTCGGGGGCTTCGGGGATCTCCTCTTATGGATAGGTGATGGAGATGTTCACCATGGATGCGATCTTGGTGGCGTGACCCTTGACTTCGTCGAAGATGGTGGTCCGCTGGGTCTCCGAGTATCCAAGGGGGATACGGACGCCACGCGCCCAGATTTGGCACTAGGGTAATGCATTCGCATAAGGCCTAGGGCCATGCGTGCAGCACCCCATTCCACGGAACGCGAGGTGGACTCCTTGGATTCCGCCACCTCCAGGATAGCTCCCGGAAGTTTCTCAACTTCCGAGAATTCCCCAGTCCTTGTAGGAAGGAACTTGTTGATCAGCTGCATGCCAGCAGCTCTGATCGCAGTCCACACCTTCCCAAAGGCTCAGATTCTCTCAATCCAAGTAAGATCTGGGTTATCTCCTGTTTTTTCAGACAAGTAACCAAAAAGTTAAGCGAAAAAGCAGAGAAAGAAAGCAAGACATGGAAAACCCGGTAAATGAAATAAACTTACCGAGAATCTTGTCGATTTCGGAGCCTTCCTCCAGGCGCAAGTTTAAGGCACTTTCCAAGTCCTGGATAGTGGACTTGTCCTTCTCCGTCTGCTCGGAAGCCTTGGAGTGAGCAATTCCAAGGGCCAGATTGCTGGCTTCCAGATCTTTTGAACCTTCATAAGCTCCTTATGAAGGTCCAAATTCTCCTCACGGAGACTTGCAGCATTGCTGGCATCTTCAGCTATTTCCTTGGCCTTAGCCAAAGCAGCTGGAAAGCAAGGAAAAAATTCCGAGTTTAGAAAAATCTCGAGAAAGTACTTAGTGAAAATCTGGATAAAAAACTTCAGAAAATAAAACATACCTGTTGTTTCCGACAGCTGAAGCTGAGATGATGCCAGCTGTGCTTCTTTCACGTCAAGAATATGAAGAAGGTTCCTAACCTCCTTATTCTTGACAGAAAGCCTGTTGAAAACTTTCGTGTTTATGTTTTCAGCGGTTTGCTGGAACACGGAAAGGAAAAAAGTCATGTTATTAAAAAGCATCAAAGCAAAAAGTATACATTTTGCTTAATGCTTGGGGGCTAGAGTTAATACCTGGCTCATCCGCTGTAACCCCACCAAGTTTTCAGTGAACTCTTTTGCGTATTCCGCAAAAAGAGTTCCGGCCGCGCTTAGGCCATCGCTGATGTTCTTGAAGTCCTTGTCAAAGGTGGGGATTTCCTCCTTAGTTGTTAGAGAAGGACCTCCCACCTCAGGAGCCGCCCTTTCCCTCGTGTCCGTGTTCGGCACAATAGGCTGGCTAGGCTCCAAAGACTCGGTGGTGGGGGCTGCAGCATGCTCTTCTGAAAACGTGGACGGCGTGTCCGGCGCGATGGTAGGAGAAGGGTGAGAGCCTCTGCTGGACACAACCTTGTGCCTCTTCAGCTTTTTTGGCTTTAGAGTAGAGGGAGGCAGGCTAAAAGCAAAAGGTCAGAAAAGTTAAAACTCCGAAAGCAAAATAAAAACTCCGACAAAGGAAAGTGACCCAGATGTTCAAACCTGGAGGTGGCGACGGGAACCCTGTCAAGATCGATGATTTCCTGGGAAGAGGAGATCTTCTTGCGCTTCCACCCACCGGCAAAAGTGGCACGCAACGCCTCCAGTTCGGCGTCGGAAGCAAGTTCCGACTCAGGAAGTTCAGCAATCTTTAGAAGGAAAAAGCCGAGTTAAAAATCCGAGTAAGCGTGAGAAAGTTGAAATCCCAAAAGACGGAAAATTATACCTTGGGAGCCGGATTGTCGGCCGTGTACATTGGCCGACTCGCTTCATATTGGTCGCGTGATGCGACCAACTGATTCACGCGCTTCCGTAGATTGTTCGCGGCCCAGTCTTTGATGGTTGTCCGCATTTTGTCGCCGGTGCCCGTGTACTCGCAGAGGAGGCGGCCACCATGGTTGGCTAGAGGTTGGATCCGCCTGTCTAACCAGCAAAGGACTGTGTCCATGCCGGTTAGAGGCGGATCAGAAGAGACGAGTTTCGCGATGCGCCGCTTGATCCTTAGAAGATCAGGCGGCAGAGTTTGGACTGCCTCAGTTCCCCAATTTTCTTGGGGAACAGCGGCGGTGTTCGAAAAAGGTGGAACCCCGAACGATTTTCCAGGAAAGGAAATGTCGGGATGATAAAAGAAGGAACCCGTCCAAAACTTGACGGATTCCGATATTTTAATCTTGGGGAACCAATCTTCTCGGAATCTCTGAAGAGTGAAAGAAATGGTTCTGCAAGTTGGGAGTGCGCCCTCCGAATAGTTCCGCTTAACCCCGAAACAGTACAGCCAGAAATCTAGCCTAGGCGCTATACCTAGATAACCCTCGAAAAGGGTCTGGAATCCGGCTAAGTACAGGATGGAATTTGGTGGCAGGTTGCGGGGCTGGATGTTGTAGTGGGATAGGACCTGGAGGAAGAAGGCGGAAGGTGGGAGACCCATACCTCTGAGAAGGTGGGAGGAGAGAAGAACCCGTTCTCCGTCGTTCGGCATGGGTTCAGTCTCGTCCACAGGAAGCCGCCACTTCCCCTTCAGAACAAGCCCCTCCTTTTCCATTGTCGGAAGGAGGGACGACGGAATACTGCAGGCACTCCAGTTGCCGGCAGATTCCATCTCTTCTTCTCCGGCGGCGGCGGAAGATGCGGCCTCCGCAGCCGCGAGCTCGTCGCCAACGAGCGTAATCTTTTCCTCCACCGTTTCGAGAGAGAACGGCGGAGTGGGCGCGGAGCTGGAACCCGCAAGATCCACGGTAGCGGAAACATTTCTTCCGTCCGCCGCGGTGCCCGCGGTCTTCGCCGGCTCGTCGCCGGCGGCGTGCATTGGGGAGTCCAGTTGTGGATCCATAGTGTTGGTGATGTCCTCGATTTCTTGGGCAACGGCACGGGCTGGTGAGGACGACGGAGAAGCCATCGAGGAGAGGCGCTTCGGCGTCTCCGGTGAGGGCTTGGACGCGGTGACGTTCGGGAGCTTTTCTCTGCTATGAGCTTAGGCGCTGGAATGGCGTGCGAAGTGAAAGCGGAAGTTTTTCGCTGAGGACGAAGACGGCTATTTATAGCCGAAATCTCGTCGCGATACGTGCTAACGGCTCTTTTGACCGTTGGATGTTCAACGCGTGTCACTCGCCAAAAAATCCGGGAAATGAAACGACGGGTGATTATTGCTATCTCCTCGTTTCCCACGAGAATCTGTCAGAGATATGTTTCTGGGTTTCCCGCCTGAAACCCAAACGTCCCTTACGTCAGCATGATTAAAGCGCTGACGTAGGAAGTTCCTTCTACACGAAGGATCGTGCGAGAAAAGCCGGATTTCCAGGATTCCGAGTTTCGCGTTACAACATCTTTTAAAGGAGAAAAATAAGAATCAAGACTGCTGGCCAATATTTCTCGGACAAAATACATTTGGCGAAGACGGCGAATGAGAGTTTTAATCTTTCTTGGGGGCTACTGTCGGATATATACCGAATAGGGGTATATCAGATGGTAGTCAAAGTGCCGGATTACCAGGGTGGCCCAGGTGGTAGTGGGCTACGGTCCATTGGGCGGCCCAGTAAGCTGACGCGCAGAAGCCGCATTTTAGAAGAACCCGGATCACGGCCCACGTGATCTGGCTTGGAGTAGAAGGCAGATTCCTTACTTTCCAAGTTAATAGTTACCGTAGTCTTCTAGGTTTCTTACTCTGTAATCCCTAACCCGGTTATTATATAAAGCCGGACGGGAGATATGATATATAGACAAGAAGCTACAGGCTAACTCGCCGAGAAGTTGATCCTCAGCGAATAGCTAAACAGAACCTCACGTTGTACTTCTATACACAGGCTTTAGCCCTGATTAGTGAGATTGCAGGAGTAGGAACGCCGCATTATTGCGACGTACCGAACCTGGGTAAACCCTGTGTTTTTGTCCTTCCCGCAACCACGTCTCCCACGTCTCTACCCGTAGTCCCATGACACCCCGTCTATGAAATTTTTTTCCTTGGCTTTCACGTGAGATGCTTTGACTTGCATCCTTAGCCATCCTGACGGTCATCTGATTTTTTTTCTTTCGTGGGAACTTGAACCGGACACGGTCCCGTACGTGGGCTTGCTTCTCTTGTTTTGAGGTACTACTAGAGGAGTTCTAGTCGGTCACACGGTGGACTGTAAACCGAATTTGGAAGACGTCGAGGCATCTGTACGGATCCGATCAGGAGGCAGCCGCTCGAGGAGTACCCAGACAGATTGAGCCGGGTTGGAAATCGACTCGGCCAATCGCAGGCCGGTTCGTAGTCACCATAGTCTGCTGCTTGTTTTGGCAACATTGATGCCACTTTGATTCTGAGTCTAACAGATACGTGGCATGTTGGTTCCTTCCATTGACCAAATTGGTTTATGCGCGTGCAGACTGCCACCGGCTGACGCACATACCATGTAATCTTTGTGCAGATCGGATTGCTAGTACTCAAGGCAGGAAAAAACAACTTCCTTCACGCCCGATGAATTTCCAAACCGGCACAAACAAGATTTCTAGGCTGTAGGTTGTAACTCGAGTCGTATGAGGCTGCGGATTCGAGCAGTTGCACCCGAGAACAGTGTTGTTGTTAAGCCCCTGGCACAGACTTGGTACTCGCTCCGTCTAATTTTATCAGGCACACTTCTTACTATTGAAATGCTAAAAAGTGTGCCTTATCACTGGTAGAAAAAAGGCCTTCCATACGCCCCCATCAGTCCCCAAACGTTGCGCACCGTGACTAATGAGTCTTTAGTCCCGGGTCGGGAGGAGACCCGCGACAGAAGGTCATGCGTCGCGGGTTGGGAAGCGCGTTGAGGCGCGTGGAGGGCATTAATTCCGGTTGGCCTGACCGCCCGGGACTAATGGTCCTTTAGTCCCGGTTGGCGTGCCCACCCGGGACTAAAGATCAAACTGCTCACCTCCCGCGCGGCGGTTTTTATTTCGCCAGCGAGGCAGAAGGGCGCCATTGCTACAGTGCGCGTCCGAGTCTCTGTTTCTTCCTCTCTTCTCTTCTCTTCCCCTCTCTTCGATCTTCCTCCACCAAGCACATCATGGCTGAAGTTTGGGAGAGATACCGTGGTCCCACACCATGCGGCAAGCGTCTCGACGTGTGCTACACCAATAGTTGCGAGAGGCTTCCTGGTGCTCTTGCGCATTTGACCAATCTCTATTTCTCCTCTCCCGATGAACATCGGTTCTTCGGGCTTGATTTGGAGTATACGGCGGATCATCGGGATGTTGCCGTCATCCAGATTGCGTTCAAGGAGGCCGTTTTGGTCTTCCAATGGTCAAGGTAACGCACACGTACAATCTTGCATCTTCGATTTGTTTGTTGCATGTGAAGAATACATGTGTTGCAACATATCTAACACGTATCAAATTTTTGTTGTTGCAGTAGTTCAAAGCATTCTCCGGCACTTGTTGATTTTCTTGTCAACAAGGGATATGACTTTTGCAGCGTTGACATCACTCAAGACCGTCCGAAGTTGATGCGCTTGGGTATTGTGATACCTGAAGATCACTATATTGATCTTCAGGATCTTATCCATTTGAACGGGCCAAAGACCGGGATGGCTCGCATGGCAACTGCCTTCATCCACGAGGGCTACGAAACCATGAAGTCTGGTTTCCCCTCGAGGAATCACTGGTATTGGGAGAAGACCCCACTTGACTTGACGAACATCAAGTATGCAGCCATAGATGCGTACGTCTCCTACGAGTTGTTCCGCATCTACTCGACGGAGCCGTAGATGTATGCGTTCGATATATATGCATGTAATGGATATCTTAGTATTGTGAGACTTATGTTTGTGTTATGTGTGATCGTACGACTCTATGTTATGAATGTGATATGATTGTGTTCTATTCATGATTGTGATGTCTCTACTCGTATTTTACTTGTGATTTAATTATCACTTGTCTTTTGTTGTTCATAAAACTATTTTTGTTTCCTAGTTTTAAATGACTTGGAAAAATTTGCAAAGTATTGCAAAGTGTAATGGATATTATTTCTATATTAATTCCTAGCTATACTATTTCTATATTATGTAGAACACACGTTTCAAAACAAGCAAAAACAAAAACACATCAAGAAAACAAACAAAAACACATCAAGAAAACAAAACAGAAAAACTACATCAAGAAAACCAAACAGAAAAACTACAGTTTCTAAAATGAATTAGTATTATTGTTCTTAATTTTTTGATATATTATTTGTATTTTTAAGATTTTAAAATGAATTAGTATTATTGTTCTTAATTTTTTGATATATTATTTGTATTTTTAAGATTTTAAAATGAATTAGTTCTATCTTTCTTAATTTTTTGATATATTATTTGTATTTTTAAGATTTTAAAATGAATTAGTATTATTGTTCTTAATTTTTTGATATATTATTTGTATTTTTAAGATTTTAAAATGAATTAGTATTATTGTTCTTAATTTTTTGATATATTATTTGTATTTTTAAGATTTTAAAATGAATTAGTTCTATTGTTCTTAATTTTTTGATATATTATTTGTATTTTTAAGATTTTAAAATGAATTAGTTCTATTTTTCTTAATTTTTTTAAATATTATTTGTATTTTTAGAAATAATACAAATTAAAAAGTTAATGTTTATTTATTTATTCAAAATTATTAATTACATCATTACTTTTGTTTATTAAAAGATTTATTTGAAATTCAAACAATAAAGAAATGTGGCATCGACCAACATGTTAATAAGATTGATATGATACTACTATCACATACATGCGTGCAAAACACTTGGATGCGGGACGGTATGGAACTCGGAAGTTAAGCGTGCTAGTGCTAGAGTAGTGGGATGATGGGTGACCGAGCGGGAAGTTTGACCATGAGTAAGTAATTTGACTAGAGATAATTGTAGTTAGACACTAAGCAAATAATACAAATTCTGAAAAAAAAAGGGAGTGAAAAAAAGGGAGAGAAAAATTGGTGTGAAAAATAATTAGAAACCCAAATGAATTAAGGAAATAACGAAATAAAGTCTAGTCCCGGTTCAGGTGGCTAACCGGGACTAAAGGTCCTCCGCCCCCGGCTCCGCCACCCGCCCACGTGGCCGGGCCTTTAGTCCCGGTTCATAATCGGCGCGACTATAGGGGGGGTCTTTAGTCGCGCATAGCTAGTCCCGATTGCGCGGCCGGGACTTTTGGCCCTGGCGAACCGGGACTACAGGCCTATTTTCTACCAGTGTATAAAGGTGGACGGAGGGAATACGACAATGAAATCACCATCGTTGTTGAAGATTGGACCCATCGAAATCTGAATCCACGCGCACATGGCCCCACGGTGGGCGCCAATGTCGATGTTATAAATCAACGGTATCATCCGACGATGATTAAGTGGTGATGGTGTACGCGTGGAGATCGCGAGGTGGGTTAGCACACAGATGAACAAGATTTATACAGCTTCAGGCCCCGGGAAACATCATCCGGTAAAAGCTCTATATGTTGTTTGTGGCTAGGTCTTATTCCGCATGCTCATGAGGGAGCCGCCGATGTGCCGGCTCTCCTCTAGTTGTGTCTAGGTCTAGAGGCTCTATCTGAGTCATTGTGAATCTGCCCTCTTGGGGCGCCTTGCCCCTCCTTATATAGGTGGAAGGGGCTGGCTTACATGTAGAGTCCAAGTAGGATACAAACTTGTCCGGGTTCTACTCTAACTCAAATAAGTATTCGGGTGCTACTCAGACTCCTTAAGCCAGACTCCTGGGCCGGTCGTCATGATGGGCCACGGCCTACCTCCATATGGGTACCCATTTCCCATATCCACGACAGTCACCCCTGTACCTACTTCATAGCTAGCTTCATTGAATTTTGCATCAACATTTATCTTCAAAATACCCGGATCAGGTGGATGCCGGTTTTGCACCTTCTTAACCTGCTTGGGTATAGACTGCAACCCTGTAATTAAAAGATCAGTGGTAATATCAGTAGTCCATTTAATCGATTGTTTTATATTTCTAGAAACCTCTCCGTTGCATTTAGCGTTTCTCTCGCTCCATACTGCCCATGCACCACATAAAATCATAGCAGTATGATCAACTTTGAACCCGCTGTCATCAATCAAATCAAACGACCAGCTTCCTGGATGTATTTTAGGGATTCTAAGTCCAGTGCTTCCTTTAAATTCAGCCCAGAAATCTTTTGCCCACGGACACTCGAAGATCGCATGATAAATGTTTCACTCTTACCACAAAAATCACAGAAGCTTGATCGCTCCATGTGTCGATGGTGTAGGACAGATTTTGTCGGCACAAACTCCTTCAATACTCTCCACCAGAAGTTACGTACCTTGGGTGGTATAGATAGTGGCCAAAGTTTCCTCCACGACAAGGATAAATTTGCATCCGTGGACGAAGGCACACCAGCAACAGCTTGATCAAATTGAATCGATGATTTATATGCCGAGCTGACATAAAAATAACCCTGCCTATCTGGTTGCCATGCCCAAGTGTCCTCCATAAACATACCGACCGGGATCCTAAGAACCGCCTCCGCGTCCGAATGCATAAAGTTTTGTCGGACTTTATCTTCCCTCCAACAATTTGAGAATGGATCAAGGAGTTCTTCTACCATTGTAATATCACTGTTCGTTTCCCTCCTCAGAGGTTTTTTACCGTGGTTATCAGGAATCCACGGATCCTCCCAGGCCCTAATAGTGGATCCATCGCCAAGTCGTTGAGCTTCAGAGCCTCTCTCCCATGCAAAATAGGTCTCCACGTGTGTGAAGATCCTTTTCTCCTTGATACAGTCCTAAAATCTCCAGAATGGAAGTACTTGCCTTTTAAAACTCGAGCGCATAACGACTTTGGATTTGTAATGATCCTTCAACCCTGTTTAGCAAACATCGCTTGGTTAAATAGTTCGAGGTCCCTAAAACCCATTCCCCCATCACATTTGGGTATTGATGGAGGGATAATAACCCGGTAGGCCAACTCCAAGGTGTAACCTGGCCCAAAGGACGATGCGCAAGATCCGGCCGAGGATAGAGAAACTTCTGGAAGGCCCAAGTTTGTAGGCCTCGTAACCCGGATTGTGGGTTACGGTAAAGGAAAGTTAGGGTTTGTATGCGGTGTCCAGGTAGGATTCAGGGTGCGTCTTGGAGGGTAAGCCAGGGGGTACGGGTGCTTTATAAACCGACCCCTAGGTTTAGTTGAGAGAGATCTAAGAACCCTAGAAATATCGTTTGGTATCGAGCATCTAGTGTAACCCCAGAGTTGAGTTATTATATCAAGATCGGAGACTCGGCGACTTTGATTGCCGGCTACCAGATCGAGTTGCATCATGTTTTCCTCTGAGCTAAACCCTCTCCCAAACGCCTGTGTCGTCTTGCCCCAAGATCAGTTACCCCCGGTAACGTCTGCCGTGATTATCCCACGACAGTTGGCGCCCACCGTGGGGCCTGCGTCCAAAGGTGTTTACATCACGGGAGAAGCTCGGAAGAACATGGAGAATCTTGTCGTCGGCGAGATCTACATCGACCACAAAGGAGAAAAGACGGTGGACGATTCCGGCTGGGGGCCAGAATCGGATTACCTCGAATCCGGATCTGTCATGACAATCGGCCGGATCAGCGTCTTCATTGGTATGGTATGTACTTCCGGTTTGATCCCTGACAATTTTGGATCTGATTTTGTGTCAGGGGAAGCCACTTCTATCCGATCAGATGATGAAGAATCGATCGGAACGACATATCCGGCGGAAGAACCCATCGCGAAGTGGGAACAGCTGGAGGAGCCGGCATGGACCCCGCGCGACCGGGTCGAGAGAGAGGATGATACCGAGTCTATCCTGGATCTGCTGGAGAACCGGTACGAGGAGAATAACGCCGGAGAAGAACAGCATGAATTTACACCGAGTATCATACGCCGAGTTGCGGTCTACACCGCTCCCGCGGCCAATCTCAACCAAGAGAACGCAACCGCAGCAGCAGTCGGGGCGGCTCAGGCATTGGCCCAGCAGCAGGACGCGGCTAACGGAGACCCGGTTCTGGCCCGGGTTGATGGAGAGTCGGCATCAGTGACCAGCCGCGCAGCAGACGAGGAGTTGCACGCAAATACGTTCGGATTCCTGGGAAACCGGACACCAGGGGCGGGTCCTTCGAACCCGCGTCACCCGGCCTTATTCGATAATAATCTGATTCTAGACCCCACGGTTCTTGCAACGGTTATCACTCCAGAAAATGCAGCGGAACGTGTCAGGGATCTGGATGTGGCTCGTCGTGCGCTGGAACAGCAAAGAAGGCAAGTAGAGGCAGAAAGGCAAGGGATGGCCACGCGGCAGCGTGAGCTGGATGCGCTGGAAACCCGGCTCCGGGAGGAAACATCTAGAGCACATCAAAGGCATCAAACTAGGTTACCAGCAACGGGCAGGGTTATAAATCCGGCTACTTTATTTATCACACCTCAAGATCAGCCGATACCAGTGGTGAACCAGGGAACCGCACCCCAACCGGCAACAGCAGGGACACATCCGGCAAATGAGCGGGCCGGGTTACCCCCACCACAGGCTAGAATCACAACCGGCAACGATCTACCACCACCGCCACCACCACCGTTACGATTTCGCACACCAGCAGGTCACTACAACAATCCCATGGACAACGTGTATGCGGCAACACTCGCATTAAATCAAATCCCCGTGGGAGAGTCACCCCATGCAGAGAAGACCCGGCAAGCAATCGATCTGTTGCACACCGCGGTGGCGCAGCAAGCCAATTATCCGGATCATAGAAGTGAGATATACGGGACGCCATACACCAGTCAGCAACAAGGGAATATCCAAACAAGTTCGGCACGGCGGAGGGAAGAGCAGCAGCAAATGCCGCCTCCTCCCCGTGTTCAGGCAGCATCAGCAGCACACGCTGTTGTGGACAGTTCTAGGGCTCGGAGGGCCGCGGCCGGATCTGCAACGCATAGATTACCCGTAGCGCCGCCCCCGGCCGCGCCCCCCGCTGGGTCACATGTTTCTCGAGCAAGGCCGGCCTCGACCATTCTTGCGGGACCCAAGTGTCTCTCGGACAATATCAGAGCTGAACCTTACCCGGAGAAATTCAAAGAGCCAGGGAAGGTAGTGAATTACGAGCCAACTATGGATCCGGAAACATGGCTAAGTAGTTATGAGATGGCAATGTCGATTCGCAACGCATCCGAGAATCTCCAAGCCAAGTTCATGTACTTGATGATGTCAGAAGGAGAAGCAAAGTTGTGGTTCACCAATTTGCCGGAAGGATCGATCAAGTCCTGGGAGGAATTGAAGACCGCGTTTGTCAAGCACTTTCATGGGACGTGCAGGAAATTGTTCACTATTGATGACCTAGAGCGATGCGTCCAGAAGAAGGGAGAGTCGGCGCGCAGTTGGGTGCGCCGGGTTATGGAGATACTTCACTCGTCCACGGATATTCAGCCCAAGGATGCACTACAAGCTATGGCAAAAACATGCAAGTATATACCTTTAGTGCAAAAGTTAACTCGCATGAAATCAAGTCGAAATGCGTCGGAAGTTACAATGGGAGAATTGATGGATGCGTGCAACAAGCACGCTGCGACAGATACCACAGAGGAGGAAGCTGATGACAAAAAGGTAAAAGCAAACACAAGCAATAGCGGAATAACCGGCAATGGATCAGCACCGGGTAATAACGGAAATAGCCAGAACAAGCGCCCGTTTGAAGGAGGCTCCGAGTTTGTCGCCAACACAGAGGCCGGGTCTTCGAGACCCAGAGCAGAAGGAAATTTCAACGGAGGTAATCACAGTGGAGGAAACTATCAAGTACCACCAAGGCCGAGTAACAATTGGGACATATTCAGAATGGCATGCCCGAAGCACAGCAGGAACGGCAGGCCAGCTAACCACTCCTTGGAGCAGTGCGCTGACTTACAAAGATGGAAAAATGAGGAAGTGAACAGAGCTATGCGAGGTGCAGGACGGGGAGGAGGACCGGGTCCAGGGGAAACCCGGGCAACGGCCCACCCCCAGCTGGTAACCCGGCAGCTGGAGATCAAGGTAATAACCAAGGGGGGGCAGGAGGTTTCCAGGCTAACCCCAAACAGTTGGGTCAATATCATGTGCATACCACAGGAGGTTCTAACAAGGACAAAAAGATACTGAAGCAAGCGGTCAACTCAGTTTCGTCAGCTGTCCCGAGATACTTGAGATGGTCAGAACAGGAGGTAACATGGAGCAGAAGGGATCACCCAGAAAGAGTGGAACACCCGGGAGTCTTGGCATTAGTAGTCGCACCGTAGGTCAATGGGTATGAGCTGAAAAAGGTTTTGATGGATGGTGGAAGCAGCATCAATATACTGTATTGGGAAACCTTCCTACGTATGGGCCACAAGGAGTCTCAGCTACAAAAAAGCTCAACAATCTTTCATGGGATAGTGCCGGGTCATTCAGCGTGCCCCGAGGGAAAAATCGCATTGGATGTAGCTTTTGGGGAGTCAAGGGATAACTATCGAATTGAGTGGCTCACCTTTGAGGTAGTCAAGTTGCGCAGCCCTTATCACGCGTTATTCGGACGGCCGGCTTATGCCAAATTCATGGCTAGGCCGTGTTACGTGTATCTACAGCTAAAAATCCCGGGTCCCAAGAAGACCATTACCATACATGGAAATCGAGACATAGCAGCTGAATGCGATGAAGGAGACGCAGCAATGGCCGAGCAAGCCTGTAGAAAAGAAGAACTCAAGCACTACCGGTCTCAAGCAGACCCGGAGGACAGAACCACATCAAAAAGGCCGAGTACTGAAGGCGAAAGAGCAAAGTCCAAGGTAGCACAAGATACCAAAATGGTGGCTTTTGTCGAGGATGACTCCCCCAAACAATCCGCTATAAAAGAAGAAACTGCACGGCCGCTCACAACTAGCCACGTCATGGAAACACCTCACCCGGGTTGGCTAGTAAACCCGGTACTCATCATGAAAAAGTCCAACATGTGGAGAATGTGCATCGGTCACGCCAGCCCGGGACCAGTGCCCACGAAGAACTAAACAATGTAACGGGCAGCAGGTTTCAGACGCGCTCTTTTCCTACCCAGGGTACCTAAGGGGACTGGAAGGTTTTTAATGAGGCGGCCTGCTGATCCAAAACTTTCTCGCATCAATAAAGAAATGATTATCAAGTCCTATCTCGTTAGAGCCTGATTACAAGTAAGTAGTATCCATGTGACATCAATACTTCAGTATCATTAAGAACGTTGAGTGTATATAGGTCTCGGGGGCTGGTTGCTCAAGTAGCGCAGCCACAAACCCAAAGACCCGGCCTTGATTCCTATAAGTTATAAGGGCCGATTATTCGCAAACGAGTATGGCTGCAATCTTATAACTGGACAAAGGAGCCAAATTTTCTTGACTTTTCTTACTTAAGCTTGATGTGACTCGCACTAAAGTGGCACGATTTGTTCGCTTACGATTACAATCAGCCATGAAGCCCAATGGGACTTGTCTGACCCTGTTTTCGTATAGATGTAACAACATGGTATCCACGCGAAAGCCGGCTTACAGTACAAGATAGTCAAAAGGGTCATCTAAACCACAAGTTTATGCAGAGTACAAGGCTAATAGCCGGAAACTCAACGACTATCAAGCATAACTTCAGTACCTACACGGAATGGCTTTAGGTTTTCGACTCGGTAAAAAACAATTTGTTCTCTGAGAAAGGCCACAACCCCATGACTCGGACTTTGGGCCATGGGGACTGGGGACTTCGAAACAGAAACAAACTACTTGGCTATCGAAGTTCGAAAGACCCTACCATCCGAGTCTTGGGGACTTAAAGAAAAGTCCACTTATCAAAGCCCCTGATACTCGGAAAACCGAGTCTTACGAAGGGAGCCAAAAAGAGAGCCGGGTATCGAGAACAAGTTCAAAGAATAGACAAGTAGCACGATTATCAAAAGGCCATGAAAGCCGCAAAGTATATCACGGACTAAAAGTACGTTACAAATTGCGATACCAGTATCAGGGGTGCACAGGCGCACCATCAAAGGAAATACCAGCCCGCCGAGTCGGAGTCGATGAAATACCCGGGTTAAGAGCACCATCACCCGGGTGATTTCGAGTTGACCTGCGCTTGGTCATGGGCGACTCCTTCAAGCATGGCCAGTGGAACAACGTCAAGATAGCTCATGTATATCATTAAAGGAATATGAATTGAATGCGAGGAGGTGATATGAAACCTTGGAGGTGGCCTCTTGAGTTTTTCTCTTTGATCCGACTTTGACTGTCGGTTCCAGTTCCTCCTCGTCGCTGGCGGATTCTACTTTGCCGTCGGAGTTTTCTTCTTCGTCATCTTCTTGTTCTGGATATCATCAAAGTTATAGTTGGAAAATGAAGGGGTTATGATGAGCTTAAAGGAACCAAATAAAATCCGGAGAGCACCTTCGTCCGAGTTAACGGCTTCTTCTTGCTCCTCTGGACTTTCGGAGCTAGGAGAAGTGTTGATCTTCCAAAAATCATCATCAGCCTGAAAAGTATCAGTGTAAGGGTCATCAACTGTATCGAGTGGAAAGAGCAAAGGTAAAGACATCAAAATTGGGTTTTCACCTTGGGGGATGGGTTCTCGAGTGTGAAGGGCTCTAAGCCGGATATGTTCCGGATTATCTCAAGCTTTTCCGTCAGAAAGCCCTTGATAGTTTTATGAGTGTCACCAGCCGCGAAGATGTTGTCAGAGTACCGGAGCGGGTCTGTAGATTGCCCCGAATACTCGCACATCAACTTTGTGCGGATGGAATTGGGTTGGATCCGGAAGTCGACCCAAGTCTTCACCAGGTTGAGCCCGATGAGACCTTGGGCCACGAGAGTGGTGATTTTGGCTAGCAGAGGTTGGATTGCCTCCCTGTCCGAGTCAGGGGCAAAGGCACTAAATTTCTCAGAGATGTCAAGAAGGCCCTCTGAGTAACCCGGCAGCTTCTTTTGGCCGGGTGGGGAGGTGTCTTGGCAGTAAAAGTATGAGAGCTGCCAGTGCTTGACATGGGAGTTAAGGGTGAGGGGTGGCATCAGAGAATTCTTGCAGCGCTGGATAGAAACCCCGCCGCAAGCGAGAAGCGCCCCGTCACCGCTTTCGCGGCACGGTTTGCACTGAAAAAGCTCAATGAAAAGAGCCAGACTTGGCGGAGTGCACAAGTATGACTCGGAAAGGACGATGAAGTGGGAAATATTTAATACAGAATTAGGCCCGATGTCCAAAACGTGAAGGCCGTAATGGCTTAGAACATCACGGAAGAAAGGGTGACCCGGCGGACGGAAGCCCCGGGTCACATGTTCCACGAAACAGATTACCTCGTCTTTCGTCGGGGTAGGCCGGGTCTCCTTGCCCGGCACCCTCCACTGGATATCCTCTTGAGGAGGAAGAACTCCCAGCTCGACCAGCTCCTCCAACTTGGCCTTGGTGACCGTAGACCGCGCCCAGTTGGCGGATATGGAGTTGGTGGCTTTGGCTTTAGTTGGAGTTTTTCCCTGCTTTTTGGGAGCCATGTGGTCGACCTGCAAAGCACAAGGTAGGAGGATAAAAGGAATAAGACACGGAAGCTGTGAGCCGGCCAAGTACCGGTAAGGTAATACTGAGACACGAAAATTGTGTATTATCCGGGTGTCAGTTTGCAGAGTGAGGTTCGAACTATCCGGGTATCAAGTATTATAGCAAAAATTATGGGGATCTAAGCGTTGAAGGAGCTTTTGAGGATGATGGATGGCTGCACAGGCACTTAGCGTGAATAAAAGGAACTGGAAAGGGGAGGACTAGCCGGGTGATTGAGGCAAAGGCGGAAATTTTGAGTGGTTCGAGCCCAGATTGGAAATTCCATCTTCAGATTTGTGGCGAAATTAATGATTGCAGGTAGTAGGAGAGTGAATTGGAGTCTATATCTTATCTATTGGGCGAGCTAGAAAGAATACTAGCAACCTAATTCGGCATGGCCGAGAAATCATTGGCGGGTTGATTTGGATCTAATCTTAGGTGAAATCAAGAAATTGCAAGGGAAAATTAATGGATGCAAGAGGCTTACTGGAGGAGATCTGAGTGAAGCCTTGCGGAGGCAGATGGCGCAAGCCTGGTGTCCTTTTGCGGTTCCTGACGGGCCGGATGGAGATTTGCCGGTGGATCTTGGCGGCGGCGCGGGGTGAGCCGTGGCGGAGCGCAGCCTCCGGCCAATGGGCTCCGGTGATGTGCGCGGGATTTTCGTGGTGGCGCTCGGTGAGGATGAGCACTGAGGGAGAAAGGAAGAAGAGTGGGGGGAAATGAGCCGTTAGGGTTCGGGTTACCCCCAAGGAGCTTATTTATAGCGCGAGTGGATAAGCCCAGTTCAGCGGGCGGGAGCCGGGAGTTGCAGAGTAAACGGCTATCTATTTGATTTTTTGCAAGATGTGCTTTAAATGTTGAGCAAGGTGTCTGAACGAAAAGGAGAAAGAGATCCATCCCGTGATATCGGGGTCAATTATCAAGTATAGAATCTTGACATTTTGGGGTTCATACCTGGAGAGCTAAGCCAAGTACTTGGAGAAAAGCCGGGTTACTATATGGCCACCATGGAGTTAGGCCTAGCTATTTATCAAAGCACTTTAACCCGGCCTCCATACACTTGTTCGTTTGATATTTTTGCAGGGAATAGCAGGCGCTTCAAGGACGGATCCGTGAAGCCCAAGCTATTTTGGGGACTACTGATGGAGGGATAATAACCCGGTAGGCCAACTCCAAGGTGTAACCTGGCCCAAAGGATACTGCGCAAGATCCGGCCGAGGATAGAGAAACTTCTGGAAGGCCCAAGTTTGTAGGCCTCGTAACCCGGATTGTGGGTTACGGTAAAGGAAAGTTAGGGTTTGTATGCGGTGTCCGGGTAGGATTCAGGGTGCGTCTTGGAGGGTAAGCCAGGGGGTACGGGTGCTTTATAAACCGACCCCTAGGTTTTGTTGAGAGAGATCTAAGAGTCCTAGCAATATCGTTTTGTATCGAGCATCTAGTGTAACCCCAGAGTTGAGTTATTATATCAAGATCGGAGACTCGGCGACTTTGATTGCCGGCTACCAGATCGAGTTGCATTGTCGCACCCGGACTTCTAGAGGATACTCACCGTACGAACTGAACAGTATTTTGATTGGATTACGGGGCTTAAAGGCTCCCGCGTCCCCTTACGGGTAGGCCAGCACTTATGTGCGACAACCAACCGTTACTGTTCACCGTCGATGTAAACTATCCCGTAGAAATCTGGACACTACCATTGACGTACTTCATACCATACACACATGGTGCGTCAACGGTTTAGAACAAAAGGATAACACAACATGCCTCTAAGACACAAAAGATTGAAATAAGGTTGCAAATGGCCTTCACTAAGGCAGAAATAGCAAATACAATCATCCAGAGGACACATGTCCCAACATAGCATTCATTACATCAGCGGAAGCAATCAAAGGTGTCTGGGTACAGACAAATCCAACAGGCTTGAGAAGCCGGAGAAAATAAAGAAGACGAAGCCCATCCACGTAGGTCCTGGATCCAGCCCTGGTCCAGCTATCTACTCGTCTGCAGTCTCGTCAAACTCCACGAAGTAGCCATCCTGGTGGTCATCGTAGCCGTAGTCGTAGTCTGCGTAAACCACAGCCCCAAAGGGGTCAGTACAACAACGTACTGGCAAGCAAGACTCACAGTTCACCAAAGTGTAGCCCGTCAACACCAAGCACAGATGCCTTGGGATCAACGGAAGAAAAGGGTATGAAAGATGCTGCAACTGGCTGCACTAACCATCTACAGAACATACTACAACTTCCGGTGTAACAGAAAGAGATAAGATAGCGTATCGTAACCAACTATAGTTAACCACCAATCAAACCCATCCTGGATCTCGACCCTTATCCAAAGAAGCAATCCGAGGATAACTCACACAGTTGGATTAATGATGGATCAAGTTGTTGTGTCAATAAGCCTATTACTAGTCAAGTTATCACTAGTTAGGTGTAAGTTGTTCTGAGTACTTGTTAGCCAGTACTTTCACCAAGTCAACCATAACCACGGAAAACACGGCTTCTCGAGAAGATTTATCCCTGCAGGGGTGCACCAATTTGGCCGTACACGTAAGAATAACCCGCCAGATGGGAAGGCCTTTCCCACCAAGCGGGGCACTCAACACAACTCAACTCTTCTTCGCATCAAGCCCAAAGCACCACGTGCTGTGCGTGCGCGGCTAATCGAGCCCCCCGAAGAAAAGGAGGACCCTCATAGCACTGGAAGACCACGCCGCCCTAAATGCCGACTACAAAAATTCCACCCTGGCCTCGGGTTCGTACCTGCATATGCGTGCATCAAATGGAAAGCCCGAACTAAGTGTGGTGATTTGGACGAGATGCGGATCGAGTCAAATTGAGGGGGGCGCCCATACACGCTTCCCACATGCGGATAGTGCGCTCATCATGGATCAGTAGACAAGACCCTTTTCCTATTAGGGTCGACACTAGCAGGCCTCAAAACCACGCCGGGCCTCCTGCCGATGCCTTATCAGCAAATTATTATTACCTCAAATTAACAGGTGTTGTTTAACATCGAGCCCCAGAATATAACAGAATATAATAACAGAAAGTAACTGATAGCAGACTCGAGCAAAACAACCCTAAGCATGCTAGTAAGACACGGGCCCAAGCAACGAGGTTTTAGGACTGGAGGTGTGGCAATATCAGGGTTTAGGGTATCATGTGATAGGTTCGTAACAGAAGCAACGATACATAGGGCTCGCAAATATAGACAACGGAAAGTATCGGTAACCAATGTTGGAAGGAACACAATGGTTCATGTGAGTGATAACTTGCCTGCAAACCCAGTAGCCGGGTACTGAGCTAGATCCTCAGAAGGGGTGTCGTAAAGGTCGTCGGTATCAACGTCGTCGTCTATCCGAGAAGAAGCAAACAAACAAGGCAGAATATAAACAATCATTATCATGGCATAGTGCACAATCAAATATGATGCATGACAAGTTAATAGATGCATCAAAATAAACTAATTGATATGATAACACAATTTAAATGGACACATATGCAAGGTTGAGTTGCATATGAAAAGCCCATGGATTTTGGTTAGATTATTTGTTTTCCAACTAATCAACAGGTGCTAGAGGTTTAGTATGATGCATGCAAAAGGAAAACAGCAAAATAACAACATTAGAATCAAATTAAAATAGGGTGTAGCAATTTAGAATTTTATTATTAATTTAGGGAATTTTGGGTGCCTTAAAGGTGACACACAAGTAATTGTTGTTTTCAATCATTTAAATTGTTCAAAACAAATAACAAAGTTTATATTTGAAAAGAACATCAAATTTTAGTTGGATTACATGTTTCAAATATTGAAATAGGAGTTAGGATTATTTAATTATGAATTAAACAATATTAAACAAGTTTTAAATGAATTTAAAACAAGTTTGAATTTAATTGAATTTTTATTTGTTCAAAACATGAATTCAAACTCACATTTGAAAAGTTCACACTTTGATGGTTTGAAAACATATTTTGCATGTTCAAAAATATTTTATATTGAGAAAGATATGATTTTATCAAATTTAAATGAATTAAACAAGTATTAAAATATTTAGGCAATTTAAATTATTCAAACCAGAAAGCAAAAATTATATTTGAATAGGTTATTTGAATTAGCATTGAAAACATATTTTATTTGCATGATTTGGAATTATTATGAATTACTTATGAATTTTGGCAAAATACAATTGATTGATTTGAATTTAAATTTGAATTGCAATTTGAAAGTTCAAAACAGTACACAAACAGATTATTTGGAAAGGTTATGAAATTTGGATCAGAAAACATATAAAACTTTTAGTTATTGGAATTACAGAATAAAAGTTATTAAAGTTTGAAGTTTTAGTTTAAAATCTGTTATTTAAAATGATTTTGGAATTACAGAAATTCGCGCAGAAACTTTTCCTACTGCACTGCTAGCCAGCCCCAGCCACTGCAGTGTGGGCCTGGGGGGCCAGCGTGGCGCTGCGCGCCCGCGTGGCCGTGGGCGTCGCTGACTGGTGGGCCTCCTGCGCGGAAGCAAAAATGGCCAAAAAAGTTGGGCGCTTGCGGGGCTCGAACCCGCGACCATCCCCTGCGCGCACAAAGGCAGTGCCACTGCGCTAATGTTCAGTCAGTTGACAGGGTAACAGGCGCGAACAGGTTAAGGTGTTCCCCCCTGTTATCTGAAACTCGCGCGCGCGCGCTGACTGAAACTGCTGTCAGCAGCTGTTCGTTGCTCGCCGGCGGGGAGAGCACCGTGGACGTGCTCGCTGTGGTGGGTGTTGCATGCAGAGGTGTGCGCGGTTGCCGGGGAGTAACAGAGAGGGAAAAGGAGGGAGGATCGTGGATGCTCACCACCGTGTCGTCGTGGCAGAGGGCGGTGACGACAGAGTGACGGAGGCGACGGCGGCGGTGTCGTGGACGGCGGGGAAGGTGTGGTTGATCTCCGGTGGCGCTCCCGTGTCCGAAACGTAGAGGAAGAAGAGGGCTTTCGGTTTCAGGGACTAGGTGGGGGAGTGGAAGGCCATGGCGTCGACGACGGGCACGGGTTCAGAGGGGGGATGTCGCCGGAGGGGTTGCAGAGAGGGGGAGCTCGACGGGGAGAAGCAAACGACGGCGGCGGAGAGGGGAATAGAAACATAGGGGGCTAGGGTTTGACGGCGCGGCCCTAGGGCTGTTTTATAGCCCCCGGGAGTGCCTCCTGGCCGTCGGGTGGCCGCCGTGCTGCCGTGGAGGCCTCCGATGGACGCCGTACAGCTCGACGACGAGGAAATAGATCGAGTAAAAAAAACGAATCGTTATTTGCGTTAAGTTCCGGGCTGGGCCGCACGCCGAAGGGAAACGAGATAATGGGCTGGGCGCAGCCCGTTTCTCCTTGGCGCCAAAAATTGAAATTTTATTTTTTCTCTCTCCCTGTTTTTTTTTTGCTGAAATAGAATTTGGAAGAAATTGATGGGTTTATGGTTAGTGAAAAATTTGAGAAAAATCAGGGAAGCTCCTTAGGTCAATTACTAACAGTTGGTAACTTTTATTTTCAAAAGTTTAATTGTTTGATTGCTTTTTGAAATTTGAACCAAATTTGGGTGAAATTGTTAATATTAATAATCATTAATAAAACCAACATCTAAAATAGGGTAACCCCTAAGGTACTTAGGCAATTTGAATTGATTTGTTTTGGTATCAACATGATTTCAAAATGGTTCTGTTTTGGGTGCTTGGATTTGAATTTTTAAATGTGTTTGGAACATAAATAATTGATTTAAAGCCATCATTTTCACAAGTGTTCACTAAGGAAAAACATGGAACCAAATGGTTGTTATTATTTGTGATTTTTATTCAAAAAGTTGTAACAGAGCAAGTATGAAACCATTGTTTGAATAAGGTTTGAATTTGAGTTGTGAAAACAGTGGAAAACAATTGTAACAATTAAGAAACAAATACAAACAACATGGAAACAAAATGATGACATGATGCAATACTTAAATAAACATGCAACAAACATTCTAAGGGGATGATTTTTATACTTGGGATGTTACAAAACGCCCCCCCCCCCTTGAAGGAATCGCGCCCCGAGATTCCTACTGAGAAAGGAAAAGGTCCGGATACTTCTTGCGAAGATCCTCTTCGGTCTCCCACGTTGCCTCTTTATCGGAATGATGCGACCACTGCACTTTCAAGAACTTTGTGCTCTTGTTGCGAGTCTTACGCTCGGTCTCATCGAGGATACGAATAGGATGCTCCTCATAAGAGAGATCATCTTGCAGTTCGATGGAATCATGATTAACTGCACAATCTGGATCTTTGAAACACTTCTTGAGCTGTGACACGTGGAACACATCGTGCACTTTGGATAGCTTTTCTGGAAGTTCAAGACAATAAGCATTTTCTGCACGCCTTGAGAGAATGTTGAAAGGACCAATGTATCTTGGTGCAAGCTTTCCTTTCACACCGAAACGATGAGTGCCTCTGAGGGGAGTTACACGGAGATATGCCTTATCACCAGGTGCATAGATCATATCCCTGTGCTTGCTATCATAATAGCTCTTCTGACGAGACTGAGCAATCCTGAGATTGTCACGAATGATACGAACTTTCTCCTCGGCTTCCTTAACAATGTCAGGGCCTAAGAGTGAACGTTCACCAGCTCCAGACCAATTGATTGGACTCCTGCATCTGCGACCATACAGTGCCTCAAATGGTGGCATGCCTAGGCTTGCCTGGTAGCTGTTGTTGTAGGAGAATTCAGCATATGGAAGGCAATCCTCCCATTTCATGCCAAAGGAGATACCACATGCTCTGAGCATATCCTCGAGAATCTGATTGACTCTTTCGACTTGCCCCTGAGACTGAGGGTGATAAGCTGTGCTGAACAGAAGTTTAGTGCCCAATGCTTCTTGAAAGCTTTTCCAGAAATGAGAAGTGAAGATACTTCCACGGTCTGAGCTTATTTCCAATGGAACACCATGGAGAGGAACAATCTTTTCTGTGTAGAGTTCTGCTAACTGGCTAGCTGAGATAGTTTCCTTGACAGCAAAGAAGTGAGCTACTTTAGTGAGACGATCAATAACAACGAAGATTGCATCGTTGCCCTTTTTGGACTTTGGAAACCCAGTAACGAAGTCCATTTCAATCATGTCCCACTTCCACTCAGGAATTTTGAGAGGTTGGAGTAGACCTGCTATTTTCTGATGGACTGCCTTAACACGTTGACAAACGTCGCATTCAGAAACGTATTGAGCAATTTCACGTTTCATGCCAGGCCACCAATACAGAGTCTTAAGATCCTGGTACATCTTTGTACTTCCAGGGTGAATGGAGAGAGGAGTTTCATGAGCCTCCTTGAGAATGGTATCTTTTAGACTTTGAACTTGAGGAACTGCAATGCGTCCTTCAAAGAACACAGTTCCTTTATCATCAACTGAGAAGGACTTGAATTTCTCCTTGCCTTCCTTGATGTGCTCAACCATCTTCTTGATTTCAGTATCACGAAGTTGTTCAGAACGAATCTTGTCCTCGAGAGTTGGACTGGCTGTCAAGCTAGCAAGGTAGCCTTGAGGAACAAGACCAAGGTTCAGCTTCTGGAATTCTTCATGAAGTGGAGGTTGGCTTTCCATGATCATGAGGTTATTGCAATAGGATTTGCGACTGAGAGCATCGGCCATAACATTAGCCTTGCCTGGAGTGTAAGAAATGGTGAGATCAAAGTCTTTAATCTTCTCAATCCATCTCCTTTGCCTGAGGTTCAGATCTGGTTGAGTGAAGATGTATTTCAGACTCTTGTGATCGGAAAAGATTTCAGTTTTGTTACCCAACAAGTATTGTCTCCATTTCTTGAGGGCAAACACAACTGCTGCTAGCTCAAGATCATGTGTGGGATAGTTTTGCTCACGTGGGTTCAACTGACGTGAAGCATAAGCCACAACTTGACGTTCTTGCATAAGAACTGCTCCTAGGCCTTGGAGAGATGCATCACAGAATATCTGGAAAGGTTTGGTAGTATCTGGGCCAACCAGACCTGGGGTGGAAGTGAGTTTAGTCTTCAGGAGATTGAAACTCTCATCACACTGTGGAGTCCAAATGAACTTTTTGTCCTTCTTTGTGAGATCAGTGAGAGGTTTGGCAATCTTGGAAAAGTTTTGGACGAAACGACGGCAATAGCTAGCCAAGCCAAGAAAACTTCTGACTTGCTTCACCGTCTTAGGGGGTTTCCAATCAACAATTGCGTTAACCTTTTCCGGGTCAATGGCTATGCCCTTGGCAGAGATGACATGACCAAGTTAAGCAACTTCTGGAATCCAGAAATCACATTTGGAGAACTTGGCATACAGACGATGCTCGCGAAGTTTCATGAGAGTGAGACGAAGATGTTCTCCATGTTCTTCCTCGGATTTTGAGTAGACTAGAATGTCATTGAGATATACCACAACGAACTTGTCGAGGTATTCATGGAAGACAGAATTCATGAGTCTTGAGAACGTTGCCGGTGCATTGGTGAGACCAAAGGACATGACGGTGTATTCATATAGACCGTAACGAGTGGTGAAAGCTGTCTTTGGAATATCTTCCTTTCTGATCTTTATCTGATGGTAACCCATCCTCAAGTCCAACTTTGAGAATATTGAGGCTCCAGCAAGTTGATCAAAAAGATCATCGATACGAGGAATTGGATACTTGTTCTTGATGGTTTTCTCGTTGAGAGGACGATAGTCAACCACGAGTCTTTTTGTTTGATCCTTCTTGGCAACAAACAGAGTTGGGCAACCCCAAGCGGAGGAACTAGGCTGAATGTAAATTTTCTCCATGTACATATCGATTTGCTCCTTCAACAATTTCAGTTCAGGAGGAGCTATCTTGTATGGATGCTTAGAGATTGGAGCAGTACCTGGTTCAAGCTCGATCACGAACTCAACTGCTCTGTCCGGAGGCATCCCTGGCAACTCTTCTGGAAAGACGTCAGGGAATTCACAAACCACCGGAACATTTTCAAGCAGAGGTAGAGGTTTAGCATCCAGGGTGTACAGCTGAACAGAACTTGATTCACTTGGAGAATAGACTATCTGGCCGGAAGGGTGGAACAGAGTTATTGACTTCTTAGCACAATCAATCGTAGCTTTATTGGCCTTCAACCAATCCATGCCAAGGATTACATCAATGTCAGAATTGCCAAGCAGAATGAGGGAAGCAAGGAATATGTGACCTCCAATCAAGATCTGATTCTCGTGACTGATCTTGGAAGTTTGCATAGTTGCTCCAGGGGAGTTTACTACTAGCGGGGAACCCAAACCAACAAAAGGTAGTTTAACTGCTGTCGCAAAGATCTTTGACACGAACGAATGCAATGCTCCGGTATCAAACAACACTTTAGCTGGGTTAGAGTTTACGGGGAATGTACCGAGAACGACGTCAGCAGCTTCCTCAGCTTTGTCGGCCTTGATATGATTCACCCTCGCGGTCCTCCCGACAGGCCTGTTGTTGGAGTTGAAGGCTTTAGCCGGGGGAGCACGAACCATTGCCTGGTTGGTGTTGGGGCGAGGAGGTGGTGGAGGTAGCTGCCTCTGAGTGCACTTATCAGCGTAGTGCCCAGTCTCCTTGCACTTGAAGCAACTGACGACACGAGGAGGAGCTGGCCTTGGCTGCCCCATTGGAAACCTCTGACCCTGCATCTGAGATGGGTTGGGTGGGCGGGGACCAAAGCCTGGAGAAGCTTGGGCATTTGGAGCCCTAGTGACAGCACTGTTTGGCACCCAGATGCGGCGCTTCTGCGGAGGGGTGGTCATGTTGGAGGAGGAACCACCCTCACGCGAGTGCTTGCGGGACTCTTCGAACGCCTTGCGCCCATTCTCCTCATTGAGCGCTGTGTTCACGAGCTCCACGAAGTCCTTGCACTTGATGTTGGTGAGAGCGTACTTCAGTTCCGGGTTAAAACCTCGGCGGAACCTTGCCATCTTCTTGGCTTCAGTGGACACCTCGTCACCGGCGTATCGAGCGAGACGATTGAACTCGTTCTGGTAGCCGAGGACGTCCAGCTTGCCCTGTTTGAGAGAGCAGAATTCCTCCCGCATCCTTTCCATGAGACCATCTGGGATGTGGTGCTTCAGGAAGGCATCCTTGAAACAACCTCAGGTGATAGGATAGCCAGCCCTCATGGTCTGGTAGTTCTCCCACCAGGTAGCTGCCTGACCCTTCAGTAGGTAGGTGGCATACTTGACCTTATCTTCCTCAGCAACATGAGCAATCTCCAGAGCCCTGTCCATCTCCCTGATCCAGTCATCAGCATCGAGAGGCTCACGTGTTGCCACGAAAGCTCTCGGCCCCATGCTCAGAAACTCCTTGATGCTGACTCGCGGAGCATTCTGGTTGTTGTGCTGGTTAGCCTGGATCTGGGCCATCTGAGCCACGACCTGAGTCATCTGAGTCAACAGCTCCGTGAGCGGAGGTGGTTCAGGCGGGGAGTTCCTGGTTGGAGGCATCCTGAACAGAAATGCATTTTAGCACAATAACAGCAAAGGATAGACTTGGTAACCGAAAGAGAGATTATTCCGACGCATGAATAGATAACCAACAGGTACATCATCACATGTTCAAATACATCAGAATATCCAACACACCATAAATGGTTCGAAATACAAGGATAACTAAACATAGCTAGGAATGGATACATCGGTACTCCCATGCTCATCACGCAGGACGGCGGCGAGTAGTACGACGAGAGATACGGTGCGGAGGAATCCCACGGAAGTAGGTATGACGACGATCCACGTAGAGCGGGACTGCTCTGAGAGCAACTCTCGGTGTGGTGAAGTAGAAAGCGTCGTCTCCCTGTGCTCCATAGCGGGGAATCCCTGTGTAACCAGCTCCGAGGTCGAGAAGTGGACCTCTGATCGGCTCGTAACCTCCAGCATCTGGCAACGGAAGACCAGCTGGCTGAGTGAAACGTGCAAAGCGCTCGTCTCGAACGAAGTCTGTGGTGTACGTCGCCAGACGAGTGAGAGCAAGGTGGAGCTGCTCCCTGACTGAGGCTAACTCCTGAGAAAGTGTGGAAGCAACTGCGTCACTGTGCCTCACGAACTGGGCAGTGGTGTGCAGCCTGGAGCTATCAGACTCGTAGGTATCCAGGTTGCCGTGGAGAGTGAAGTGAACTCCCGCCGACGTGATGTAACCACGGGGGATGTGACGATAGATAGAATCGTCAAACCCCCAGTAGTCAGCACGGAGGACGGTGAGACTCACGTAAGCTGCCTGCTGCACGGCCATATCCACTGTGGAACCTACTGCCTCGTAGCGGTGGACAACGCTCCTGCCATCATCCGACAGAATGTAGACGATAGCCCGGTAGTAGGTCTGGTCAAACTCTCGCTGCTGCTCGTAGACCTGGTACTCTGGTGCCCAATGGAACCCCAGATAAGTCACCATGTCTCTCAGCATCTCCGGATAACCGGCGGTGCTCTCACAGCGAGTCATCCGAACCACCTGCGGGAAGAACCTGAGATCCATCTGCAGATGATTTGGGAGGTTCTGATTAGACTCCGGTAGAATAAAATGAAGTGGAAAACAACATCAAGGTTTCAACGGACGAAAGGTTCTTTAGAAGAATAGGATATCGAAGCAACATCGGGACAACGAGACCAAAAGTCCTGAGGTACTACGGAAAACCCAAAACACGTGAAATCCTAACTTGAAAGTTTAGGTGAGAACAGAAAACAACGTTGCACTTCCTTACCAGAAAAGGGTGGGTGGGTGGGGAAAGAAGAAAAATGGCAGAATTCCTACTCTCACGTTTCGTTTTTCCTATATAGCTACAAAATATTTTCTAGACTCAACTGCGACCAGTAAAAAGGGATCCTATAGGCAAACAGGCTCTGATACCATTTGTCGCACCCGGACTTCTAGAGGATACTCACCGTATGAACTGAACAGTATTTTGATTGGATTACGGGGCTTAAAGGCTCCCGCGTCCCCTTACGGGTAGGCCAGCACTTATGTGCGACAACCAACCGTTACTGTTCACCGTCGATGTAAACTATCCCGTAGAAATCTGGACACTACCATTGACGTACTTCATACCATACACACATGGTACGTCAACGGTTTAGAACAAAAGGATAACACAACATGCCTCTAAGACACAAAAGATTGAAATAAGGTTGCAAATGGCCTTCACTAAGGCAGAAATAGCAAATACAATCATCCAGAGGACACATGTCCCAACATAGCATTCATTACATCAGCGGAAGCAATCAAAGGTGTCTGGGTACAGACAAATCCAACAGGCTTGAGAAGCCGGAGAAAATAAAGAAGACGAAGCCCATCCACGTAGGTCCTGGATCCAGCCCTGGTCCAGCTATCTACTCGTCTGCAGTCTCGTCAAACTCCACGAAGTAGCCATCCTGGTGGTCATCGTAGCCGTAGTCGTAGTCTGCGTAAACCACAGCCCCAAAGGGGTCAGTACAACAACGTACTGGCAAGCAAGACTCACAGTTCACCAAAGTGTAGCCCGTCAACACCAAGCACAGATGCCTTGGGATCAACGGAAGAAAAGGGTATGAAAGATGCTGCAACTGGCTGCACTAACCATCTACAGAACATACTACAACTTCCGGTGTAACAGAAAGAGATAAGATAGCGTATCGTAACCAACTATAGTTAACCACCAATCAAACCCATCCTGGATCTCGCCCCTTATCCAAAGAAGCAATCCGAGGATAACTCACACAATTGGATTAATGATGGATCAAGTTGTTGTGTCAATAAGCCTATTACTAGTCAAGTTATCACTAGTTAGGTGTAAGTTATTCTGAGTACTTGTTAGCCAGTACTTTCACCAAGTCAACCATAACCGCGGAAAACACGGCTTCTCGAGAAGATTTATCCCTGCAGGGGTGCACCAATTTGGCCGTACACGTAAGAATAACCCGCCAGATGGGAAGGCCTTTCCCACCAAGCGGGGCACTCAACACAACTCAACTCTTCTTCGCATCAAGCCCAAAGCACCACGTGCTGTGCGTGCGCGGCTAATCGAGCCCCCCGAAGAAAAGGAGGACCCTCATAGCACTGGAAGACCACGCCGCCCTAAATGCCGACTACAAAAATTCCACCCTGGCCTCGGGTTCGTACCTGCATATGTGTGCATCAAATGGAAAGCCCGAACTAAGTGTGGTGATTTGGACGAGATGCGGATCGAGTCAAATTGAGGGGGGCGCCCATACACGCTTCCCACATGCGGATAGTGCGCTCATCATGGATCAGTAGACAAGACCCTTTTCCTATTAGGGTCGACACTAGCAGGCCTCAAAACCACGCCGGGCCTCCTGCCGGTGCCTTATCAGCAAATTATTATTACCTCAAATTAATAGGTGTTGTTTAACATCGAGCCCCAGAATATAACAGAATATAATAACAGAAAGTAACTGATAGCAGACTCGAGCAAAACAACCCTAAGCATGCTAGTAAGACACGGGCCCAAGCAACGAGGTTTTAGGACTGGAGGTGTGGCAATATCAGGGTTTAGGGTATCATGTGATAGGTTCGTAACAGAAGCACCGATACATAGGGCTCGCAAATATAGACAACGGAAAGTATCGGTAACCAATGTTGGAAGGAACACAATGGTTCATGTGAGTGATAACTTGCCTGCAAACCCAGTAGCCGGGTACTGAGCTAGATCCTCAGAAGGGGTGTCGTAAAGGTCGTCGGTATCAACGTCGTCGTCTATCCGAGAAGAAGCAAACAAACAAGGCAGAATATAAACAATCATTATCATGGCATAGTGCACAATCAAATATGATGCATGACAAGTTAAGAGATGCATCAAAATAAACTAATTGATATGATAACACAATTTAAATGGACACATATGCAAGGTTGAGTTGCATATGAAAAGCCCATGGATTTTGGTTAGATTATTTGTTTTCCAACTAATCAACAGGTGCTAGAGGTTTAGTATGATGCATGCAAAAGGAAAACAGCAAAATAACAACATTAGAATCAAATTAAAATAGGGTGTAGCAATTTAGAATTTTATTATTAATTTAGGGAATTTTGGGTGCCTTAAAGGTGACACACAAGTAATTGTTGTTTTCAATCATTTAAATTGTTCAAAACAAATAACAAAGTTTATATTTGAAAAGAACATCAAATTTTAGTTGGATTACATGTTTCAAATATTGAAATAGGAGTTAGGATTATTTAATTATGAATTAAACAATATTAAACAAGTTTTAAATGAATTTAAAACAAGTTTGAATTTAATTGAATTTTTATTTGTTCAAAACATGAATTCAAACTCACATTTGAAAAGTTCACACTTTGATGGTTTGAAAACATATTTTGCATGTTCAAAAATATTTTATATTGAGAAAGATATGATTTTATCAAATTTAAATGAATTAAACAAGTATTAAAATATTTAGGCAATTTAAATTATTCAAACCAGAAAGCAAAAATTATATTTGAATAGGTTATTTGAATTAGCATTGAAAACATATTTTATTTGCATGATTTGGAATTATTATGAATTACTTATGAATTTTGGCAAAATACAATTGATTGATTTGAATTTAAATTTGAATTGCAATTAGAAAGTTCAAAACAGTACACAAACAGATTATTTGGAAAGGTTATGAAATTTGGATCAGAAAACATATAAAACTTTTAGTTATTGGAATTACAGAATAAAAGTTATTAAAGTTTGAAGTTTTAGTTTAAAATCTGTTATTTAAAATGATTTTGGAATTACAGAAATTCGCGCAGAAACTTTTCCTACTGCACTGCTAGCCAGCCCCAGCCACTGCAGTGTGGGCCTGGGGGGCCAGCGTGGCGCTGCGCGCCCGCGTGGCCGTGGGCGTCGCTGACTGGTGGGCCTCCTGCGCGGAAGCAAAAATGGCCAAAAATGTTGGGCGCTTGCGGGGCTCGAACCCGCGACCATCCCCTGCGCGCACAAAGGCAGTGCCACTGCGCTAATGTTCAGTCAGTTGACAGGGTAACAGGCGCGAACAGGTTAAGGTGTTCCCCCCTGTTATCTGAAACTCGCGCGCGCGCGCTGACTGAAACTGCTGTCAGCAGCTGTTCGTTGCTCGCCGGCGGGGAGAGCACCGTGGACGTGCTCGCTGTGGTGGGTGTTGGATGCAGAGGTGTGCGCGGTTGCCGGGGAGTAACAGAGAGGGAAAAGGAGGGAGGATGGGGGATGCTCACCACCGTGTCGTCGTGGCAGAGGGCGGTGACGACAGAGTGACGGAGGCGACGGCGGCGGTGTCGTGGACGGCGGGGAAGGTGTGGTTGATCTCCGGTGGCGCTCCCGTGTCCGAAACGTAGAGGAAGAAGAGGGCTTTCGGTTTCAGGGACTAGGTGGGGGAGTGGAAGGCCATGGCGTCGACGACGGGCACAGGTTCATAGGGGGGATGTCGCCGGAGGGGTTGCAGAGAGGGGGAGCTCGACGGGGAGAAGCAAACGACGGCGGCGGAGAGGGGAATAGAAACCTAGGGGGCTAGGGTTTGACGGCGCGGCCCTAGGGCTGTTTTATAGCCCCCGGGGTGCCTCCTGGCCGTCGGGTGGCCGCCGTGCTGCCGTGGAGGCCTCCGATGGACGCCGTACAGCTCGACGACGAGGAAATAGATCGAGTAAAAAAAAACGAATCGTTATTTGCGTTAAGTTCCGGGCTGGGCCGCGCGCGGAAGGGAAACGAGGTAACGGGCTGGGCGCAGCCCGTTTCTCCTTGGCCCCAAAAATTGAAATTTTATTTTTTCTCTCTCCCTGTTTTTTTTTTTTTTTGCTGAAATAGAATTTGGAAGAAATTGATGGGTTTATGGTTAGTGAAAAAATTGAGAAAAATCAGGGAAGCTCCTTAGGTCAATTACTAACAGTTGGTAACTTTTATTTTCAAAAGTTTAATTGTTTGATTGCTTTTTGAAATTTGAACCAAATTTGGGTGAAATTGTTAATATTAATAATCATTAATAAAACCAACATCTAAAATAGGGTAACCCCTAAGGTACTTAGGCAATTTGAATTGATTTGTTTTGGTATCAACATGATTTCAAAATGGTTCTGTTTTGGGTGCTTGGATTTGAATTTTTAAATGTGTTTGGAACATAAATAATTGATTTAAAGCCATCATTTTCACAAGTGTTCACTAAGGAAAAACATGGAACCAAATGGTTGTTATTATTTGTGATTTTTATTCAAAAAGTTGTAACAGAGCAAGTATGAAACCATTGTTTGAATAAGGTTTGAATTTGAGTTGTGAAAAAGTGGAAAACAATTGTAACAATTAAGAAACAAATGCAAACAACATGGAAACAAAATGATGACATGATGCAATACTTAAATAAACATGCAACAAACATTCTAAGGGGATGATTTTCATACTTGGGATGTTATAAACCGACCCCTAGGTTTAGTTGAGAGAGATCTAAGAACCCTAGCAATATCATTTGGTATCGAGCATCTAGTGTAACCCCAGAGTTGAGTTATTATATCAAGATCGGAGACTCGGCGACTTTGATTGCCGGCTACCAGATCGAGTTGCATCATGTTTTCCTCTGAGCTAAACCCTCTCCCAAACGCCTGTGTCGTCTTGCCCCAAGATCAGTTACCCCCGGTAACGTCTGCCGTGATTATCCCACGACAGGTATGGCAATTTCCTACCACTTGCTCCAGTGCATTTTGCGCTTGTGTTCATCATCACCCCACCAGAACCTAGCAATTATACTAGTGATGTTCTTCACCAACATTTTTGCCAATTTGAAACAACTCATCGAGTAAGTTGTACTAGCCTGGCATATTGCTTTGATCAACACTTCTCTACCTGCACTATTAAGATGTTGAGGAACCCATCCGTTTACTAACCTCTTAATCTTCGTCAGAATTCCCTCAATAAATCGTCCGAGGATCTTCCCACCGCAATAGGAAGTCCCAGGTATTTTTTCACTAGTGCTTCATTTGTAATATTCACCATTGCATGAACATCTTCTTTCATATCTATGGAGCAATTAGCACTAAAAAGATTGCTGAATTGGACTTATTCACTAGCTGACCCGATCCAATATGATATCTCTCGAGAATCTGATTGATCCTTTGGCTGCCTGCCAGACTTGCTTGAGTGAAAATAAGGCAATCATCGGCAAACAATAGATGAGATATCCATGGAGAATGTATCTTAACTCTCACACCACGGGCTAGATGTCCTGTACCGAAATACTTCAATAAACAAGTTAGTACCTCAGAACATAAAAGAAAAAGATAAAGACTTGTAGGATCCCCTTGTCTGATTCCCCTTGATGGTTGAATTTTTTTTTAGAAAGAACACCATTAACCTGAACTGAGAATGAGGCCGATTCCACACAGGCCATAATTCTATCGATCCATTTTTCTGCAAAACCAAGTTTCTCCATAATCCTTCTCAGATAGATCCATTCCACATGATCATATGCCTTTGCCATATCGAGTTTTATCCCACAGTCTCCTGTTTTACCTTTATTCCTCTTCAGCTAATGGATACACTCATAAGCCGTGAGCATGTTGTCCGTAATTAATCTTCCCGGGACGAACGCACTTTGCTCCTTAGAAATAATATCCTCCAATATTGGTCTTAGGCGTAAGGCAAGAAGCTTGGATGCAATTTTATAGAGCACATTACATAGCGAGTTAGGACGGTATTGGGTTAAGTCCTTTGCATCCTTAACTTTTGGAATTAGCACCAGAATGGTCTCATTTATCTCCGGAGGCATATGACCCGTATCAAAAAAATTAATAATGGCTTCCGACACGGGAATTTTCAGAATGTTCCAGTGTCTAATGTAAAAAATCAGCCGTAAAACCGTCAGGTCCGGGGGACTTGTTAGGATGCATCATAAACAGCGCCCGCTCGACCTCCATCATAGAAATTTGTTTACAAAGGTTATCATTCATAATATCGTCCACTTCCATAGTCCGTAATTAGGTATGGATTAACACCTTCATCTGATGTAAACAGTGATTTATAGAACCTTGACACCGCATTTTCCAATCCAGCTTGAGAAGAAACCACTATTCCGTCCTCCAATTTTAAGGATTTAATCCTATTAATGCGTGCTCTCTCTCCTTTTCTCTCGCAACCACTGGATTCTAGACCGTTGTTTAGCCATAGTCACCTTTTCATTCCTGAAGAGAACCTCAAGAAGTCGTCCCCCAATGCCGCTAATGTCTTCATCAAGGATAGTGATGCCGGCCCCCAAGCTTGGAATTGGCAGGTGAAACAGATCAGTGAGTCGGACTACTCCCTCTGCTTCCCGACCAAGGAGGTGATGCGCATGGCGATGCGCGGCGGGTGGCTGGTGTTGCCAAGGTCCAAGCGACGGGCCATTGTGTACAAGGCGGTGGGGGAACCGATGGCTTCAGAGACGTTGGAAGAGATTTGGCTTTGGCTGCATGATGTGCCGGGGCCGCTGAGAGACGAGAAGATTATGTTGGGAGCTACATTGGAGTTGGGTTGTCCCCTCAAGGTCAACACGAAGGCTCTGTCCATTGAGTTTGCTCCAATTCTGATGAAGTTTGTGTGTCGCAAACCTGTGCGGATCAAGCCCTTCATCGTGCTCTTCGTCAACCTGCAAGGCTACAAGATTAAGGTGACTAGGGAGGGCGGGGACAGACTGTCGGAGGACCCCCTGCCTCCTCCGCTGCCTGGTAATGATGGTAAGGATGATGATGGTGCTGATGTATCGGAGGACAGCACGGACGAGGTTGGGGAGGACTTTAACGGCCGCCACAGGAAGAAGAACAAACGATCTCCGGCGTTGCAGCCGGTCTCGGAGAAGGAAGGGAGACATAGGTCAGTCTCGGGGGCCGGGGAGGCGGTCTCTGACGTGGCCGCCGAGTGCTCTCTCCTGCGGAAGGATAAGGGCGGGGTGGAGGCGGTAGCTCTCCCTGCCTCCATGTTCTCACAATATGGCACGAACTTGACCCCGGAAGGGGATGTTTTCTCAAAGCTTGGTGCTCTGGTTGCGTCTGCAGATGTGGAGGATTCGGCGGGTTCCCCTATGTCGTCCAACCCTAGTGGTACTTCTCAGCTGCAAGGTACTGGCCGTCTAAGTGCTGGATTGCTGAACCCTGGCATCGAACCTTGTGATGCGGATGCTAACTCTAGCCGGGCGCGGGGGAGGAGAAGTAAGAAGAACGCTGATCGCCCCTCTAGGTCTGCCTTCTCAAGGAAGACGTGGCGGTGGTCGAGGACTCGCATCTGTGTGGACTTCAGGCACCCTCCCCTTCTTCCGCGATAGGGACGTTCCTCATGGCGCTGGTCGTCCCGGAGCTCTCGACCATGGTGGCTCGGGGCCTCCGGTCGAAGGAGACCACGGTGGAGATCGTCTGCTCCAGTGCGAGGGCTGCGGGTGCGGTGGATGGTACCATGGTGGACCGCGCGGCGACGTGGGATAGGCCGCCTACTGCCGAACCTCCTTCAGGTACGATTTTGGACCCCATCTTCTCTATTCTTCAGGATATAACGGATGCACACTTTCTCTCAGTTGCTTCGGATTGTGGGGTTGCTTTTCTGGGGGCGGAGGGGCCCCCCGCGGAGACGCTGTCATTAATCCGTGCCAACGAGCTTGCGCAGGCGGTGCTCGCTGCTGCTATGGTGTGAGTGCAGCAGGAGGCCGCGGCGGCCTAGGTAGCAGCGTCGGTGGCAGTGCCCAACCCTGAGGGGGGGACGGGTTTGACGATGTCGGAGGGGGACATGGCGGCGCGTGCTGCCGCGCCAGGGAGCTCTGCGCGGTGCCGGGCCAAGTCGACGTCTCCTACGGGACGTGTGTCGAAGACGCTGGTGGTTGAGGAGGGTTCGGTTGCCCCCGCGTAGTCCATGGTGGTCGGGGATGCGCCTGCCGCGAGGGGGCGTCAGAAACGATCTAAGGTTGTGTTTGGTTTAGGGGATATCCCCCAAGTGGTTAGTGGTAGCCTTTTTTTTGTGGTTGTCAGCCGTTTGGTTGAGAGGATGGAGGATGGGGATAGCCAGATTTCTGGAATATACCCCCGAAACGGTGGCTCCGCTCGTCTGGCGAAATCTCACGGATGGCGCTAAGGGCATCTCCAGTCGTTGCAACCGCCCAGCACAAGAAAATCACATGAAAAAGCACAAACGGCGCAAAATCAAAACCCGGGGCAAGGTCATTTACCAGCCGTAGCCCACCCAACCAGCAAAAATGGGGGCTTTTGCATGCAAAGTGGGGCAAAAGTAGGAGAGAGAGGCATCTTTGCATGCAAAGTGGGCCAAAAGTATGAGAAAAGTTCCTTTTTGAATGCAAAGCGGCGCATTTTGCCCCAGGCTAAATCCAAGGGGCTGGGTTTGGCTTGGGTACGCCGGTGCAAAAACGGCGCTTTTCAGCTCCTGGGGCTGACTGGTGAAATTCGGGGCTAAAACGACGCTTTTTGACACAAAAAGTGGCCCTGGGGGCGTTGGGGGACGGCTGGAGATGTCCTAACCACTTTTTCTGCAGGCGAATATACCCCCCAAAACGGTGGCTCCGCTCGATCCGGCGAAATCTCGCGGATGGCGCTAACCACTTTTTCTGCCCCCTGCAGCCTCACCCCGAAATACTTTTTCCGCACCGATTTGCTGGTTCACCGCCCGCGGAAGAAAAGAAAATCCTCGGCCTTATCATTTTCCCTCAAATTCTCCTCGCTTTCCTCTCACCAACCAGAGGAGACGGCGACCAAAAATTCAAGGGGTGCACGAGGCGACCTCGGCGGAACTGCTAAGGACGGCGGCGGCGTGTCTCTTCCTCTCCCCTTTGATTCCCTTGGCCAGCAGCGAGCTTCTCCTTCCCAGCACCCCACTCTTACGCTTGGCAAACAGGGGCGACGACGACAGTATATCGACGGCGGGGGTCGAGGAGACCAGGCAGCGGCGACGGGAGACTCCAGGACGGTTGCGCGAGGTATACTCCTTCCTCTCCCCTCTACTTTTTGGTGGGCGACGTGACCCCTCCTCCCCGGCTCACCTCTCTCTCTTGGTACACGTCGGGGGACATCTGCACGCGGAGCAGGGATGCAGGCGGACGTCCGCCAGCGTCTATACGTTCGGGCCATCCCGTCCGCCAACATGACTCGTGTGTACAATTTTACTAATCCATACTTTGATTCGTTTTCCGTTGTAGCGTATTGAAGCTGGCGGATGCCGGATGGGCCGCCCCGTCCAGCGGACGGGCTTGCATCCCTGTCGCGGAGTTGGCCTGCAGGAGCGCGAGGCAGCGGCCGTTCGTTTCTCTGTCTCTGCCTGGCAGTCCCGATCCAAGCATGTGGCCTTCTGTGCCTGGGAGTCCCGACCGGGACGTGGCCTCGGAGTCCAGCTCGTCTCTGCCTGCTATTCCCTCTATATCCTTTCTCTAATCTTTTTTTTTTCTTTGCTTTGCACAGGAGTAGAAGATGGAATAGTAGATCAGCGACCTAGCAGACAACTTGTGGATTGCTTAACTTTGAAGGCTCATATATATGGTTATAACCACATCCACATATCATCCTTTCAACCAAACATAAAATTGGCTCATCCCATATCCACAACCAAACAAAAAAAGTGGCTATCCATAACCAGGTGGTTGGGGATGCCCATATCCCCTAAACCATACCCTCCAAACCAAACACACCCTAAGTGTGCGGCGCCGTAGGGTAGGCGTCCAGCAACCCACCAAGCACGGGCTTTAGGGCTAGTTATTTAATTTGTATCCTTTTTTGGAACATCGGAGGGTTCCGACGTGCGGGGCACGTTACCCTCTTAAAAGACCTTCTCCTCAAGCATAAAATCGACATAGTATGCCTTTAGGAAACCTTCAAGGAGGACTTCTGGATCATGAACCAGACGCCCTTATTACGGGGACAAGTTCTACTGGTGCTGGCTCCCGGCGACCGGTCACTCGGGAGACGTGCTGTTAGGAATCAGGGACATTGCTTTCGAGGTTCATTCATTCGATAAGGGTAGATTTTTCCTCAGTATCATCTTCCTACACCGAGCCCTGGCGAATTTGATAACCATCATTGGGGTATATGGGCTTGCAAACCAAGTTCACTCTACGGCCTTCTAGGAGGAGCTCTCGGCCAAGATTGCTAGCTGCACCCACCCTATCATTTTGGGGGGTGACTTTAACCTGCTGCGAGGGGCTCATGATAAGAATAACACTAGGGTGAACTGGCCGCGTGTCGAGTTATTTAACAACCATATCACGAATTGGGCGCTTACCGAGGTTCCTCGCAACGGGGTGAGATATACATGGACTAACATACAACGCGACCCGGTACAGTGCGTGCTGGACAAGTCTTCTTCTCTCCTGAGTTAGACGCGCTTTTCCCTTTAGCAACGTTATGTGCGGACCCGGTGTTGGGCTCAGATCATACTCCTCTGGTGCTGTCGACATGCGATGACATGCCGATCACGGGCAACAGGTTCCTCTTTGAACAGGGGTGGCTGCAATCGGAGAGTTTTCCTGAGATGTTGGGGTCTCGCTTTGCCCAGCTGGATGCCTTGGAGGCGGACCGAGATATAATTGATTGGTGGAGACACATGCACGTTGGCCTCCGTCAACATCTGCGGGGTTGGAGCCGCAATCTGAATAAAGAAGCTAGACTTAAGAAGGTGCAACTATTGGCGCAGATTGAGGAGCTAGACCTGCAGGCCGATACGGGGGGCCTTGACGAGGAGGGGTGGTGTTTTCCTTATCACCTGGAAGACCAGCTACTGCAACTTTACCGTCTGGAGGAAGAGTACTGGAGACAGCGAGGCACGGGCCGCTGGTCGCTTCGGGGGGACGCCAACACGGCTTATTTTCATGCGGTAGCTAATGATAGAAGACGGAAGTGTCTCATCTCGATCTTGCAAACTAGGGAGGGCCCTATTTCTGATCCTACTCTAGATCCAAGAACACATCTATGATTTCTATCGGGAGTTACTGGGGACTTCAGCCCCGCGTCATCTTGGCTTGGTATCTCACATCTCGGCCAATCAGGCTAGAGTCTCGGATCCTGGAAAACTAGGGCCTCATGCGCACCTTCTCGGAGGAGGAGCTCGAGCAGGGTGGTCTGGGAGATGAATGCTAACACGGCTCCTGGCCCGGATGGCTTTCCGGTGTTCTTCATCAAACACTTCTGGCACCTTTGCAGACACGGGGTCTTGCATATTCTCAATGATTTCATTCTAGGTAGAATTGATATCTCGAGATTGAACTTTGGGGTGTTGTCCCTTATTCCCAAAGTTCCGGGGGTGGACCTGATTGTGCAGTTCCGACCCCATTCGTTGATTAACGTCATTTTCAAGATTGTCTCAAAAGCCTTTGCGTCCAGACTGGACCTGGTGGCTAATAGAATTATCAGCCACTCTGAAACTGCCTTCATCAAAGGCCACTTCATCCTAGATGGCGCTCTCGTCCTGATGGAAAGTGTGCATGAGCTGAAATCGAAAAAGTTGGGGGGCATTCTGCTGAAACTGGACTTCAAGAAGGCTTGTGAGAGAGTTAATTGGTCGTTCCTAATAGAGATCATGCGTCGAAAAGTGTTCTACGCAGGGTACTTGCACTGTATCGAGCAGCTGGTTTTCGCGGGCCAGACGGCGATCTTCGTCAATGGGAAGGTGGGCCCCTAATTTGGAAACAAAAGGGGAGTGTGCTAAGGGGACCCTCTGTCCCCGTTACTATTTAACTTTGCAGCCGAAGCCCGCTGCTATGCTCTCTGCAGCTAACTCTGTGGGCCACATTGAGGGTGTTGTCCCGCATCTCTTCCCCGGGGGGATCACTCATCTCCAGTATGCCGACGACACTCTTATCCTCATTCAAAAAAATAACCTCCACATAGCCAACCTGAAATTCTTGCTGCTCTATTTCGAGTATATGTCAGGCTTAAAGATCAATTTCAATAAGAGTGAGGTCATCGTCCTAGGTCAAACCGTGGTGGAGCAAAGAAGGGTGGCCAACATGCTCAATTGCAAGTTGGGTGCTTTCCCTTTCATGTACCTGGGCTTGCCTATCTTAGACTGTAAGCTTACGCTCGAGCGATGGAACTTCCTGGTAAACAAGTTGGGGGGGAGGTAGAAGTTTGGATGGGAAGGATTCTCTCGTCGTGGGGCAGACCGATCCTTTCCAATGCCAGTCTAGAGGATCTCCCCACGTTTTTGATGGGGCCGTTCCTCCTCCAGGACGGTGTTCATACCAGATTTAACACAATCTGGGCCCGATTTTTTTGGTAAGGATCGGGCCCCAAGCATAAGTACCACTTGCTGAACTGGACAACGGTTTGCCGTCCAAAAGAGCGGTTTAGGGCTGTGCAACACAAAACTCATGAATAAAGCCCTGATGCTCAAATGGGTGTGGAAGCTTTTCCAGGAAGACAACCCCATCTGGAAAACTCTCATCAGGAGAAAATGTCAGAAGGCGGATAATATTTTTGCCTCAGACAGCCGTGGAGTCTCGCAATTCCGGAATAGTATCCATATATAAAGTGAAGCATCTCTTCATGTTAGGCGCGAAATTCTCGGTTCGTAGTGGTACTAGGACTCTCTTCTGGTCGGATTGGTTGTTGGGGGACCGTCCCCTTTGTGAGAGCTTCCCCCGCTCTTCGCGGTTTGTTCCTCCTCGCGCTTGCTAGTGGCGGAGGCCCTCAGCCCCTTGGGGGGGTATTACGTTTCGCAAAAACCTCGACGCGGAGAGACTCGCCCTTTGGCGCGAGCTGTAGTGTTGACTCGAGGGGATTCACTTCCAGGAGGGCCTGGATGTGGTGTGATGGAGGGATGATAACCCGGTAGGCTAACGCCAAGGAGTAGCTCGGCCCAAAGGACGCTGCGCAAGACCCGGCTTAGGATAAAGAAGCTTCTAGAAGTCCCATGAACATAGGCCTCGTAACCCGGATTGTGGGTTCCGATAAGGAAGTTTAGGGTTTGTAAGCAGTGTCCGGGTAGGATTCAGAGTACGCCTTGGAGGGTAGGCCAGGGGGGCCGGATATTATATAATCCGGCCCCTAGGGTTAGGTTAGACAAGCTTTGATCGTGAGCAAGAACACAATCGCTAGATCGCGAGATATCGAGCATCCCTTGTAACACCAATATCGAGATAATATATTTAGATCGTAGACTCGGCGACTTGATTGCCGGCTACCAGATCGCATATCACCATGGTTTCCTTCGAGCTAAACCCTCTCCCAAACACTCCAGTCGATTTGCCCCAAGACAAGTTACCCTCGGTAACGTCTGCCGTGATTATCCCACGACAGTTGGCGCCCACCGTGGGGCCTACGTCCAAGGGTGTTTACATCACGGGAGAAGCTCGGGAGAGCATGAAGAACCTCTTCGTCGGCGAGATCTACACCAACCCCGAGGGAGAGAAGATGGTGGACGATTCTGGCTGGGGGCCAGAGTCGGATCTGCACGAATCCGGATCCGTCATCACAATCGGCCGGGTCGACGTCTTCGTTGGCATGGTACGTGCGTTTGGTTCAATCCCTGACGATTTTGGATTTGATTCTGTGTCAGGGGAGGCCACCCACGTTCAATCGTACGGAGAAGAATCGGTCGGGACGGTGGATCCGACAGAGGATCCCACCACGAAGAGGGAACAGCCGGAGGAGCCGGCATGGACCCCGCGTGGCCGGGTTATAAGGTAAGACTATACCGAGTCTATCTTGCACCTGTTGGAGGACCGGTACGAGGAAGATAGCTACGACGAGGAGGAGTACGAGTCTTCGCCAAGCATTGTGCGCCAGGTCGCGGTTTACACGGCCCCTGCAACAAATCTCAACCAGGGGAACGTGGCTACGGCCGCGGTCGGAGCGGCGCAAGCATCGACCCAGCAACAAAATCCGGCTGAAGGGAATCCGGTTCTGACCCGGATTGACGGATAGTCGGCATCAGTTACCAGCCATGCGGCGGACAGTGAGCTGCAGGCAAATATGCTTGGGTTCTTGGCTCACAGAACGCCGGGGGCAGGTCCTTCAAACCCTCAACACCCGGCCCTGTTCAGTAACAATATTGTCTTGGACCCAACAGTGTTAGCTACTGTGGTAACCCCGGGAAACGCCGCGGTGCGCGCCAAGGACTTGGAGGTAGCACGCCGCGCGCTAGAGCAGCAGAGAAGAGACGTAGAAGCAGAGAAGCAAGGGGTAGCCACGCGCCAACGTGAACTGTGGACGCACTGGAGAATCGGCTCCGAGAAGAAACAACCAGGGTGCATCAAAGGCACCAGACCAGATTACCGGCAACGGGTGGAGTCATAAACCCGGCCACACTATTCATCACACCTCAGGATCAACCGATTCCAGCAGCAAACCAAAGAACTGTACAACAACCTGCAACTGGAGGAGCATAGCCGGCAAACGTGCAGGCCGGGTTACCCATACTACAGACTGGAGTTACTACCGGCAATACATTACCACCACCACCACCATCACGATTTCGCACGCCAGCAGGTCATTACAACAAACCCATGGATAACGTATATGCCGCAACATTAGCATTGAATTAGATCCCCGTAAGAGAGTCACCCCATGCGGAGCAGACCCGACGGGCGATCGATTTGTTGCATACGGCAGTGGCACAGCAAGTTAATTACCCGGATAACAGAAGTGGAATGCATGGGACACCATATATCAGCCAGCAACGAGGAAATACCGGCAAGATCCAGACAAGTTCAGCGCGACGGAGGGCAGAGCAGCAGCAAATGCCGCCTCCTCCCCGCGTTCAAGCAGTACCAGCAGCATCAGCAGCGCAAGCTATTGTGGATAGTTCCAGAGCCAGGAGAGCTGCGGCCGGGTCTGCGGTGCATGGACCAGCAGCAGCGCCGCGTCCGGCCGCACCCCCCGCAGGATCACACATTTCCCGAGTAAGGCCAGTTCCGACTAATCTCGCTGGGCCTAAGTGTCTGTCGGATAACATCAGGGCCGAGGCTTACCCGGACAAATTCAAGGAACCGGGTAAAGTAGGGAATTATGAGCCAACTATGGATCCGGAAACATGGTTAAATAGCTATGAGATGGCTATGTCGATTCGCAATGCATCTGAAAATCTTCAAGCCAAGTTCATGTACTTAATGATGTCAGAAGGAGCAGCCAAGTTATGGTTCTGCAATCTACCGGAAGGATCTATCAAGTCATGGGAGGAGTTGAAAACTGCGTTTATCAAGCACTTTCATGGGACGTGCAGAAAGCTATTTACTATTGATGACCTAGAACGGTGTGTCCAGAAGAAGGGAGAATCGGCGCGCAGTTGGGTGCGCCGAGTTAGGGAGATACTTCACTCATCTACAGATATTCAGCCCAAGGATGTGTTACAAGCTATGGCAAAGACGTGCAAGTACCTACCTTTAGTGCAAAAATTAACTCGCATGAAATCTAGTCGAAATGCTTCAGAGGTTACGATGGGAGAGCTAATGGACGCATGCAACAAGCACGCTGCAACAGATACTACAGAAGAGGACGTCGATGACAAGAAAGCAAAAGCAAACACAAGTAACAATGGAAGAACCGGCAATGGATCAACGCCGGGTAATAATGGAGGCAACAATGAGAATAACCAGAACAAGCGCCCGTTTGAGGGAAGCTCCGAGTTTGTCGCCAGCACAGAAGCCGAGTCTTCGAGACCTAGAGCAGAGGGAAATTTCAATGGAGGAAACCACAACGGAGGAAACTATCAAGGACCGCCAAGGCCGGGTAACAACTGGGATATCTTCAGAATGGCGTGCCCAAAGCACAGCAGGAACGGTAGGCCGGCAAACCACTCATTGGAGCAATGTGCGGACCTACAGAGATGGAAGAACGAGGAAGTAAACAGGGCTATGCGAGGTGCAGGTCGGGGAGAAGGACCGGGTCCGGGTGGAAACCCGGGCAACGGCCCACCCCCAGCCGGTAACCCGGCAGGCGGAATCCGGGTAATAACCAAGGGGGAGCTGGAGGTTTCCAAGCCAACCCCAAGCAATTGGGACAATACCACGTGCATACTACAGGAATTTCCAACAAGGATAGAAAGATACTGAAAAAGGCGGTAAATTCTGTTTCATCGGGCGTCCCAAGATATCTGAGGTGGTCGGAACAGGACGTAACATGGAGCAGAAGGGATCACCCGGAAAGGATAGAACATCCGGGAGTCTTAGCATTGGTGGTTGCGCCGCAGGTTAATGGTTATGAGCTGAAAAAGGTCTTAATGGACGGCGGTAGTAGCATCAACATCTTATATTGGGAAACCTTTCTACGCATGGGCCTCAAGGAGTCCCAGCTACAAAAAAGTTCAACAGTTTTTCACGGGATAGTACCGGGTCACTCAGCGTGCCCCGAAGGAAAAATCACATTGGAGGTAGCTTTTGGAGAATCAAAGGACAATTTCCGGGTTGATTGGCTCACCTTCGAGGTGGTCAAGTTGCGCAGCCCTTATCACGCGCTATTCGGAAGGCCGACTTATGCTAAGTTCATGGCCAGGCCGTGTTATGTGTATCTACAGTTAAAAATCCCGGGTCCCAAGCAGACCATCACCATACACGGGAGCCGGGATATAGCGGCTGAGTGCGACGAAGGAGATGCGGCAATGGCTGAACAAGCTTGCAGAAAGGAGGAACTCAAGTATTACCAGTCTCAGGTAGACCCGGATGACAGAACAACGTTAAAAAGGCCGAATACTGAAGATGACAGAGCGAAGTTCAAGGCAGCGCAGGACACCAAGATGGTGGCTTTTGTCGAAGGCGACCCCTCCAAACAATTTGCTATAGGATCTAACTTGGACAGCGAGCAGGAGAAAGCACTTGTGGAGTTCATTCGTTCGAATCAGGATGTGTTCGCCTGGACACCCAATGATATGCCGGGTATCCCCACAGAGCTGGCAGAGCACAGTTTGCACGTTGATCCCAAGTCCAGGCCTGTGAAACAGGATCTGAGAAAAATGAATGAAGAAAAATCGCACGGCTGCTTACAGCCGGCTTTATCATGGAAGTATTTCACCCGGACTGGTTAGCAAACCCGGTACTCGTGATGAAAAAGACCAACGAGTGGAGAATGTGCATTGATTATACGAGTCTCAACAAGCATTGCCCAAAGGATCCGTTTGCACTACCAAGGATAGATCAGATCATAGATGCAGTGGCTGGAAGTGACTTATTATGTTTCCTGGACGCATATTCCGGGTATCATCAGATCAAGCTCAAAAAGGAAGATTGGGAGAAAACATCGTTCATAACCCCTTTTGGGGCCTTTTGTTACAAGACCATGACGTTTGGATTGAAGAACGCTGGAGCAACCTATCAACGGTGTATTCAGAAATGCTTCGAGGACAAAATTGGACGCAATGTCCACGCATACGTGGATGATGTGGTGATCAAGACCAGGAAAGCGGAGACATTTATTGACGATCTAAAGGAAACGTTCAAGAACCTGAGAAGGTACCAGATGAAACTTAACCCGGCAAAGTGTGTCTTTGGAATCCCGGCCGGGAAATTACTCGGATTTATCGTTTCTGAGAGAGGAATTGAGGCAAATCCAGATAAAATCAAAGCTATCCAAAGTCTGAAAAAGCCGGAAAATTTGAAGCATGTTCAGAATCTCACAGTGTGCATAGCAGCGCTTAGCCGGTTTATATCCAGACTCGGAGAGAAGGCAATACCCTTGTACCGGCTCTTGAAGAAAGCTGATATATTCGTATGGGACCAAGAGGCGGACGAGGCGTTCGAGGCACTAAAGAAGCAGTTATCTGAGGCACCAGTTCTAGCAGCCCCGGGCTCTAAAGAGCCCATGCTATTGTACGTTGCAGCCGGGCCCCGGGCGGTTAGCGCAGTGGTTGTTGTCGAGCGTAAGGAGGATGGGAAAGAGTACCCGGTCTAGAGGCCGGTTTATTACGTCAGCGAGGTATTATCAGAGGCAAAACAGCGCTACCCACATTGGCAAAAGCTGGTTTTCGGGGTCTTCATGGCCAGCCAGAAATTGAAACCGTATTTTCAGGAACACCCCATAACAGTGGTTAGTTCTATACCAATGTCGGATATCATCAGAAAATCGGACGCAACAGGCAGAATAGCCAAGTGGGTGATCGAGATGGGAGATTATCACATCAACTACGAGCCCAGGTCAGCAATCAAATCTCAAGCTCTACTTGATTTCATTAACGATTGGACTCACACAGGCATGCCCACCATGGCTCCAAACTCCGAGTCTTGGATAATGCACTTTGATGGTTCCAAGCAGTACGAGGGATCAGGAGCTGGAGTGGTGCTAACATCACCCAAAGGAGACAAGTTAAGTTATGTGTTGCAGATTCACTTTGATTGTTCCAATAACGTGGCCGAGTATGAGGCCCTACTGCACGGCTTAAAGGTAGCCAAGGAGATGAACATTAAGAGGATACGATGCTTTGGAGATTCGGACCTTGTGGTACAGCAGGTCTCGGGAACTTGGGATAGAAAAGATGCAACTATGGCAGCATACCGCAGAGAGGTGGACAGGGTTGCCGGGTGTTTTTCCGGGTATGAGGTGGAGCACATAGACAGAAGAAAAAACGAGGCAGCAGACGCACTCGCCAGACTCGGCTCGCGCAGAGAGCCGGTTCCACCTAATGTTTTCCTGGATGAGCTATGGCGACCATCAGTTAAAACCGAGTCTGAGGAAGAACTGGCAAATCAAGACCCGGATTTGGAGCTCGTGGCCACAGTACGCGCTGTTCCCGAGTGGACAGAGCCGTTCTGGCCTACCTATCACGGGTTGAGTTACCACAGCAGGAGGTGTTAGCAAGACAAATTCTGAGGCGAGCAAAAGGATATTCTATCATCAATGGGGAGTTATACAAAAGAAGTGCAACAGGAGACTTTTTGCGCTGTGTAGCACCAGAAAAAGACCGACAGATGCTCAAGGAGATCCATGAAGGTGATTGTGGGCATCATGCATCCACGAGATCCCTCGTGGCCAAAGCTTATCGACATGGTTTCTTCTGGCTCACGGCCCTAGCAGACGCGGAGCGCTTGGTGGCAAGGTGTAACGGATGTCAAAGGTACGCTCGCCAAACCCATGTGCCGGCTATGGAACTGCGGACTATCCCGTTAACCTGGCCGTTCGCTGTTTGGGGTATGGATATGGTTGGCCCCTTTCACATGTCACCTTGCAAAAAGACACATCTCTTAGTGGCCGTTGATAAGTTCACCAAGTGGGTTGAGGTCATGCCAGTTACCAATTGTGAAGCAATTACAGCAGTCAAGTTTCTGAAAAGGATTATCTATCGGTTCGGGTATCCCCACAGCATAATTACCGACAATGGAACCAACATGTCCCTTGGCGAGATGGAAAAGTTCCGTGGAAACAATGGCATCCGTTTGGACGTAGCCTCAGTGGCCCACCCACAGGCTAATGGACAAGTAGAAAGAGCAAATCAGGAATTGCTTTGTGGATTAAAGCCACGGCTACAAGTCCCGTGTATCAGAGCCACTGGCGCATGGGTTGACGAGTTACCTTCAGTGGTTTGGGGTATACACCACACCTAACAGATCTACCCAGATGACACCGTTTTTTATGGTCTATGGCGCAGAAGCAGTATTGCCGAGTGATATTATTCATGACTCGCCTCGAGTATCGGTTTATGTCGAGGTGGAGAACGAGAAGACCCGGCAAGACGTCGTGGACATGCTAGAAGAAGAAAGGGAACATGCTTTGGAGAGATCAGCCATATATCAGCAGGATCTGCGAAGGTATCATAGCCGGTGCGTGAAAACCCGGGTCTTCCAGGAAGGAGATCTGGTTCTGCGCCTGGTGCAATCAAAGGAAGGAAAACACAAGTTATCACCTCCATGGGAAGGACCGTTCATCATAAGCCGGAATCTGCATAATGGATCATATTACTTGATAGATGCAAGGGAAGAGTCGGCTACGGTTAATGATACCGCTCGTACCACTTCATCTATGCAAGAGAAAGAAAGACCATGGAACGTGGCTCAACTGCGTCCCTACTATACCTAGTATAGGCTAGATTCACAAAGTGTAATTACACGATGTAACAGGCAGCAGGTTTCAGACGCACTCTTTTCCTATCCAGGGTACCTAAGGGGACTGGAGGGTTTTTAATGAGGCGGCTTGCTGACCTAACCTTTCTCATATCAATAAAGAGATGGTTAAACAATATATTGTTTTCTTTTCCTGCGTTTTTTATTTCTGTTATGTTCTTATATTTCTTCCAGATAAGTATTATTATTTATTGTTTTTAGTACATTAGTTTCTTTAGCAGTTTGCGTATATTTAGGTCTTGGGGGCTGATTGCTTGAATAGCACAGTTACAAACTCAGAGACCCGGCCATGATGCCTATAAGTTATAAGGGCCGATTACTCGCAAACGAGTACGGCTGCAAGCTTATAACCGGACAAAGGAGCCAAACTTTCTTGACTTTTCTTACTTAAGCTCGATGTGACTCGCACTAAAGTGGCATGATTTGCTCGCATATGATCACAATCAGTCATGATGCCCAATGGGACTTGCCTGACCCTGTCTTCGTATAGATGTAGCAACATGATTATCCACGCGAAAGCCGGCTTATAGTACAAGCGTCAAAAGGGTCATCTAAACCACAAGTTATGCAGAGTACAGGGTTAATAACCGGAAACTCATAGTTTATTAAGCATAACTTCAAAACCTATGTGAAACGGCTCTATGTTTTGGGCTTAGCAAAAATGATTTGTTCTCTTCGACAAACCTAAACACCCTAGACTCGGAAGTTCGGGCCTTGGGGACTAGGGAATTTGAAACAAGAAACAAATCATCTAGCTATTAAGCTCAAAAACCCAAAAAACCGAGTCTTGGGGAGTTGAGGACTTAGAGAAAAGTCCACCTGTCAAAACCCACGAAACCCGGAAACCGAGTCTCACAAAAGGAACCATAAAGAAAGTCGGAATATCAAGAGTAAATAAGCTCAAAAGAAGATAGCAAATTCATCCAAAGGTCAGAAAGGCCACGAAAGCTATTAAAGTTTCAAAAGTGTATTACATCCCGTGATAGTAGTTTCAAAGGCGCACAAGCTCACCATTCAAAATAATTGTTTAAAATGCCCATTGGCCGAATGACGCATTAGATATCACTGCGGATGGAAAGGACTATTCGGCATCTTGGGTTGAGGCATCCATCTTGTCCTTGCCCTTGCCAGCCGGGTCCTGTCCCTTGATTTGTTCCTCAGCGGCCTTCCAAGCATCGTTACCCGGATGGGCAATATCAGAACGAAGAGGAGGGCGGCTAGCCGGTGTAGAGGAGGAGGGCGCTGACTTAAAGTCGGCTTCCCTCTTCGCAGCTTCCTCCCTCTTCCTGGCCGAGTCACCATTCCACTTCTCCAGAATATCGAAGGGTAAGGGCATATCCTCCTTCACAGGTTTACCCTTGGCGTCGTACGAAGTTACGAAGTTGCTTAAATCCAGAGAATCGGCAATTGTAGTCGCTGAGTGACGCACCTCGCTCTGCACAGCCTTGAAATCCTTGATGCCGAATCTAGAACCATCAGCCTTGAATTCTGGAAACCCGACCTCCAACTTTGCCGGATCAAGCTTCGGAAAGTAAGCTTTCGCCAGCATTAGCCCTCGGGCCATCCGAACTCGGCATGCCGAGCATTTCCAGAGCTCAATCCATGCGGGTACAGTGGAGCACGCATGGATCAAGGTTTCCATACACGGGTATCCATCAGTCGGCCACTGTATGGTGTCTAGGATCCATTTAGTACCGGCGCAGAATCTCCAGAGCACATTCTTCAAGTTCTTTACTTTCTGGATATCATCCTCTTCTGAGGGCGCAAGGTTAGCAGCTGCAATATAAACAGCAAAGGTTACATCAATAAACAGCCCGGGTATCAAGGATCAAGAAACAAAAAATCAAGACACGAACCAGTAAGTAGCAAAATCTCACCAAGGAGGACACGATAAGTGTCGGCGACTTGAGCTGATAACTTCTTCAGCGCAGCTTGAGCAGTGGTATATTTCTCTTTGTACTCAGTGACATCTCTCTCCAAAGTTTCCACCTCAGCCTCAAGTGCTTCCCTTAGCTTCACCTCGGTATCCAGGAGTTGATTGGTCTTGGCCAAAATTTCCTCGGACCGGGCCGTTTGCGCCTGAAAGGAAAGTTAAACATTAGTCGGACATCATAATCCGCCGAGTATCAAAAGGAGTACCAAGTATAACTTATATAAGTTAGACTCAGAACTTGGGGACTAGATGGATAACATGAGGTATCAAGTAGTCTTACCCGGTGCTCAGCGGCCACGCGCTCTAGCATAGTGTTCTCTGTGGCCTTCATGGCAAGAAGGGCGCTCATCATTTGGTCGAAGGAGTGGTTGTCCGAGTTGGAAGACCCGGGATCTTGGTAACCCGGAGTTGGAGTTCTCTCCTTGGCAGGGGAAGGCATCTGAGTCGTATGAATATTGGAGTTCGGCTCCCCCCTCGTGCCCAGGATTGTGGCCTCTTCCTCCTCGCGTGCATGCGAGGCTATGGGATACTCGGCTTCTTGATCAGTCGGGTCCTTCGGTGGCGCTTGCCTCCCTTCCTCACCGCTAGCCGCGGCAGTCGTATTATCAGTCGGGTTCTCCTTACCCGGGTCTTCGGTTTCCATGTTTTCTTGGTCACTGATAGTGACCGTGGATCTGTGGATGGTATAAATAAGCAGTTAGCGTGTAACTGGAGAAAATCATGGAAAAGTATTAGAACATCAGGAGAAGAACCGTACCCAGGGTTCACCATGAAGTCCGAGGGAAACTCGCTGCTAGACCCGGATGAAGCTGATAAACGTTGACAAAGTAAGACATGGAATTGCCCTGCTAAGGGGTGACTCGGAAAAGGGAAACCTTGATATTCCGGAAGAGGTTGAAAAAATACCAGCGCGTCGAGTCGGGGATGACGGAATACCCGGGTTAAGTGTGGATTCACCCGGAAAGTTCCGAGTCACTCTGCGCTTGGTCGCGGGTGGATCCTTCAAGTACGGCCAATCGGACAATTCTCGGTTTAGCTCGCACATGTTAGCAAAGGAGTACGGTTTAGAAGCAAGGGAGCGGTATGGAACATTGAAGACGACTCCGCGGGTTTTCCTCTTGGTCCCGACTTCGACTTCCGGCTCAATCTCGCCTTGGTCACTCTCGTTTTCTTCCGAGTCCCTCTGGTCGCCCTTGTCATCCTTGTCATCCATCCCTGAAAGGCGTATGCATATATTTGGAAAGAGAATGGTAAAGCAAAGTAATAAAGATTGAGGTGATCGGATTCCGGGTGATACCGTCGTCGGTGTCAGCCGGCTCTTCTTCCTCTTCCTCCGGATTCCCGGAGTTGGGAGGGGTCTCAATGCTCCAGAAGACGTTGTCGGCCTGGGACGAAAGCATGAAAATGGGAGTAAGCAGTTGTATCAAGTTAAAAGTACGAGAACAAGTATGTAAGTATCGGATTTACCGCTAGAGCCGGGTTATCCCGGGTGAACGGCGCCAACCCGGTTACATTCTTGATCACCTCCAGCTTCTCAGTCAGGAAGCTCTTGATGGTCTTGTTGGTGTCTCCGGCTGGATAGTTCTTTGAGGAGTAACGGAGCGCATCTGTAACGTGCCCCGAGTACTCACACATCAGCTTTGGGCGGATAGAGTTGGGTTGGATGCGGAAGTCTACCCAAGTCTTGACTAAGTTGAGCCCAGTAAGACCGTGGGCGAAGAGAACAACTATTTTTGTTAAAAAGGGTTGGATCCTTCCCTGTCCGACTCAGGGGGAAAGGCATTGAAGGTTTCGGAAAGATCTAAGAGACCCTCCGAGTAACCCGACAGTTTCCTTTCGCCGGGTGGGGAGGTATCTCGGCAGTAGAAGAAGGACAATTGCCAATGCTTAACATGAGAGTTTAAATTAAGAGTCGGCATAGGCTAGTTCTTGCGGCGCTGGATAGAAACCCCGCCGCAAGCTAAGAGCGCCCCGTCACCGCTTTCGCGGCACGGTTTGCATTGGAAGAGTTCTATAAAAAGAGCCAAATTTGGCGGAATGCACAAATAAGACTCACAGAGGACAATGAAATGGGTTATGTTCAACATAGAGTTAGGCCCTATGTCGAACACCCGGAGGCTGTAGTGGCGGAGGACTTCACGAAAGAAAGAGTGACCCGGGGGGCGAAACCCCCGGATCACGTGCTCGACGAAGCAAATTACCTCGTCCGGGTTGGGCGTGGGCCGGGTCTCGTCACCCGGCACCCTCCAGTGGATCTCCTCCTGAGGGGGGAGGACGCCTAACTTGGCCAGCTCCTCCAGCTTGGCCTTGGTTACCGTGGATCGCGCCCAGTTGGCGGATATTGATTGGGTCATCCTTGGTTTAGCCGACTGTTTCCCTTTGGTCTTGGGAGCCATCGATTCAGTCTGCAAAGGTACAAGACAAAGAGGCACAAAGCATGAGACTCAGAAATCATGGATCCTCCGAGTATCGACGAACAGTATGAGAATTATTAACTATCCGGGTATCGAGTATCAGTACAAAAACTAGGGGATATCTACGTATCAGCAAGCATTTGTGGAAGAAGGTTGATTGCATGTGTATCTAGCGCAAGTAAAAGAACCGGAAGAATTGGATTTTCCGGGTGTCAATAGCAGCCGCGGAAAATTTGGGCGAACTGAATCTAGATTGGAAATTCCAATATCTATTTTGCGGAGAAATTGACGACTACGAGCGATAGGAGAGTGAAGTGAGATCAATACTCAAGTGATTGGATGAACAAGCATGCGTCTATACGACCTAATCCGGCGGGGAGCGAGAAATGGACCGCGGAGAACCAAGATCCAATCTAGGTCAAAATGGAGGAATTACAAGATTGAATCAATGAAAGTAGGAGGCTTACCAGAGTGGATTGGAGAAGGGCACGGCGGCAGCAGATGGCGCAGTCCTGGTGTCCCTTTGCGACTCCCGGCGAGCAGGTCAAGGGTGCGGCTGCGGAGTCTGGCGGCGGCGCGGGGCGGGCCATGGATGAACGCGGATGGCGGCGGCTTTGCTCCGGCGATGCGCGCCGTGACTCCGTGGTGGCGCTCCGGGAGCTCGGGTGTGGAAGCGTAGACGAGGAGGAAGAAGAAGAAAGAGTGAGCCGTTGGGGTTAGGTCACCCCCCCCCCCCCGTGTACCTACTTATAGGTACGGGTGAGTAAACCTAGGCCAACGGGCGGGAACCAAAATTTACGGGATAAGGGATACCCGTCCGAGATTTTGGGGATATGCGTTAAGTGCCCGAGAGCAATATCCGGATAAGATAAGAAGGAAATCTCTTTCCCGATATTCGGATCAATTAATGAGCAAAGTGAGCCGGGTCTTCTGCATCCTCCTTGGAATGTTGACCCGGAAAATTAAAGATGGACTTAGAGAAAGCCGGGTTATTATATGGACCACCAATGGAGTTAGGCCTAGCTGTTTATTAAAGCAACCTAACCCGACCTCTATGAACTTGTATGTTTATTATTTTTGCAGGGAATAGCGTGCGCTTCAAGGAGGGTCCCGAGAAGCCCAAGCTATTCTGGGGACTACTGATGGAGGGATGATAACCCGGTAGGCTAACGCCAAGGAGTAGCTCGGCCCAAAGGACGCTGCGCAAGACCCGGCTTAGGATAAAGAAGCTTCTAGAAGGCCCAGGAACATAGGCCTCGTAACCCGGATTGTGGGTTCCGATAAGGAAGTTTAGGGTTTGTAAGCAGTTTCCGGGTAGGATTCAGAGTACGCCTTGGAGGGTAGGCCAGGGGGGCGGATATTATATAAGTCGGTAACTAGGGTTAGGTTAGACAAGTTTTGATCGTGAGCAAGAACACAATCGCTAGATCGCGAGATATCGAGCATCCCTTGTAACACCAATATCGAGATAATATATTTAGATCGTAGACTCGGCGACTTGATTGCCGGCTACCAGATCGCATATCACCATGGTTTCCTTCGAGCTAAACCCTCTCCCAAACACTCGAGTCGATTTGCCCCAAGACAAGTTACCATCGGTAACGTCTGCCGTGATTATCCCACGACATGGTGAGTTGGGCGCTTGAACCTGATGGGAAATTCTCGGTGGCATCGATGTATCGTAGACTTACGCAAGGATCTCCGGTTGCCCATTGTACGACTATTTGGGAGGCTAGGTTGCCGCTATAACTAAAAATGTTCACCTGGCAACTTGCGCTTGACCACCTCCCTTCTAGCAAGCTTGTGGTGCATAGGTTTGGTCCCTCGGATGGGGATTTTGTGCTTTGTGGGCGCGTCGAAGACGCGTATCATATGTTCTTTACCTGCAACTTAGCCCAGTTCTGTTGGAGTGTGGTGCGGGATCTGCTTGGGTGCAGCTGGAGCCCGGCCAACTTCCCCTAGTTTCTCGCGATCTCCCAAGCCCTAGGGGGCGTTTGCGGCGTGTTAGCTTGCTCGTCTTTGCGGCGCTGTGTAGGGCGCTATGGCTTGTTCGAAATAAACTGACGTGTTTGAGTGCAAAGTCTTGACACACCCTGCTGATCTGATTTTTTAAATGCTTAATCTTATGCAGAATTGGAGTGTCCTCTCAAAGGAGGCCGACCAGGAGCATCTTCAGGAGCTGGCGGCAAAGATAAGGGACCTGTACGACGCCACCGCGCCAAGGCCTGAGGGCGTCTTGGCTTCTGCTAGGTCTAGTGTAGTCTCTATCTCCGGTCATGTTGAGGGGAGGCCGGCCACAGTGGTGGTTCTTGATCCTGGTTAAGCTGCCGTTAGCAGCGATTATGTAATCTCAACCTAACCTTGTGCTTTATTAATTTAAGACAGGGCCATTAGGCCTAGTATATATAAAAAAAGTGTCGCCACAAATCGACTCATTATGTACAATTTAATAGGCCAACTCTAGCTATAAAGGGGGCTCTTTGATAATGACACCGCATACCATCGAATTTAGCTTTAGAATGGTAGTTATATTTGTAAGAGATGAACTACAAACTTATTGTGTTGGTAAGTACTTGAGTAAAACATATTTTGGTACCAATGTATAATATAGACAAGTCCATCTTGTTTCAGCTGAAGTTGTATTTTGTGTGTTATGAGTTTTCTTATACATTTTTATTTAAATAGCCGCTGGAATATCACATGTTCATTGGTCGCGGCATTTAAGTGCCTCCTAACCTCAACCGTGTCGTGTTTAAAGGCGTCCTCTGAATTTTTAATGATTTTTTCTGATGACGTGTCTCAACATTTAAAGGTTGTACTCGAATGTAGTGATTTGTCATTCATGCATTTAAGTGTAGTTTTAAGTCCTTTGTAGAGGGAGTTTGTGGGATTTAGGCTGGGCGAATGGTATACTTGTCACCTAAAGTCAAACTTAGAACCACATGCTCTTTCAAAATATCGAGACAAAAATAGAAATATTGAGAAAGTTTATGACCCAAATTGTAACTAGAGAACACACCTTTAGGGATTTAGCGATGGAGTTTATTGGTGGATCATTACTAAAAAAAAGTAGATATTGGTGGATCATGATCTAATACGGAGATTTGATGAGAAGTCTCCCAAGTGGCATTTTTTTCACCCGAAGTCTCACAAGTTACATTTTTTTCGATGAAGCTTTTGTGAGGATCGATTGTACAACGTATTTCACCATGTTCTTCTAGTTTATTTACCAATTCTTAGAGTAATCATTGGCGATCTGCACCATAAAAACCTAAAAGTGACAAATTCAATTACATGTTTAATTTCACCGGTGCCTACAACTCCGCTTTCTAGGGTTGGTATGATGAGTCGTTCAGATATGTCCTTGTTATTTGGGTTATGTCTAGAAACTGCAACTTTCACACTCTAGTAGATACATCAAACTATCTAGATGAGACACCATGAGATACAGATAGGAAATACCTAATTTGTCTTTTGTTAAGATTTTAGTTAGCAAGCATATGTAAAGCAACGCGAAACAAAAATTTGCCCCCAAGAATTAAGCATTGTAAATTAGGAAATATTGTTGCAAGGAATTATTGTTGGTCCCGTAGTCCTTCTCTTGATCAATTGGTGATCAAGCACTCTTGCCGGGGCCCCAACTCGGAACAACGCACCCAGATCACATGGGCGTTAATAAATATCGGTTGATCGGAAGAGGCACAAAAGTGGAGCAGAAAATTAAGACGAAAACAACGAATAAATGGATGGTGGATTGACGGTGAAGGCGACATCGGACCTTGTAACTATTCATTGCAACAACAGATCTATTATGGGAAAATTGTGACATAAGTAATCCATATAAGAGATGTGATTGGAAGAGATGCGCTCAAACTTGAAGGGAGAGAGAGAGAGAGGGGGGGAGAGAGAGAGAACCTTATTTGATGATGTACGAGGTTTGAGGTGTATCTTATGTATACACTCCCGCACGAGTTCATAAGCGAAATGAAATTGCTACCGGAATGGCAAGCAAGTAGTAGGTCAAAATCTTTAAATACAAATTCATTTGGATACAAGCCCTAAGAAACAATGTATTAGGGTGTATGTATCTTATAATACACCATTAATTGGTATGGCATGCTAATATACGATGCATTATGTAAGACCTAAGGGTTGGAGGTGTGCGTGGATTAGGTGTCTCTGGAGTTAATTCGGTGGCAGATTCCTAAGAGGTAGAAACTTTCAATGAATTGGTGAGCCAACTAAATATGTAATAAGTAATAGTTTGACATAAAAATTGGGGCCCCATCTAATTTTGGGGCACTGTGCAATCCAACATTCCGCACATGGCTTACATGTTTGTGTCAAACGACTTAAGTCGGACAAGATTACACACCCAAGTCGGAGAAGTGTCTATTTGGGATATATCCGTGTGGAATCTTAGCTATCACTTTTATAACCAAGAAGAGTATGAAGTGTTTGTCAATTGGAATAGTATCTTCCTTGATAAATAGTTTCTTAGTTGGGGAGTAGTAGCATGCCGGCGAAACTTGAAGAGGTTTGATACAAACAACTCAGTGATGACTCGACAATGACCGTGGTTGAAGAAATAGCAAAATCACGAAGGTGATCTAGATTCATAATGTCTGCAATGTTTTGTTTTTCGAAATGATGATCCTATGAGTTATTTGATTCCTATTCATGTCTTCAATCCATGAGGTCCGAATTAAATTACATGGATGAAAATTAAGTTTGGAACTTGTTTGATCTGCCAGATGGTGTAAAATTCATTGAGTGCAAATGAGCCTTAAAAGAAAAAGACTAACATGGATGAAAATGCTCGAATATATAAAACTCTCCTTGTCATGAAGGGGTTTTGATAGGTTACTGTGAGACCTACTTGCTGGTATTAATAAAATTAAGGGAGAACAAAAATCAGTTCATAATACAATTGTACTAATAAATATTTCAAAACGACATGATGGGAGATAAACAGCCAACCATTTCTTGCAACTGAGATATGTGAAGAAGATAGAAAAAGGAAGCAAAAAAAAAGGAAGAAGATAGAAAAAAATGACTTCATTGAATGTGGGAACTTTCATAGAAAAAATGATGTGCATCAATGTGGAAGTTTGGTAAGGTACACTTTATATATGATTTCATATGCATCGATGGAATATGCGATATACTAAACATTGTGTTTTCTATGAAGTTGTAATTTGAGAAACCTTAGGACACTTGACTCAAGCATCACCCACCATACCATGCACCATTATTAACATTTAGAGAACCATGTACTCATGCCAATCCTTCAATAAATATGCCAGACACGTCTATATGTTATCATATATATACACATCCACCATATGACTTGTATCATCGAATACAATAGATCTAGATGGCACGTGATTGAAAGTGTGTACCAATGTACCCAAATGTATGGAGATATCAAATGTAGACACGTTGCCAATTAATCAGTTGGAATTGTAGACATTGGGAATGAACAAGCTAGCATAATTTATTATGCAAGGCGAAATCTAAACTTGGCCATGGTGTGAAAGGTGGTAAAGAGAAAGGCGAGAGCTAGGGAGAAAAGGAGAACAAAGACATACCGCGACCTCGCGACAATAAGAATCACAGGACCGGCGGCGACTTGTGGTCAAATGACCCGCCTGCCTTGCACGAGCACATGAATTCGCAACTAGACCATCATAGTTCGTAGCTGGTATCAGCCAAGTGCATAATCGTGGGAGAACCGCTTGCAAATTCCCCGGTGGATTGTGCAACCGTGCTGCTTGTAGGTACGACAATCCAAGGCATCTGGAACATATATTTTCTCCTTGAGGGGTAACAGGCATAGTGGAATTTCTAAATTGAACCCCTTAGCGAAAAAGGCTTTTCTCCCCGCTTTATAAATAAAGCAACCACCAATCCAAGTTCATACAACATCACCAAGGAGAGAGGTGGAGGCGGCTATAGATGCGAGAGAACAAGACACCGCTCCGTCCGCAGGGCTTGGCTCATAGAGGAGGTGGAGCTCCCCCACGCAGATGCCACAAAAAGGTCTAGCATGTCATCCAGCTGAACCATGTCCCGCTGTCTACATAGCGGGTTCCACTGTTGCAAAAAAGCGAGAAATTTGAACATCAAGTCATTCGCACGTCGAAGAAAGATCCGTTCTATCACCATCTTATTTCGAATCATCCAAATGGTCCACGTCATCCCGTCAAAAATAACCCAGAAGAGGCGTCACCCCCTCTTGGTCCTTCCCGCCTGGAGCTCCAGGAATTCGCCCAGGTCCGTGGCCCATCGGGACCCAGACCTTCATAGACAAAATTCCATAGAAACCGGGTCGCGGGGCAGGTGAAAAAATTATGCTTTTTTGTCTCCGGAACCCCCACATAGTGGACACTTACCATCTCTCGTCCCTTGACGCTTCAAAAATCTTGATCTTTAGAGGTAAGAGGTAAGGGGGCTTTCCATAGTTTAGACAACCACGCCTGCCATGTCCGAGAAAGAGGTTGTGGTGGGCCGACTTAACTGAGAAAGACCCAGACGCACTAGCCACCAAGTAACACTATCCGGCACTCCCTCTAAGGAGCCCGCTAACGCCTCTCTAAACTCATTCTAAGTTGTCGCTTCTGCCGCGCCAAATGTCCTTCATAACGATATGTTGCAAATTCCATTCGGTGCGGCATCCGCAACTAATATCATTGGCTCTGAGCAAATCTCAAAGAGATGCAGATAGACAAGTTGGAGTGGTCTATCCCCAAGCCACACATCTACCCAACACAAGGTAAACCTGCCATCCCCCACAACCAACCGCGCCCCCTTCCGGATCTCCTACTTAATGGATTGGTAGGATCACCACAATTGGGACACCTCACAGCGATCACATGACAACAGAGGGCAACCTCGAAGATATATAGCTTTAATAAGCTGGATCCATAGCCCTACATCGTCTTGCAGGATACGCCAGACCTATCTAAGCATTAGAGCGGTGTTCATCCACTAGTGGAAACACGGGCACTAGTCCCGGTTGGTAAGCCCCATTTGTCCCGGTTGTGCAATCGGGATGGGCCAGCCGGGACAAATACACCTCCCCAATTGGTCCCGGTTGCACCAGAACCCGGGACAAATGGAACTGACCACGTGGCGAATCTGGCCAGGGGAGTTAGTCCCGGTTCGTGTTAGGAACCGAGATGAATGCCTCCTCTGAAAAAACTGCATTTTGGCCACTTTCTCTGCCGCGGCAGGGGTTTTTTGTCGCATTTTCTTCCCCAATTTTCGATCCTGCCTCGCAATCCCCAACCGTCCTCCCCTTCCCCAACCGCGTCCACTGGCCCACGTCTTTAATTAAGCCCACTGGCCACATTTTGGTCAAAGGTCCCACTGGCCCGCGTCTTTAATTAAGCCCACTGGCCACATTCGGTCAAAGGGCCCACTGGCCACGCGGGGTCAAAGGGGCCACTGGCTGGCGACCTAGTGGCTGGCTCGCCCGGTTGCACGTCCCCACGTTCTTAAAGTAAGACCATAGCCGCGCGCGGTCAAAGGGCCCACTGGCCGCCTCGCCTTCCCGCGCGTGGCCACGAACGATCACGCATCGGCTTCCCCGCGCATTCATGGCCGCCTGCAACCGCCGCCACGTCCTCGCCGCCGGTTAGCATGCCAACCCCTCCCGGGTCCTTTTTAAAGGGCCCTCGCCGCCCGTACACCCCACACACCCAGGCCGTGTCCCAGTTCCAAGAACCCTAGCCACCATGTCGCCCCACTGCTGGTTCAAGCGTGCCAAGAACGACCACGAGGCCGGGTCCTCCAGCGGCGCCGGCCAGAGAGGCGTCGGCGTTCCCCCTCCGCCTTAGGAGGCGTTTGGCTTCGGTCCGAGAGGCATCCAGATCGGGGGGCAGCCGCGCGTCCCCGTACCACCTCCGGCAGCGCGCCCGCCGCCTCGCGCCGCGCCGGGCAAGAGGCTCCGCCGCTACTTGCGGAAGGAGGAGGCGACGTGGCACTGGGAGCACGCCACGCCGGTCTTCTGGCCGGACGTCCACCTCCCGGACGGCTGGCACCTCAACCCGCAGCGCATCCCGGTGTCGCCCCCTCCAGCGCCGGGGCCGTGGTGGCACGCCATGGAGGCGCCGGAGGACCAGCCGCTGCCCCCCGGCCTGGAGTACGGGATGAGCTGGGCCTGGACCGGCGGCGAATGGGCGCAGGAGGAGCTGCCGCCGCCACCGCCGAACGCGCCTCCGATGCCTCCGCAGCCACCGGCGGGCGCCCCCCAGCTGCCTGCCCACCTGTGGCAGGCGCCTGCCTACCACTGCATCTCCTCCGACGAGGAGGACTAGGCCGGCGCCGGCGCGCCCCCAGCCACCTATATAGTACCTAGGCTACCCCCCAAGAAACGGCTGGCCGCCTGTGGTCGCGCCGCCACCCCCTAATGCATGTAAAAGGACGGCCAATAGGGTCGTCGTCAAGAAACACGGCCGGCCGTCTGTGGCCGCGCCGCGCCCCCGATGTAAGCACGCCCCCCCCCCCCCCCGGCCTTTTAATATATAGGTATTCCCGTCCAAAATTCGTCCCCGAGCCAATCTACGGCCTAGTTCAACCCCGCCGGCGGAACTAGCACTGGCGGGATCTTCCTATCCATTCCCGTCACCCGCAGGGCTTCGCCAAGGCTAGTCCGCTGTCCTGGGTGGTGGCTCGGCATGGAGAGACGACCGAGATATTTATACAAATGGGCCTCTAGTCCCGGCCCGTGCCACCAACCGGGACTAGAGGTACCCCCTTTGGTCCCGGTTGGTAGCACGGGCCGGGACCAAAACATATTTCGAAATTTTGTGCCACCCTGCGCGCCCAAATTTTTTAGCGCCCAAATTTGAAAATTGTTTAAGTTTGCACATTAATAACTTCTATATACTTTCGAATTTGACAAAAATTCCAACATGAAAAGTGCTAGAATTTGCATAACTAATTCAAATATTTTTTTTGTTTAACCAAATAATTATTCTAACTATTGAAACTATTAATTATTTTATTGTTTGCATATAATTTGAATATAAATATCTTATAATTTTTGTTTTCTCTTGTGATCTTCCGAGTGAGTCCAGAGCATACAAGGCATCCGGGTGATTTATATTCCGTCGATGAACCCATGGATAGTGCTCAAGGAAGGTTTGTCATGCAGTTTTGCTTGCGAAATAAGCTCAATTTGCTCTAGGAGCTGATCATATTGGCTCTCCATGAATGCATGAGCTTCAACATTTTCTGCAGGCTTTGCTGCAACTTTATATAAAGTTCGACAAAGCGAGTTGTACCTTTTTGACACGGAGAATTTGGGATCTTCGTCTACAACAGAAAAACCATAGTTCTCCTTCGAAGGTTCACTCTGAGCATCCTTTCGCCATCTTTTCAAAACATAGTGTGGTGGAATTTCTTTGATATTTCTGATATCAAGAACCTTCGGTACCTAGCAACACGGAAGACCTACTTTTTCAAAACACACTAACACCCACCTCTCTCACACCTCCAAGCAAAAAAAAAAGATGAAAGGGGGGGCTGGGGCAGTATATATAGGGGAAGGGGGACATTGGTCCCGGTTCGTGGCCTGAACCGGGACAAATTCTCATGCGCGTGCCACGTGGCTTGTGGCTAGGCATTGGTCCCGGTCCGTACCACGAACCGGGACCAATATCTCCCCACGAACCGGGACCAATGCCCCCAGACGATTTATGTTGCCCCGGGCACACAAACCGGGACCAATGCATAGCATTTGTCCCGAATTTGGTTGCAATCGGGACAGGTGCCCCCTGGCCCCCTGGACGAAAGGGGTTGTTTCCACTAGTCATCTTCCGGAAAGCCAATATATGTATGCCCGAATCTCTTGCGAGGTGTATTCGTCTTAAGTATCTACTCAGAGCGGGTGGTCTACGGGGTTTAAATGGGGGATGAATGTATTTCTTAGGAGATTTTCTGCAAGTTGACTTTGCTTTGAATTCGGCTGTATCCATATTTTCTATGTTTGTCCTAACTATAATACTATTTGGTATACATCCATCCATTTAAAAAAAGTTTCTCGGGGCATTTGTAGATGGGTGAGAGGATTTAGGCTAGCGCTATACTTGTCACATCAAGTCAAACTTAGAACCACTAGGCTCTTTCAAAACGTCGAGAGAAAAAATTGACATATTAAGAAAATGTCTACGATCCAAATTGTATGTAGAGATCAAGCTCTTACACGTTTTTACTTGTTTACTACCCAAACTTGAAAGAAGTATACATGACCCCCAGATGTATTGTAAAACGGCCGCAGCACCCCCGAGCTTTTAACTGGCATACTTAATCCCCTCATGTTTGCAAAACCGTGCAATTGACCCCCTCCTCCCGTTCTTAGCAGTTTTCCAAACCGGTTTTGCCTACGTGGCAGTATGACAGGTGGGGGCAATCATCCACGCTGGAAAAAGGAGCTGGCTGCGTCCAAATCACCCACCCCTACGACCAGGTTTGGTGGTCGACTCGGCGCCTCCCCTGCTCCACTGCGGCGACGGCGTACACAATCGGGCGGCGACATGGCGGTCGCAGCGGAAGAACCTGGGCGCAGGGCCGACTGCGTCGCCCGCGCGGCGCCGCGCGGCATCCCTATCCTCTGCCCTCTCTCTCCCATGCGCGGCGGCATGGCAGATCGCAGGTCGCAGGGGAGGCACGGGCAGCTGCTCCTGGGCGCAGGGACGGTCGCAGGGGAGGCACAGGCATGGCAGATCGCTGTAGCTCTGCCCTCTCTCTCTCCCGTGGCGGGCGGCGGCATGGTGGATTGTATGGTTTACTGCCATCGTGCAGTTATCTGCAGGAGGAGAACAGGAAGCTCCTTCAGTTAGGAGCTCAACTATGTGGTGCTTCTTCAGGTTTACAGAGTGCAGGACAACAAAGATGCTGCAGTTAGGATTTTTTCTACTCTATTTCATTGCATATTGCAAGGCTGTGAATATTTGGCATGTATCTGTTGTACTGCAGCTAAAATCTGAATGTAAGATGTATATGTGAATGATGTGAATTCAATAAAGGATGGCAGTGAAGTTTGACAGCATTTCGGTGCAATTTGTGACAGCAATTTGGTTTATAATTCGACAGCATTTCAGTATAGTTGTCGACAGCATTTGAGTATAGTTGTCGACAACATTTCAGACATTAAAATGGTAGCATTTCGGTTTAATTTTCTACAACATCTCTGCTGCATTTTGATAGCAAATACTGGCAGCACACATTTAACATATCTTGGACATTAAAACTGGCAGCATTCTTTACAGTAAGTCAAGCACAACAAAAGGACTATTTTTTCCAGGAACTTAAGCTCATTTCACTCTCCATTTTGGCTTGGTTCAGCATAATTAAGAGATAATAGTGCACAGAATATTTGCACAAACATAAACATACTAGAATATTGTCTCAAACCTTATCTTGCACATTGCACATAATATTATATTATCCATACTTTAGCTGCATCTGTGGTAGCTCATACTAACAAAATATGACACAAACTTCAGTTACACAAAACAAACATGGCATAAACTTCACATTAACGTAAACTCTCCATCTCGGCCTGCATTGTTTTCATTGCCAAATAGCCACCATTTGAGCCTTCCTTGAGTTGGGATTTGCATGGAGCTCGGAACTTGCTGTGATGAAGACTCTTGCATAGTAGTAGATGGTTGAGAACTATAGAATATAGGAGTAGGACCTGGAGCAGGTTGAGAGCTAGACTGTCCACTAACAGTAGACTTTTTCCTAGGTTTGTTCTTAGCTGGTGGTGTAGGATGCACATCAGCATGTGCATAGCCCTGAGCATGGCCTTGAGCATTGCTTGCATCTTGCTATAAATTGAACAGGAAAGTATAACAGTGAGTACATCATAAATATAGCAGTGAAGATAGCAATGAATATAGTGTTCATGCCAACCTTGTCCGCCGTAGCTTTGGAAAAACAAACACTTATCGATATATCCTATAAATAAAAATCCCACTAACATGTGATACTGATTTTCCTTTCTCAACACTAGTAGAAACAGAAACTTTCGTCCAGGGCCCAAAATGCCAGTCATCCCGGGTTTCTTACGAACCGGGACGAATGTTATGCATTCGTCCAGGTTCGTTTGGCCAGGGCTGTGTATAGGCCCCGTGGAGCATGGATCCCGATTGGGGAGGGAGCATTCGTCCCGGTTCGTGGCTAGAACCGGGACAAATGCCCTGTCAGACGCCACGTGGCCAGTGCAGGGGCATTGATACCGGTTATAGCCACGAACCGGGACGAATGTCCCTGTCCCTATATTTCAGCCACCCAGCCCCTTGTCTCATCTTTTTTCTCTGCTAGGAGGGTGTGAGAGGTGGTTCTAGTCTTTGTGTATCTTTGCTATGCACACGAGGTGTTCGACGAAATACCGGAGCCACACAAAATGATATACTCGATCGAGGTTACCATTCTTATCATTTTCATCTATAATTGATACACAAATATTATATTTGTCGCTGTACGGTGGCCATTTCGCATATTTTTTTTATAAACTTAATAATACGATGCAGATGGATGCACGGCAGCGATGGATGTACGGTGATCGACGCACTTCCGAGTATATGTAAGGCCTGGATGAATTTCTCATTGTAGCTCAGGCGAACAAAGATAATGGCTTTATGTGTTGCCCATGTGGTGATTGTCGGAACGTCACGGAGCACTCTTCCTCGAGAGTCCTTCACGGCTAGCTACTTCGGAGAGATTTCATGCCCAGCTATAATTGCTGGACCAAGCATGGAGAAAGAGAGATTGTGATGGAATACAATGAAGAAGAACAAGATGATCCTTTGTTCCCTGAATACGGTGATACTGGAATGGAAGACAATGCAGAAGAAGGAGGTGATCAAGAACGGGCATCAGATGAGCCCGATGATGATCTTGGCCGAGTTATTGCTAATTCAAGGGAAGACTATGAAAGTGAATTGGAGATATTGAAGCTGGACAACATGTTACAGGATCACAAAAAGTTGTTGTACCCAAATTGTGAGGATGACAGCACAAAGCTCGGCACCACACTGGATTTGCTGAAATGAAAGGCACACAACGGTGTGACTGACAAGGCATTTGAGAGTTTACTTCAACTAATGAAGCCGAAGCTGCCAAAGGATAAGAATTGCCTGATAGTACGTACGAAGCAAAGAAAGCTCTCTTCCCTCTAGGATTAGATGTGCAGAAGATACATGCATGAATTAATGAGTGCACCCTCTACTGCGGTGAGAAGTACGAGAATTTGGATGAATGTCTGGTATGCACTGCTCTGCGGTATAAGATCAGACCAGATGACCCTGGTGATGTTGACGGCGAGCCCCCCATAAGAGGGTTCCTGCAAAGGTGATGTGGTATGCTCCTATAATATCACGGTTGAAACGTTTGTTTAGAAACAAAGAGCAAACTAGGTTGTTGCGATGGCACGAAGAAGACCGTAAGAAAGACGGAAAGTTGAGACACCCCGCTGATGGATAGCAGTGGAGAAAGATCGAGAGAGATTTCCCGGACTTTACAGGAGAGGCAAGAAACTTATGGTTTGGTCTAAGTACAGATGGCTTTAATCCTTTTGGGGAGCAGAGCTCCAGTCATAGCACCTCGCCCGTGACTCTATGTATCTACAACCTTCCTCCTTGGTTGTGCATGAAGCGCGAGTTCATCATGATGCCAGTGCTCATCCAAGGCCAGAGGCAACCTGGCAACGACATTGATGTGTATCTAAGGTCATTAGTGGAAGAACTGTTACAATTGTGGGGGCAAACTAGGTGTACGTGTGGGATGAGAACAAACAAAAGCCATTTGACCTACGGGTGTTGCTTGTTGTAACCATCAATGATTGGCATGCTCATAGTAACATTTCCGGACATACAAACAAGGGATACAATACATGCACACACTGTTTAGATACGACTAACAGTGTATATTTGGATAAATGTAAGAAGGTCGTATACCTTGGGCATCGTAGATTTATTCCGATCAAGCATCCCGTAAGAAATAAAGGAGGAAAGCATTTCAAAGGTGAGGCAGATACCCGGAAGAAGCCTGACCTCCGTAGTGGTAATGATGTATTCGATATGGTCAAGGACCTAAAAGTATCTTTGGGAAGGGTGATGGCAACCAACCTGTTCCGAACGTCCCTGATAAGCGCACGCCCATGTGGAAGAAGAAATCTATATTTTGGGAGCTACCCTATTGAAAATTCTAGAGGACCGCTCTTCAATCGACATGATGCACGTGACAAAGAATCTCTGCGTCAACCTGCTATGCTTCCTGGCGTGTATGGGAAGTCAAAAGATACGCCAGAAGCACGGGAGGACCAGCAACATACGAAAGACCCAAGAAACAAGCACACGGATACAGGGCGTCATTACTTAAGTAGCTACGCTCTTACAAAAGCAAGGAAGGAAATATTTTTTTGAAGTCCTTTACAGTATCAAGGTGCCATCTCGCTTCTCGTCGAATATAAAGGGGATAACAAATATGGCAGTGAAAAAATTCCAAAAACTGAAGTCTCATGAATGGAGAAGGGGTAAAGGTAGACCTGAATGGAGAAGGGGTAAAGGTAGACCTGACTATGGACCTTCTTTTAAGGTCCCTTTGTTCAAGTGCAAATGGGTCAACCTGAATGGAGAAGGGGTAAAGGTAAACCCGTTGTACGAAATGACAACAGTGGATCTAAACAATATTGGTTACAATAACGAACCATTCGTCCTAGCCAATGATGTGGCTGAGGTCTTCTATGTGAAGGACATGTCCTCCAGACCGAAAAAGAAAAAAATAAGCAAACAAATACATGATACGATGAGCTGAAGCGTCACATAGTTCTTTCAGGAAAAATAAACATCGTGGGATTCGAGGACAAGACAGACATGTCAGAAGATTATAATAAGTTTGTTGAAATTCTGCCCTTCACAGTGAAAGCTAACCCAACCATCCTGTTAAATAATGAAGGTGCTCCATGGTTATGGCTGAAGCGATCATAAGAAAGGTACATAGGGTTCATAGACCATCTCTACACGAAGACAATTCAGAACACTAGATAGGGATGTGTAATAATAAACGTGGAATACATGGCATAATCCTGTTGACAAAGTGTTCACAAAAACTTGCTATCTCCTTCTAACATTCTAGGGTTTCGGTTGAAATGACGGGTGTTATGGACAAATACATGGCTTATTTTGTTATAATGAGCCCATATTGCACACACACATGCATCTTGGAAGCACGGACAATGTTGACAAAGGAAGTTTTTTTTAACTGAATAAAAAAACCATTTTCCATTTTCGGAGTGTCAGAAATGAGTTTTTTTGTGAAGGACCTACCATAGACATGTTGCAAAACTTGGGGACTTAATTTTTTAAACATTCTAGAACATGTGATATGCACAAATAAACAATTTATTGTCTAATAAAGATTTCCATACACCTCTTTTGAAAATAACAAGTTTCTGCCAATTCAGTTGGAAACGGGACAAATTTGAACTACAGGTGCCTCGTAATTTGCTCATGAATTTTGGCAAAAATCATTCTTAGGTACTCAACTACCTATTTCAATAGAGATCCACAGTGAGTTGCTGAATATACAACCCCTAGCTATGAATGGTCATGCCCTCCGTCTTGACTTTCTCTAAAACTGGCTGAGAAAATTCCATAAAATTCAAAAACAAAACCTAAATAACGCGAGACCTTCGCGTGGTGTCATTACATATGTCCTAGTATCAACAAAAAATAATAAACTTGGAATACGACAGTTCTGTTGAAAAAGTGTTCACAAAAACTTGCTCTCTCCTTCTAACATTCTAGGGTTTCGGTTGAAATGACGGGTGTTATGGCCAAATACATGGCATAGTTTGTTATAATGAGCCCGTATTGCACACAAACATGCATATTTGAAGCACGGACAATTTTGACAAAGGAAGTTTTTTTTTACAGAATAAAAAAACCATTTTCCATTTTCGGAGTGTCAGAAATGGGTTTTTTTGTGAAGGACCTACCACAGACATGTTGCAAAACTTGGGGGCTTAATTTTTTAAACATGCTAGGACATGTGATATGCACAAATAAACAATTTGTTGTCTAATAAAAGTTTTCTATCCACCTGTTTTGGAAATCACAAGTTTCTACCGATTCAGCTGGAAACGAGACAAATTTGAACTACAGGTCCCTCGTAATTTGCTCATGAATTTTGGCAAAAAATCATTTTTAGGTACTCAACTACCTATTTCAATAGAGATCCACAGTGAGTTGCTGTATATACAACCCCTAGCTACGAACAGTCATGCCCTCCGTCTTGACTTTCTCGTAAAACGGGCTGAGAAAATTCCAGAAAACTAAAAAACCCTAAATAACGCGAGACGCGTGGTGTCATTACATAGGTCCTAATATCTACCAAAAATAATAACCTTGGAATATGACAGTTGTGTTGAAAAAGTGTTCACAAAAACATGTTATCTCCTTCTAACATTCTAGGGTTTCGTTTGAAATTACGGGTGTTATGGCCAAATACATGGCATAGTTTGTTATATTGAGCCCTTATTGCACACAAACATGCATCTTGGAAGCCCAGACAATGTTTATGAAGGAAGTTTTTTTTACTGAATACAAAAACCATTTTCCATTTTTGGAGTGTTAGAAATGGGTTTGTTTGTGAAGGACCTACCACAGACAAGTTATAAAACTTGGGTGCTTAATTTTTTAAACATGCTAGGACATGTGATATGCAGAAATAAACAATTTGTTTTCTAAGAAAAGATTTCCATGCACCTCTTTTGAAAATCACAAGTTTCTGCCGATTCAGTTGGAAACGGGACAAATTTAAACAACAGGTGCCTCATCATTTGTTCATGAATTTTGGAAAAATCATTTTTAGCTACTCAACTACCTATTTCAATAGAGATCCACAGTGAGTTGCTGAATATACAACCCCTACCTACGAACGGTCATGCCCTCCGTCTTGACTTTCTCGTAAAACGGGCTGAGAAAATTCCAGAAAATTAAAAAACCCTAAATAACGAGAGACCTTCGCTTGGTGTCATTACATATGTCCTAGTATCCACCAAAAATAATAAACTTGGAATACGACAGTTCTGTTGAAAAAGTGTTCACAAAAACTTGTTATCTCCTTCTAACATTCTAGGATTTCGGTTGAAATGACGGGTCTTATGGCCAAATACATGGCATAGTTTGTTATAATGAGCCCATATTGCACACAAATATGCATCTTGGAAGCACGGACAATGTTGATGAAGGAATCTTTTTTTTTACTGAATAAAGAAACCATTTTCCATTTTTGGATTGTTAGAAATGGGTTTTTTGTGAAGGACCTACCACAAACATGTTGCAAAACTTGGAGGCTTAATTTTTTAAACATGATAGGACATGTGATATCCACAAATAAACAATTTGTTTTCTAGGAAAAAATTTCCATGCACCTCTTTTGAAAATCACAAGTTTCTACCGATTCAGTTGGAAACGGGACAGATTTAAACTACAGGTGCCTCGTAATTTGTTCATGAATTTTGGCAAAAATCATTTTTAGGTACTCAACTACCTATTTCAATAGATATCCACAATTAGTTGTGCCGCATGGCGCGGGAGTTGTGCCGCGTGGACGCGTGGCGCGGGAGTTATGTCGCGTGGCGAGGGAGTTGTGTCGGGTGGCGCGAGAGTTGTGCCGTGTGGCGCGGGAGGTGTGCCGTGGGGCCACGAGAGCGCGGTATAAACTGCCGCGCCTCGAGCGTCTTCTCCTCTCCACGCCGCACTCCACTCCACACACTGTCCCGCCGCCAGCATGCCTCCGAGGAGGAATAACACCACCAGCTTCCGGGACGTCCGAGCAAGGCAGAACGGAATATTCACCGTGGATATTCGCTACGGGGACAACCGCATCCCCCTCGGCTCCTTTGCGACGGCGACAGAGGCCGCCCGCGCCCGGGACGCGGCGGCCTGGCGCCTCAACCGCCCTCTGGGAAGCGAAGGCCAGGGTGCCGATGCTACAGATCGTCACTACTACCAACCACCGCCACCTCCGCCACCGCGCGTTTCAGGGCCTAGTCGACGCCAGGGACGACCGCGTCGTCCGCGGGTATTACCGGAACAATCCGAGGAAGGAGACAGCCGACGAGGAGCTCTGGCAGAACTGCGCGGCTGAGCGGGCGGAGCGCCGCCTCGAACGCCACCCCTCGTTAGATGCCGCTCGGGAGGCGAGGACGAAGGCGTTGCAAGAGCTCCGCGGGGCCAACCACGCCGACGAAGTCTGGGCCTGCGACGATCCGAGGTGGGGGGCCTATCTCGGACATACCATCATGCACCTCCGACAACGACGAGGAGGTCACTGACGAGTTCGGCGACCACGATGACCCGGAGGAGGTCACGGACGAGTTTCCCGACGACAAAGAGGAGGAGTAGTGTTCGTTTGTTTTCTGTATTTAATAAAAGAATTTGTATTCCGGCGAACTGCGGCGGGCTAGCGCGTCTGTTTTCTGTTTTTAATAAAAGAATTTATAGCACCCTATTTCGTTTTTATAGAGCTTCTGTATTTGCTGTCGCACCGCGCTCGCGCCCATATTGCACACAAACATGCATCTTGGACAGATAAACATGACAGTATATAATGGCAAGAGTGGATCTAAAACTCAACGAAGAGCATAGATCTAGCTAAGCAAGGCAGTACATAATGGCAAGACTGGATCTGATCTGCTAGCAGACACCTACCTCGGCCTATAGTACTCCGACTCGTAGTCGTTGTAGCCGCCGCCGTCGTTGTCACTATCGTCGGACGGTGCTCTGGACTCCCTCAGAGGATCACGACGGCAGGACTGAGCGTGAGGGTAGCGCAGGCGGGGGTTATCGCCGGGCCTAATGTAGTTCATGACGCTCTAAAGAGTCCATCTGCGGCCCCACCACAGCTGACGAACGGCCTCGTTGAAGTTCGAAGGAGGCGGTCCGTTCTCCTCATACCTTGAGAGCGCACTCTCACACCGATTAATGAAGAAGGCGTCCCAACTAGGGCAGTAGTCAGGATTCCAACTGGGATTCCTCCGCTGCTCCGGCGTGAGCTCGTGGTAGTAGTGGTTCATGATGACCGCCTGACGTGCCACACCTTGAGGAAGAGGAGGGACCAGCACTCCTCCGGCGCTCAACATTCAACCGGCGGGGACGCTGTAGCCAGGCGGGCAGGGGTAGTTCGAGGCGGAAAGTGCCTCCGTCTGGAGGAAGGTTAGAGTGGGTACGGTAGAAGCCATGGGAGAGTGGGGAGTTTATATGTGTTTATGCCAATGGTGGCAATTCATACATATATATAGTGAGAAGAAACAGACCCTTTAGTCCCGGCCTGTTTTACCAACCAGGACAAAATGGTTTGGGTTTCATTGGAAAACATATCGTCCCTCTAGTCCCGGCCTGTTTTATCAACTGGGACTAGGGTTTCGTTGGGACCAACCAGAAAGAATCACACGGATCGTGTGTTTCTTTCAAGCGCTTGTGAGTCGTTGGATCAGGGGTGTGTTACTTTCGAGTTGTTGTGATCCGTTCGATCAGGGGTACGGTATGTTTCTTTCGAGCGGTTGTGAGCCGTTTGATCATGGGTGTTTCTTAACCTTTGGATCGAAACCCTAGAACAACACTTTGTGAGCCGCAGGACCCTATATATAGCCCACCTCTAGGATTCGCTTCATACATCATTCAGTTCATCGACCGAATACAAATCATTCAGATTCTCCATCATACGTCCCACCGTTCTTTTGATATGCATATATGCACTCAAGAGCCACGGTCGGGATGTATGATGGCGATAACCGATTGTTTTGTTCTACATCCCCCCTTGAAGGGTTGACAAAAGGTTTGCTACATCCTTTAGTTCATCGACCGAATACAAATCACCCAGATTCTTCATCATACGTCCGGCCGTTCTTTTGATATGCATATATTTACTCAAGGAGCCACAGTCGAGGTGTATGATAGCGATACTGATTGTTTTGTTCTACCTCCAATTTTATGACTCGAAGAGAGGAATCGATGCCGGTGAAGAACCAACACAAAGGGTGAGTGAATATTTGGCATGTAAAACCCTATACGAACACATGTAAACACTTGGTATGCTAACACCTAGTTTTTGGTGACATCCCGACGCTCCAGAGCCCCTCCGCGGCAAAACCCTAGGCCCGCTGGAGAAAATTCCACCTTATCAGGCGCCCAAATGAGTTTTAAAACATCATAAGTGAGGTGAATTTATCTTTCTGGTCATTTTGATATATAACTTGCAATTTTCACATTTATTGAATTATTTGATATTTTCTCCATTTTTTAAATGAATTAACTCAAACGCAAATAATTCAAAAAATATTAACTGCACCAAATATGTTTGAAAGTAATATATTGAGTTAGTTTATAATTTTCTAAATCTTTTGGTATCTTCTTTTTATTTTTCTGATTGCTATTTAATGTTTCATAGGAGTTTTGGAAAAAAAAATGTAGGAACAAATTTTCTACTTAAAAATACTTCAAAATAGGGCATTAGTCCCGGTTTTTACCAACCTGTAAGGTCCGCCCCAGAACCACTGTTCAAGGACACCTCCGATATGCATACATTCACGATCCCAGATCAGACCAGTCGTGAGCAACATATCAAGTTGGTACACAAATACAATATCCATTACACGATTGCATAAACCACTTACAAAAGGAACATGGTCACATGACCAAGTCCAACACAACTGCCACGCTGGGCAACACACAACATACACAGCGGAAGACTAAACACACACAAACGTAGTAGAGCCCAAGTCACGCCTTAACCTACAGGCTGCTGACCGGGAGACGATCCTAGTTCGCAAAGCCGTCGGCTGCGTACTCCTCTTTGTAGATCTCCTTCTGAGAATCCTTCTCGAAGTCTGGCAAGTAAATACCAAGGGCAAAACCAATATGAGTACATTTGAATGTACTCAGCAAGACATCCATCATGTAGCTTACAAAAATGCAAATATGCTTATATAGTGGAGTAGGTAGGCTGTACATAGGGTTCACTATCAATGATATATGAAAGATATATCATAGTTGATTTTGAAAATCTTTGTATCTTCGTTGAAGAAGATACGTCAAAAGAAAACAATATAGTTTTCTTTCTCTTGTAGATATCACATGTACAAGAGGTTTTGTAAAACTTTGGTAAAAGAAGGTTTTCTCTTTGCAAAACTTCTTGGAATCAACTTCTAGTTTTTTTTTAGAAAAGAAAGATTTTCTTTGAATTATTTTTTGTAAAAATAACTTCTGGCTTTTCATCAAAGGTACCCCCACGGTACAAGGTTTCCTCCTTTTAGTACTTCACAAGTCCAACACCTTTTTGAAAACTCCTTTTTTGAAAACATTGACACAATGCTAGCTACATGGACATTCAACTGTCCATATCCGAGGACGCGGCTATTCCGAATAGTTTGACTCTGCAGAGGTGTACACAATCCACCAGATCCAGTACATCCGCCGTGAACAACCACGGACTGTAACAACATTATGTAAACATCATATAACTGACTCTAACCATCCAGTATGTCCAAGCTAGAATATGTCTATCTCTTCAGTTGGGCCTGGTTCCCCCGACATCCTGTCCACCAACGCCACGTCATGGGACCCAACTGTTGCGACCGGGGGGGTAACTTAATCCCTCACTTTGTATGTCCCGTGTATGCCACCTAGCGACAATCGGTTCGAGGGCTCGACGACCCTTATAGCAAATTGAGATAGAACACACACTAACAATAACAAACTTCAAGTTAATCCCCATGCCCATGTTTGGTTAAAGTGGCAGTACGGTAAAGGTTGTCCGGCGAAGACTAGATTATGTGTCATTTTTTTAAACACGTTTTTCCCAAATATGACCACTTCCACAATCCTCCGGTGAGTAAGGCTTCGCCTTCCCACCGGGTTTTCCATAAAGACTTTGTTTTGCAAAAACATATTTTTAGGTGACCACTTAGGGACTTAAAATTTTAAAGGTAATAAATACCATATGGTGGCTATGGGCTTGGTAACACCAAGTATCAACTACTTGCGTAATAATGATATATATATTAATAGTAGTAATATACACTCAAAAATAGTTTTTGGTAAACAAAGTTTTGTAAAACCTTTCAGGAGTAAAAACATGCATGATAGATAATGATAAGTGTAATAACAGCAAGCATCAGGATGTCTTGCCTTAAATCTCTTAGTGTCACTGGCCTTGGAGTAACTTGAACTTGACGCACAAGTCCACAACTGCTTCTCCTTCTTCTTCGTTTTCTAGCGTCGTGAAAGAATAAAAGACACACACTCAGAACTAAAGGACAAACAACTAAACAAAATAACACATTAAGCAAGATACTTACACTAGCGCAAACACTCAAAAGGTTATCGTGAAAATATCTCACAAACTCTCATGGTACAAAACTATTGTCAAACAAACATAGGGTTGAGAAACCATATCCCACATCTTACATACCATATATGGAGTGGGTGTACCACTCTCATAATAAGATATTCAAGAAGCTAAAATTATATCTTGTGGGCACAAAAGGTGAGGCTACTAAGGTAGTAACAGTCAATCACAGCAATACCCATGGCAGTGGGTATTAACAACACACAAGCAATCATCACCAAACAAGTCCATGACTAAACTAGTGCATAGATAACAAGCTACTAATAAGCACAACAACAACACTAGCACAATAAATAACATAAGTACAAATAACAAATAACATGAATATGCTAGTTATAAACTATGCTTATGTCTACTTAAAGTTATGGAATCCAGCAATCATGAAAATAAAAAAATAAAAACCAGTAACTAAATCAATGGTAACAAGTCATAAATATAACCTAAAACACAATCATCACCCAAGATAATGCTCCTAATAATTTTCATAAAAACAGGACTTACTAATAGCATACTAGTATGGAAATTCTACACAAGCATGCTATAAGAAATATTTTTGTATTTTACAACTAATAGAAGCAAGCAAATCCACAAGTCATGTCATAATAACAGAATCAGTAACTTCCTTAACATGCCAGGATAACTCATACACTTATAAATAAAATGGCAACAAAACTAGAGCAACTCATAATATCTAGTGATGACACTTCATCACTAGAGAAGCAAGCAATGCTACAAGGATGCATGATCCTAAACAAGCAACTCATGAATGTAAATATCTACTAACAGCACATACACCTTGCACATGCTAGTAAGCATAATCACTAAAATAATTCTTATGAAAACATCTACTAAGCAAGCATCAATCCATTCTAGTGATACATGCTTTTCTAATTAATTAAATAGCAAGCAATCAAGGTACAAGCTATACAACCAGTATCTATGCACTTAACACAAGATCAACTAAACCTTTTCAAAAATCCAAACACTCAATAAAAATCATTCACCAATAATTTATCAATCACAAGGAATTATCTTATTTGCAACTAATTAAATTAAGCACACAATAGTGAAGCATTCCTTAACATGATATTCCTAACGAATATTATGCTAACAATTGAATCACCACTAAACATACTAGTATTCACAAAGAGGAACTCAACTCTTGACTTACATAAGTGAAACAAACAATCTATTTTCCTTGGTGGAAAAATAACCATCAATCATATATTAATACATGTTATTTTCACACAAATGTATGGTTGGGGATTTTCATCCTCAACCAAGATGAAATGGGACCAGTGGGTTATGGGCACACTAATACCAAGGAAAAATAGGTACAAAGCCTATGGTCGCTCATTACAAAATTAGTTATAACAAAAAAAATCAATACTAGACTATTCATACTAGTGAAAACAACTAACAAATGTTACACATGCTTTGCTATAAAATAAGATGCAAGATAACAGAGACAATAACATCAAAAATAGCAGTACCAAATGGTACTAGACTCATCATAACAATAGCACAAACTTAGTTAACAAAGGCTCCAAGATTTGGTGCACACAATAATCAAATAATAAAACTAGAAAATAACAAATGATATTCGTATTTTTATTTAACTTTCCAAACATGCACACACTTTCTAAGGTAGATGTACTGCAAGGAAACAACTTAATAAAAACTGGTAACAACTCTATACATGCTAGGAAACAAGATTTAAACAATCAGACACTTTCATTCAAGCAAATACACAAATACAAACAAAAACACAAAAGTGTTGTACCTAGATCCAAAAAATTAATAGATCCAGTTAATAGAAAACTCGTCCAGTTGGATTCATCTCAATATTCATTTTTAAACTCACTCTAAAAATCCTAGAAAAGCCTACTGGTCGTTTACCAAAATGGATGGCATTTCCATTTGGTAACTCACCTTGATGTGGGGAAAAGTCCTAGTGATAGATATATTCAAAATCTACCCAGAACAATTTGGTTTGACCAAAAAGGTTACATATTACAAAAGTTATGTTCAAAACAAAATTACTGACACTCTGTGGAAAAAACAGTCTTATGGTTAAAATACCAGTCCAAACTTAGATCTAAAAAATTTATGTGGTTGAGAAAACATAGTGTTGTGTTCATGATTTTTGGTTGAAATTAATTTGCACTTTAGGTATTTTTCACAAGCCTAAAGCAAACGGCACAAAACAGCACAGATCTAAAAAGAAAAAGAAACAAAGGGGGCAGGCTGGGGTTTCCCTCGCTGGCGCGGCCCATCTGGCCAGCAGAGCGACCCAACCACGCAACGCGCGCTCGGCCAGCGCGGGAACGGCGCACGGGTCGTCTTCCTCCCATCCTCTCCTCTCTCTCTCCCGCGACTCCAGCTACAAGGAAAAGCACGGTGGCTCGCCGTGGGGGCTCGGGGTTTGCTGGCGCGGGCTCGGTGATGTTCCAGAGGTCGAGGGGAGTCGAGGGGAGAAGTTGGTGGAGACGGGTGCGGCTCCAGGTGGCGACGCGTGGCCAGTGCCCGTGGCAGCGACCAGGGACGGCGGTGGCGTTCCTGCGGGCATGAAGGCAAACGGGGGTGTCAGGGATTTTCAGGGGAGTAAGGGGAAGCCATTCAGCGCAGTGGAGGGAGTGGAGAAGGGCTGGATCGAGCAGCTCGACCTCGAGGCCTTGCACGGTCACTGACGGCAGGTTTCGGGCTCGGGGGCTTCCAGGGGCTAGGGCTCTGCTAGATCTCCCTGTGGGGAAGTTGTGGGAGAGTGAGGGAGTGAAGTGGCGCAGGGGATGGGGTTGGGTGACTTGTACTCGTGGTGAAAAGAGCAAGGGAAAAAAGAGATGGCTCGGGTTCATGCCAAGCCATGGCATGAGTGAGCCCTAGGGGCTCCAAGGTCACTTCACCACAAGGAAAGGCTGGCCCAGGGCAATACCACGAAGGGGCAGGTCAATGCCTGGCCTTTGGAGGCAAGGTGAGGTAAGTCCAAGGTCAAATGGGCCAAAGATATGGGTGTCCATACTTGCCACAACGTCACTCTCCCTCTCTTGATTTTCTTCACTCTCAAGCTTTCTAGAAGGAAGGCAATACATCCTGGCTCGAGTCAATACTGAGGTCAACATACTTGACAAGTTTTCATTTCAAAAATTTCAAAGAAAAACAAAGAACACAACTGTCAAAAAGTGTATCCCACACTGTTCACAAAATTCTGAAAATTAAGTCTTAAGACTTAGAGAATTTGTTTTCAAAGTTGGGTTTATTTTCAAGGGTCAAATAGTTTCCCAAATTTGTTTTCAAAGTGGGAAATTGTCAACCATGTTACAAACTGTCAAAAACATCTTTTGAAGACAAATGTGAAATAGTTTAAGGCCATGAAAACAATGTGGAAAAAGGTGTACATTCTGTTTTTCTCTATTTTCCAAAAATGCCCTTTTCTGCCTTAATTTTATACCACAAAAACAACAAGCGAAAGATAATTTTTATTAATCCAAAAATAAAACTAAGCTTATGGATTTGTAGTACATACATAAAGGAACAAATAAAAGTCAAGAAAACATAAAATAATATTTTATAGCCCAGTGAAAACAAAGGTAGAAAACAGGTACTTGGCTATATTTTCAGGGATAGTTTTCTATAGAAAAACTTAAAAGAAAACTTTCATAAATCATTTTGAAATTTTATTTTCTTGGATCCAACAAGGTTAAAAGTTTATTTTAAGATTCAAACAAGAATGATCCAAGTCTTAGAATAAAATTCACTCAAGTAAACCACAGAGAAAACAAGAGGGAAAATTTAAAGAATTGTTTTCAGAAAAAATTGATATTGGTTTTATCAAGAAACAAAACTTGTGTTGCAAATATGATTAAGATAATAAACACATGTTAGTTCAAACAATCATGTTGTTATACAAAAATTTGTTAGCCCTAATTTCTGTCTTCTTGAACACAATACAAGAATCCAAAAACTGGGGTGTGACAGACCTTCCCCCTTAAAAGAATCTCGTCCCGAGATTCACAGACAACCGAAAAGAAGGTGTGGTCAAAACAACAATGTTAGGTAATTTTGTTTACAAAAACAAGTGCTGGTGGTTGGTAACATTAAGCTCAGGTGCTTCCCCCCTTTGATTAATCTTACCAAAATCCACCGGCGAATCAGTTTTCTTTTCAAAGGTCTGGGTGCCATAACATAAACATCGAACTTATTGTTCCTCAAAACCATGATATAAAACCATTATCCCTTAGACATAGGTCTACTAGTATCCAATCTCATAAGATTATCATACCACTAGTTTATCCTATGGGGCATAAACTCTCTTATCACTATACAGATCAATCAATCAGATATCCACAAATATTTATTAAGCATGAGTTTTCCATTGCTCATTCTCTAACAATCCAGTAAAATCCACCATCTCCTCTTAATCTAATATAATCCAGTCTCAAATCATTTGTCTTCCTCAAACTATTTTATCAAGATCATATTGCTAAGACTAAACCATCAAATTTAGCAATCATAGACCAACTCTATACTACTTCCGTACATCCTTCAAATAGTCCAAACTCTTATCTCCTGATTAATGTTAAAACATTCTCCCCAAACAATCTCGATTGAACATGACAAGCTCCGAGAATATATCATCGAGAATAATCACCTACTAAATCCGAGTCATACTGATTTTTCCTAAAATCCAAAATCATCCTTTTATATACACAAATATCTTCCTATATCAGATCCAACATTCCTCCAATACACCTATAATCAAAATCGAATATCTATCCCAATCCAAAATAATCTTCTTACTACCATCAACCCTTTCTGCTAAAATCCAGCATAATAATCACCTATACAAACTATTATCCTCATCATTCCCATATCACAAATTATTCTCAACATACTACTTCAAATCAATCCACTCTCCCTATGGTATCAAGGGCTTCCAAAAAAATCCATTAGTTTCCACCAATGTTTCTAACCTCAATCATTTCTTCAAGGATATAAATTTCAGTTACCGATAACTTCCAAAGTTTTGGGGTCCACAACTGGTTATCCCTGGTGCATATACACTATAATTCATCTCAACTAAAACTGTGTGATCCTCAATTTTTTTCAGTCCTAAGCTAAACCTCAATGAGTTTCCACCATCTCATATTCTAAAATTTATTTCCTCTGAAAAGATACACGAGAGATTCCTATTTCCTAGTAACAATCATTGTTCACCAATCCAATATTTTTTTCCTACCTTTCATCTTTCTTTCAAACAGCTATAGAACATCCTAAGGCACCTTTCTCTTTGGTTTTGGAAAAGTTGGTTAGAAATTTTCAACTGGTATTAGGTATTAAGCTACAAACTCTATAAGGTATTAAACTAGAATTAGATGAAGTTACGTTAGTATTGCTAATTATTAAGGATATTTTTCTAGTCCGACGTGACACTTCTAGTGTTCCCTTTACGCCGGAGTTCTCAGGACACAAAGAAAAACACAACTTTGGGGTTTCACAGGTCTGGTTTGAAAACGTACCGTTAACTAAGGCATGAGTCGCAAGTGCTCCTGCAACATCATCTAGGTCTCAAGGTTCACTCATCAGATTCTTGTGTTTCTTCTAGGATGGACCTTGGGTTTCTTGGTTTTCTTCAGGATGAACTAGAACCCGGTTCTTCTTGGAACAATCGCGACCGAAATGTCTTTCCTGGCCACAGGTAAAGCAACCCGTGGTTCTAGGCTTGACATTCACACGCTTACTTGAAGATTGTGGCATCGCAGGCAAGGTACTGCGAGTCACACAAAAACTAGTCTCTCCTGGCGTCACTATCTTCCTTTTGCGGCTCTCTCCAGCAAGCAGGCGCTGGTACTCTCTCATAAGGATACAATTGTTCTCAGCATTGATGGTGACAAGTGAAGGGGTCGTTGCATAGAAAACAAAAACTTTCCTACACGAGAGACACCCGAAAGTCCAAGATCTAATCTAGGAGATGAAGTGCAACGGGCAACGAGAGGGTTAAGGAGAACACATACCCTCGAAGACTCAAAGTGGTACGAGATCAAATCTCGTTGTTGGCGTAGTCGTACTCACACCGATCCCGATAGCGAGAAGATGGGCACCGCAATCCGGTGGTGCATCCATGATCGGTCACACGTACGGTTGATGACGACCTCCGTTCCCTCGATCCAGCGGGGTGCGGTAGTAGAGGATCCCTCGGAACTCCAGCAGCACGACGGCGTGGTGGTGAACAAGAATCCCACGGTCAGGGCTTCGCCAAGCCGGAGACCATGGAATGGAGCAGCGGGTGGAGGGAAAAAGGAGTGGGCAAGTGTGTGGAGGAGGGAGAGCTCTCACCCTCCTTTTATAGGAGAGGGTTGAGGCAGCCCAAGGGGGGTGCGGCCAGCCCATGGGTGTTCCCCCACCTCTTCCCTCATCATGTGAGTGGACACTCCACTCACACCCACTCATTTCCCCATTATTTCCCACTTGGAAAATCCAATGGTTTTTTTTTAATAAATAAATAAAACCTTTGTATTTCTTTATTTCAGCATTTGTTAATTCTATTAACAAACTTTTGCATATAGCACCTCGAATCATTTTTTAATTCTATTAACAACCATTCGACGAAAAACCCCTTGAACTATTTCAATTTTCCCCGAAACAATTTCGGTGCTGCCCAAAATATTCTTCAATATTCCGTATCCTCTCAAACGCGTCATCGAACCTTAAGTGTGTCACCCTACGGTTCGCGAATAAGATAGACATGATCGAGACTCCTCTCCGATCAATAATCAACATCAGGATCTGGAGATCCGTGATGACTCCTATATATTCAACGATGACTCTCGTGATCGTGTGAACTAACAACGTCGTGAACTATTCCCTTTGTCTCGCGATATTTTACTTGTCCGAGATTCGATCATTGATATCAACCATACCTTGTTCAATCTCGTTACCGACAAGTACTCTTTTCTCGTTCCTGTGATACAACATCCTTGTGATCATATCACATGCTTGCAAGCGGTTTCGATGTGATATCACCGAGAGGGCCCTGAGTATATCTCGCCGGCATTTGGATGGACAAATTCCACTCTTGATCCATGATCCTCAACTAATACTTTCCGAATACTTAACGACACCTTTATAGTCACCCTGTTACGGTGTGACGTTTGATGCCATGAAAGCACTCTTCCGGTATCAGTGATTGACATGATCTCATGGTCTAAGGAATAAGTTACTTCGTATGTTTAATATAACAATGTAAACTAAATGACTTGATCGCATTGCTATATTCTCTTTGGGTATATGTTCATCACATTATTCTTCTAATGACATGACCCCATTATTAATAACATCCAATGTTCATGATCAGGAAACCTTGATCATCTATTAATCAACGAGCTAGTTAAAAGAGAGGCTTTACTAGGAACCATTGTTTGTTTATTAAGCACACATGTATCAACGTTTCCGGTTAATACAATTCTAGCATGAGAAATAAACATTCATCATAAACAAGGAATAAGATAATAACCATTTTATTATTGCCTCTCGGGCGTATTCCCTTCAGTCTCCCACTTGCACTAGAGTCAATAATCTAGTCTGTAAGCACTTTAACACATATGGCGTACCAGTGTTATTACCATGCTTCGCATGCGGTAAACATCATCAAAAAAGATCTGAACAGTTCAGGTCCTATTGTATTTGCATGTTCTTTGCGTCTACACGCATCACTCATTCTCTAATGAGATGGCTTTGTATATATATGGTCAATTGGTGAAAACTTAATTCCTCAGCTTAAACTGATGTCACTAACATTGTGAAAATGTAGCTTCATAGTGTTAGCATTCTTGGAAATTCACCCAGTTCTGGTGATACCTTAATTCTTCAGCTTAAACTGATGTTACTAACATTGTGAAAATGTAGCTTCATAGTTTCAGCATTCTTGGAAATTCACCAAGTTCAATAAAGAACTCCTTGACACAAAATACGCTTATAATCAGTTGTCAACACAACGATATACTTTAGCCTTTGTTGTAGTATCTGTCACAATATTTTAATTTTGAAACTCTTTCAAATCCAGCATGGAACTTTATTCCATCCTATTGTACTACCCTTCATCACATATTTTAATTGAGATAAAATTACTTGAATAAATGACAATACTATTAGTGTAACATATTACAACTAATATTTTGTCATTACTATATAGGAAAACATATCCTTAGCATTTCTAAAATGACACAAGGATCTCTCCCACTGTTGTGTACATTATCCTGCTATAACATTTTATAGCATAGGACTCATCTGGTTGTGTACATAGCATGGAAACATGACTTAGAAATCTTAATTTCAATGATGCTCATCATGTGTCAAAACACACGAATCTTGCTCAATTATTTTCCCTGTGACAAGAACTCCTTCTTGTCATTTCGATATTCACTTACTTCAATATTTCATCTATGTAATTTGGCTTCAATCATATCAGGCGCTTCAATCCATCTCTTATAGATATTGATGCCCAAAATCTTCTAAGCCTTTTATCAACATGAAATCGAAAATCTTAACCGTGTTAATTTAAAATACATATTTTCCAATCAACCATATGTCATCTACATAAAGTAGAAATATGTCATAGCGCTCCCACTTAATTTCTTGTAACTCTACAAGCATCTTTATCATTTATGATGGAATCAAACTCTTTTGATAACTTCACTAAGGTAAAGATTTCAACTTAGATATGCTCACTTCAACCATTGAAGTGTGCACACCTTTCTAGCAACCTTTTGAATTTTACAAAACTCTCAGACTGTGTCAAGTACACATCCTTGATCAAACTTCCTCGAGAGGAGAGTTGGTTTTGTTATTCAACTGCCATATCATAATATGTAACTTTTTGCTAGAACAATCCGCAAAGACTAAAGCATCACTATGGCAGATCAAAATCTTGTAGTAGTCAACTCTTTGAACTTCGTCGAAAACAACTTTTCGATAAGTACAACTTTCAAAAGATGTAAAATCCATGTCTTTGTCGCTATATAGACCCTTTTTCTATCGGTAGGCATCATGCCTATCGAAAGGACTACCAAGTCACATACTTGATATTCATACAAGGATACTATGGCGAATATAATGACTCATAGTCAATTTTACGAAGTCAGGACCCATCATTTGCTTCCTTTATAAGGTCCAGGTCCTTTTGTTGTCAAAACAACACTTTACACTTAAACCACAAGTTGTTCTAAGTACAAAGTTTTTGGACTTTTCTGGTACAGTTTGCAAACTCATTTGAAGTATCTACAACATTTGTAGTGTCTTCTACTTAGTAAAAAATAGTAAACCCCGGAACAACTTCCAGTGCTGCGCTACTCTTGACATGATAACGAAAATTCTCTAATCTTGTTGAGTTTGTACTGTGCTCCCACTCACTTGTTTCGCAAGAACGTTCAATCTCGTTACCGACAAGTACTCTTTTCTCGTTCCCGTGATATAACATCCTTGTGATCATATCACATGCTTGCAATAGGTTTCGATGTGATATCACCGAGAGGGACAAGAGTATATCTCTCCCTCATTTGGATGGACAAATTCCACTCTTGATCCATGATCCTTAACTAATACTTTCCAAATACTTAAAGACACCTTTATAGTCACCCTCTTATGGTGTGACGTTTGATGCCATCAAAGCACTCTTCCGGTATCAGCGGTTGACATGATCTCATGGTCTAAGGAATAAGTTACCTCGTATGTTTGATATAACAATGTAAACTAAATGACTTGATTGCATTGCTATATTATCTTTGGGTATATGTTCATCACATCATTCTTCTAATGACATGACCCCGTTATTAATAACATCCAATGTTCATGATCAGAATACCTTGATCATCTATTAATCAACGAGCTAGTTAAAAGAGGGGCTTTACTAGGAACCATTGTTTGTTTATTAAGCACACATGTATCAACGTTTCCGGTTAATACAATTCTAGCATGAGAAATAAACATTCATCATAAACAAGGAATAAGATAATAACCATTTTATTATTGCCTCTATGGCATATTCCCTTCAACAAGCTGAGTCAAATGCTCCAGGGAAGCATGTGTGGCAACGTGTTCAGCATGCCCGGCTTCACGCTCTTCCATGATCAGAGCAAACAACTGAGCAACTGTCGGCTCCGGCGTTGGAGGTAAATCGCTAGACATGCTGAAGAAAAAGGACTGTATAAGACGAGAGTAAACAAAAAGGGTGGTTTTGTTTTGAAAACTTGTGGTACGAGCCGACTCATAACAAGGATGAGAACGGTAGCTAACACAACACAAACAAGCATCTAAAGGCAATCACAGTTACAATCAAGGACTAACATACGCATAAAACAAAGTCTTAACGAGCATTACGTGAACTTTTAAGGTTCACAGGTCAATAGCATAAGGCTTACAACAGAACTAGCACGCACATAGATATTTTTAGAAGAGTTCACACGACACAAACAAACAAGTGTGTGGGTGGAAATAACACAACTGCTAACATCCTGCGGCAATCCTAAGTGCTCGAGGAAGCACGTAGCTGTTCCTCCAACTCTTCAACTCTGGTCTTGCTAGCTGCAAGCTAAAGCTGAAGGTCTCTCACTCGTGTGCGGTGCTGGGAGTCAGTGTACTTCATGGTTTTCTTCAGCACCTTGAGACGACGCTCGGTAGAAGAAGAAACATTCAGGCCTTTCTCCAGCTAGTCTATCTCCATGCCTCGGAGATCGTAATCTACTCTAAGCTTATCAAGGGACATCTGGGTGTTGTATAGCTGTCCCTCCAAGTGCTAGAAGTGAGGAGCAAACCCAAAGTCTCCAGTGGCTTTTAACGGCTCGTCATCCTCATCGTGTCTTCCAAAAGTATCTATAGGGGGTGCCTTCAAACTTGCGGCGAAAAGAAGTTCGCGATCTTAGCAATGGTCAGCTGCATCACTCTAAGGATATCATCTTCCCAACTGTTCTCCACCACTTCCCAAGTGATCTCTGGGGTTGACGGTGCCAGCAACGGTGCACGGATGGTACATACCACCAACCAGGACAATTCTCTTCCATCATGGTGAATCTGGGCTCCCTTCAACACAGGTAGGGGACGACCGATAAGGCGAGTCATCTTGATCAAATCCTCCTCAAAGCGGCGGTAGCAAGGTGCATGCGATCCCAGCCGGAAGGACTTGGTGAAGACAACTGCCATCTATACAAAATTTTAGAGTAGTTTATGTTAGGTAACAGTGTGCAAAATTTTAAGAAGCAATAACAGAAGCAATAACTACCCTAGGCCTCATTCCACAAGTCATTTCATAATAACAGAAGCAATAACTTCCTAAACATGCTAGGATAACTCATACACTCATAAATAAAATGGCAACAAATATAGAGCAACTCATAATATCTAGTGATGACACTTAGTTCATCACTAGAGAAGCAAGCAATGCTACAAGGATGCATGATCCTAAACAAGAAACTCATGAATGTAAATATATACTAACAACACATACACCTTACACATGCTAGTAAGCATAAACACTAAAATAATTCTGATGAAAACATCTACTAAGCAAGCATCAATCCATTCTAGTGATACATGCTTTTCTAATTAATTAAATAGCAAGCAATCAAGGTACAAGCTATACAACCAGTAGCTGTTTAATTAACACAAGATAAACTGAACCTTTTAAAAGATCCAAAAACTCAATAAAAATCATTCACTAATAAGTTATCAATCACGAGGAATTATTTTATTTGCAACTAATTAAATTAAGCACACAATAGTGAAGCATTCCTTAACATGATATTCCTAAGGAATATTATGCTAACAATTAAATCACCACTAAACATACTAGTATTCACAAAGTGTAACTAAACTCTTCACTTACATATGTCAAACAAACAATCTATTTTCCTTGGTGGAAAAATAACCATCAATCGTATAGTAATACATGTTATTTTCACACAAATGTATGGTTGGGGATTTTCATCCTAAACCAAGATGAAATGGGACCAGTGGGTTCTGGGCCCACTAATACCAATGAAAAAGAGGTACAAAGCCTCTGGTCACTCATTACAAAATTAGTTATAACAAAACAATCAATACTAGACTATTCATATTAGTGAAAACTAGTCGGCAACCCGTGCATTCGCACGGGCTAGTTTTTTTGAATGTAAAGTGTTCCTATACCTACCCACTCATATATATCTTGGACAATTCATAATCCCTCAATATCACATATAAATGAACCTTTTAGACTTGTATTAAGTAAAAAAATTATGAACGTTGAATATACATATTCTTTTGGATATTTTGATTAAGAACATGTAATATATTCAGATTTGTTTCCAAAAGTATGCTCATTTTCCTTTTATACATCATAACACCACAATTTTTCTTGCAATCTTGAAACACATCGACACATGTAGTTACCACATACCATGAACCAAAGGTACAACGTGCCAAAATTACAACAATTTAAACAAATAGATACAACTAAGGAACCGTACACCAAAAGAAACTAAAAGACACATTTCATTAAACATACTCTTGAGTAAATTGAAATTTCTAGAATGGGCATGCGTAGAGTGCGGGAATATAAACTATACTTTACTTTTCCATACTTGGGTAAGATATGAAGTGTGAATTACTTGCTCAAGGTACATACATAACATTATTAAATGATTTATAGGAAAATGCGTATACGGACTTATGCTTACAACTAATTTCAGTAAAACTGTGTTATAATGTTAGGATGCTAAATTATTTTTAGGGTGTGCAGATTTAGTACTCAAGCAATCATGTTTGCTAAATTATATCTAAAAACTGTACCTCAAGCAGTCAAATTAACAGCCATGCATGATCTTAACTTATGAACTTAAGTATATGTACTCCAAGTGATCAACAACGTGATGCAATCATGCAAAAATATGTAAGAAAATATACTAATTCAGCTTTCGGCAACACTGGCAAACAATAAAGTATATTTGATTTTTCTCAAAACTTCCTAAATGCCGTAGGGTACATGCTGCCACCGTGATTCACCGTGATTTTTCTCAAGACAGAGCACTATACCGTGCCGGCCGCAAGCCCGCAACGCCATAGAGCGACCTGGGTTCTGTAGGTGTACTGCTACCGTGATGCACAACACATCGTGACAGCCAGCTGGCGGACGGGCGCTTGACGCAAGCACGCAACACCGTAGAGGGACCTAGGCTTATAATCTGCATACGTACCTGTAGTATAACCCTGATGAATGTTCATGCCAAAAAACATCGGAAATTGTTAATCCAGCTAATAGTAGAAGTCGAACTAATGGAGACTTGAGAAAAAGATATTTCTAGGTTTTCACTCCGCCAGGGATAAAGTCAAGTTATGAAGCATATTAAACTTGCACGGTAGATAAATAGAGCAAAACATATTCTAGGTTTTTACTCCTCCAGAGATAAAAAGTAAATTTGCAAGGCATATTAAACTTGCACAGTAGAGAAATATTGACCAACAACGGTAAAAAAAAATATATTGACCAACTAAAAATGAGAATGTACATTGACAATTTACAGCAAAATACTTACGGAGAGTGCTATGTCTTGCATTCCGACTTGCAAATCGTTTTGGTCGGCTCGGATGAACTACAGCAGCTCCTCTCTTGATCGAGTGAATGGTTCCTTCCCTTAGAGTTCGTACATGCATGTTGCACCACGATTTCTTCCATTCATCGCCCATAACGGGAAGTTGCAACCTTTAGACGTATGTTTTTGGGCATACAATTATATGATTGTTTCTAGGCTAACATGCCACCAGCGGCAGCCAGAATGGTGTTGCTGTTGCGCCTCTCCTCTTTCGGATCAGGTCCCATCAGCTTCCCATGGTATAAAATCTGGCAATCAAATTGCATGCACGATATAGAGCCCTTGATTCGTGGTGATTGATTGATAACGCATGTGCACGCTTGGTACTATCTGACACCGGCCTCTCAATCTGCAACTTTGCTTCGAATATAAACCTTGCTGGCTCCCACCGCCGCCTCCCGCCTCCCGCCTCGTCTACCTTGCGATGGTCAAACGCAAATAAGCGTTTCTTGCCCGATCCAGCATCATTGCCTGGAAGTTTTCCTTCATTGTTTTTATTTTGTGATGGGGTCAATGAAACATGCACACGAACGATTATCAGCAAAACATCAAGAGAAAAACATGGGGATTCGGATTGCAGCTATGTACTCGTTTTTTTCCTTTCGCATGCATGTGCAACGCGGACTTGGTAGTCACCTCAGCTCGGATTTGGTGTCTCGCACGTCTTATCATACCGATTAACCCTAGAACTACACGTCGTAACGGGTTTGGTTGTTTTTCTTTTTTCTGCATGATCGGATCATACTTACAACTCGATGCCACATTATCGTGACAGATTATTGTAATGTAGGTAATTCTTTTGCACATTTCATTCTAGCCGTAAATCTACAACCAATTTGTTGCTAGTACACACATAGCTGAATTTAAAGAAATATTGGGTTGAACTTGTAAAGTACCTGAGGACTTACAACTCGATGCCACATTATCGTGACAGATTATTGTAATGTAGGTAACTTTTTTTGCATATTTCATTCTAGCCGTAAATCTACAACCAGTTTGTTGCTCGTACACACATAGCTGAATTTAAAGAAATATTGAGTTGAACTTGTAAAGTACCTGAGGACACGCGGCCTTGTTCATGCCTTCGTGGATGCTTCACGTTCATGTGATGCCATGTGGACGGTTCAATCTCTTGTGCCTCATGTCTTTCGAAATTTCATCAAACTATTGCAGTACGATTTAGTTGGGGTGTAGCACATATGGGAGAATTAGTTCGGTGGCGTGGAGCTGTTAATTCAAAGCTAGACAATAACACATGGACAAAGAAGATAGAATTCTCACTTGCATCTGGTTATAGATTGGTGGGTCTGGGAGGCAGCACTTCATAGTTCCCTGTCTAGTGGAAGTGGCGAACAGTGCCGGCAACATGCTGACGTCGATGCACATGTGGCTTGCAGCATAGAAGTGAAAGTAGGAGACAACGTGATGGCGATCGAGAGCAGCGGGAAAGCGGAGGAGGCGGCGGCCGGCGGCCAGCGTGTCCACAGCAAGGTTGATTTTGATATTCATATGGCTTACACTACAGGAAACGCCGCATATGCCGACGGCCAAAAGCCGTCGGCACAGGCTAAAAAGCCGTCGGCACAGCCTGTGCCGACGGCCGCCGTCGGCACCTTGCCGTCGGCACATCCCACGTCGGCACATGGCCAACTGGCCGTCGGCACATAAAAAACCGTCGGCGTAGGCTATGCCGACGGCAAAGCCGTCGGCACACTAAGCTCTATGCCGACGGCAAAGCCGTCGGCACAATATTTCCAAAATTCGAATTTTGAAAAAAAAAAAAAAAAAAAAATTTTTTTTTTTTTTTTTTTTTGAACTTTTTTGACATTCTATTCCAGAATTTTTCACTTAGCCACATATTTAATCTCTAATCTCTAATTACACAATTAATCTAGTCAACATACTTAACTTAGTCAAACTTCCCATTCGGTCACCCATCCTGAAATTCCTCCAGCCCAAGCACGCTTAACCTTTGAGTTCCTTCCAAACTAGATTCCATATGAGATGTGAGAACTTACTGATATTACTATCATATCAATCATATTAACCTGTGGGGAATGATGTTAAACTTCTCTATTGTATAAATTTTAAAATATATTTGAACAAATAACAATGATTATATAATTATATTTATTGACTAAATAACAATATAATGTTAGAAATTACTTTATTTTGTGAATAAATTATTTAATATACAATAATTTATATCTTTAAATCCGTAAATCGAAATTTGACAAATAAAATGTCTAAATCGATTAGAAAAATTAGAGAAATTCAAATATGACATCCATATCATAAAAACATCGATAGTTTAGAAAAAATTAAACTCTTTTGATGAATAGCCATGGTGGCCATTTTGACAGTTTTTGCCGATTCAGCTGGAAACAGGCCAAATGACGGGTGTAATGGCCAAATCCATGGCATAGTTTGTTTAAATATGCCCATATTCCACACAAACATGCATATTGGAAGCACGGACAATGTTCCCGAAGAAAGTTTTCCTTTTCATTCAATAAAAAAACCATTTTCCATCTTCCGAGTGTGAAAAATGGCTTTTTTTGTGAAGCATCAACCATAAATATGTTGCAAAACCTGGGAGCTGCATTTTTTGAATATACTAGACCATGTTATATGCACGAATAACCAATTATTTTCCTCTGAAAAGGTTTTCATCAACCTCTTTTGAAGAACACAAGTTTCTGCCGATTCAGCTGGAAACGGGTCAAATTTGAACTACAGGTGCCTCCTAGTTTGCTCATAATTTTTTGAAAAAAATCATTTTTAGGTACACAAATACCTATTTCATCAGAGATACACCAAGAGTTTCTCAATATTCAAGCCCTAGATACGAACGGTCATGCCCGCCGTCTTGACTTTTTCCCGAAACCGACTTAGAAAATTCCAGAAAATTTAAAAAACCTCAAAATGATGCAAGACCTTCGCGTGGTGTCATTATATATGTCCTAGTATCCACCAAAAATAATAAACTTGGAATACGACAGTTGTGTTGAAAATATGTTCACATAAATGAGCTATCTCCTACGAACATTCTAGGGTTTCGGGCCAAATGACGGGTGTAATGGCCAAATCCATGGCATAGTTTGTTTAAATATGCCCATATTCCACACAAACATGCATATTGGAAGCACGGACAATGTTCCCGAAGAAAGTTTTCCTTTTCATTCAATAAAAAAACCATTTTCCATCTTCCGAGTGTGAAAAATGGCTTTTTTTGTGAAGCATCAACCATAAATATGTTGCAAAACCTGGGAGCTGCATTTTTTGAATATACTAGACCATGTTATATGCACGAATAACCAATTATTTTCCTCTGAAAAGGTTTTCATCAACCTCTTTTGAAGAACACAAGTTTCTGCCGATTCAGCTGGAAACGGGTCAAATTTGAACTACAGGTGCCTCCTAGTTTGCTCATAATTTTTTGAAAAAATCATTTTTAGGTACACAAATACCTATTTCATCAGAGATACACCAAGAGTTTCTGAATATTCAAGCCCTAGATACGAACGGTCATGCCCGCCGTCTTGACTTTTTCCCGAAACCGACTTAGAAAATTCCAGAAAATTTAAAAAACCTCAAAATGATGCAAGACCTTCGCGTGGTGTCATTATATATGTCCTAGTATCCACCAAAAATAATAAACTTGGAATACAACAGTTGTGTTGAAAATATGTTCACATAAATGAGCTATCTCCTACGAACATTCTAGGGTTTCGGGCCAAATGACGGGTGTAATGGCCAAATCCATGGCATAGTTTGTTTAAATATGCCCATATTCCACACAAACATGCATATTGGAAGCACGGACAATGTTCCCGAAGAAAGTTTTCCTTTTCATTCAATAAAAAAACCATTTTCCATCTTCCGAGTGTGAAAAATGGCTTTTTTTGTGAAGCATCAACCATAAATATGTTGCAAAACCTGGGAGCTGCATTTTTTGAATATACTAGACCATGTTATATGCACGAATAACCAATTATTTTCCTCTGAAAAGGTTTTCATCAACCTCTTTTGAAGAACACAAGTTTCTGCCGATTCAGCTGGAAACGGGTCAAATTTGAACTACAGGTGCCTCCTAGTTTGCTCATAATTTTTTGAAAAAATCATTTTTAGGTACACAAATACCTATTTCATCAGAGATACACCAAGAGTTTCTGAATATTCAAGCCCTAGATACGAACGGTCATGCCCGCCGTCTTGACTTTTTCCCGAAACCGACTTAGAAAATTCCAGAAAATTTAAAAAACCTCAAAATGATGCAAGACCTTCGCGTGGTGTCATTATATATGTCCTAGTATCCACCAAAAATAATAAACTTGGAATACAACAGTTGTGTTGAAAATATGTTCACATAAATGAGCTATCTCCTACGAACATTCTAGGGTTTCGGGCCAAATGACGGGTGTAATGGCCAAATCCATGGCATAGTTTGTTTAAATATGCCCATATTCCACACAAACATGCATATTGGAAGCACGGACAATGTTCCCGAAGAAAGTTTTCCTTTTCATTCAATAAAAAAACCATTTTCCATCTTCCGAGTGTGAAAAATGGCTTTTTTTGTGAAGCATCAACCATAAATATGTTGCAAAACCTGGGAGCTGCATTTTTTGAATATACTAGACCATGTTATATGCACGAATAACCAATTATTTTCCTCTGAAAAGGTTTTCATCAACCTCTTTTGAAGAACACAAGTTTCTGCTGATTCAGATGGAAACGGGTCAAATTTGAACTACAGGTGCCTCCTAGTTTTCTCATAATTTTTTGAAAAAATCATTTTTAGGTACACAAATACCTATTTCATCATGATTTTAAGGCCCCCCTAGATTTTGGTTGGATTCAGACGCCCCACAATCCTCTCAGACGAAACTGTTAACCCATTACTGTTAGTTGCGTTATTTCTTATGATTTTTATCTAATTATTTAGCTTTAACAATATACATGATAATTTAGATATATTTCTCCTCTTCGAAACGAGCTAAAGAACGTCAAAATCCGAGTTGGAACGCAAAAGTTATGATCAAAACGGTGATTAAGTCGAAAAACAAAAAATTTGAGCTTGGCTATGCCGACGGCTTTGCCGTCGGCATAGCTCAATTTTTTTTTTTTCAATTCTGAATTCCCTCTTAGGGTCGATGCCGACGGCAGCCGTCGGCGTAGCTCAAAAAAAAAAAAAAAAACAAAAGGCCGACGGCATTGCCGTCGGCACAGCAATTTTTTTTTTTTCGCAATTTGGGATTTGCTCACTAAGCCTATGCCGACGGCCCCGACAAATTGCCGTCGGCATAGGATTTGGCCGTCGGCATATCGGCCCATTCCTGTAGTGTTAGCCCTAGGGAGAAACAGAAGACATGACCCGTCCATGCAGTATTTGTGCCTCGCAAGTCTGATCCTGCCGAAAATCCCAGAATATTTAACTTTAGGACCCCACAGTAACCGCTCGGGTTGCTTTTTTTTTTTTTTTTGCACAATCGGATCGTACGTACTACTCCATGCCAGACTATATAACGTGGCAGATGGTTTTCAAAACAGGACTATCGTGACAGATTGTCCGTAATGTCGTATGTAACTTTTTTGCACGGTTAATCCTGGCCGCAAATCTAATATCTAACAGACTTTATTAATTGTGATGATGTGGATTAACGTGGAGACACTAATGATGCCTCCAATTAGTAAATATAAGACAAGTCTAGTGAAAACAAATAACAAATGTTACACATGCTTTGCTATAAAATAACATGCAAGCTAACAGAGTCAATAACATAAAAAATAACAGTACCAAATGGTACTGGACTCATCATAACAATAGCACAAACTTAGTTAACAAACACTCCAAGATTTGGTGCAACACAATAATCAAATAATAAAACTAGAAAATAACAAATGCTATTCCTATTTTTATTTAACTTTCCAAACATGCACACACTTTCTAAGGTAGATGTACTGCAAGGAAAAAACTTAATAACAAGTGGTAACAACTATAGACATTCTAGGAAACAATATTTAAACAATCAAACACTTTCCTTCAAACAAATACACAAATACAAACAAAAACATAAAAGTGTTGTTTCTAGATCTACTCACCAAAATTAATCTATGGCTCCCAAAATTAATCTAAGCTAGGATTACATAGATCCAGTTAATAGAAAACTCATCCAGTTAGATTCACCTCAAAATTCATTTTTAAACTCACTCTAAAAATCCTAGAAAGCCTACTGTCCTTTTACCAAAATAGATGGCATTTCCATTTGGTAAATCACCTTGATGTGGGGCAAAGTCCTAGTGACACATATATTCAAAAGCTATCCATAACAATTTGGTTTGGCCAAAAAGGTTACATATTACAAAAGTTATGTTCAAAACAAAATTACTGACACCATGTGGCAAAACCAGTCTTGTGGTTAAAATACCAGTCCAAACTTAGATCTACAAATTTTATGTGGTTGAGAATTTATGTTCATGATTTTTTGTTGAAATTAATTTTCACTTTAGGTATTTTTCACAATCCTAAAGCAAACGGCACAAAACAACACAAATGTAAAAAGAAAAAGAAACAAAGGGGGCCGGCTGGGGTTTTCCTCGCGGGCGCGGCCCATCTGGCCAGCGGAGCGGCCCAACCGCGCAGCGCGTGCGTGCCAGCGCGGGAACGGCCGCGTTCGAGCGTGGCCGTGGATCGGAGATCCAACGGCGCACGGGTCGTCTTCCTCCCATCCTCTCCTCTCTCTCTCCCGCGACGACATGCGACAAGGAAAAGTCCGGTGGCTCGCCGTGGGGGCTCGGGGTTCGCTGGCGCGGGCTCGGTGATGTTCCAGAGGTCGAGGGGCGTCGAGGGGAGCACTTGGTGGCGACGGGCGCGGCTCCAGGAGGGGACGCGCGGCCGGTTCCTATGGCGGCGACCACGGACGGCGGCGGCGTTCCTGCGGACACGAAGGTAAACGGTGGTGTCAGGGATGTTCAGGGGAGTAAGGGGAAGCCACCAAGGGTAGTGGAGGGAGTAGAGAAGGGCTGGATCGAGCAGCTCGACCTCGAGGCCTAACACGGTCACCGGCGGCACTTCTCGGGCTCGGGGGCTTCCAGGGGCTAGGGCTCTGCTAGATCTTGATGTGGGGGAGTTGTGGGAGAGTGAGGGAGTGCAGTGGCGCAGGAGATGGAGCTGGGTGACTTGTACTCGTGGTGAAAAGAGCAAGGGTAAAAAGAGATGGCTTGGGTTCATGCCAAGCCATGGCATGAGTGAGCCCTAGGGGCTCCAAGGTCACTTCACCACAAGGAAAGGCTGGCCCAGGGCAAGACCATGAAGGGGCAGGTCAATGCCTGACCTTTGGAGGCAATGTGAGGCAAGTCCAATGTCAAATGGGTCAAAGGTATGGGTGTCCATACTTGCCACATCGCCACTCTCTCTCTCTCTTGGTTTTCTTCACTCTCACGCTTTCTAGAAGCAAGGCAACACATCCTGGCTCGATTCAATACTGAGGTCAACATACTTGACAAGTTTTCATTTCAAAAATTGCAAAGAAAAACAAAGAAAACAACTGTCCAAAAGTGTATCCCACATTGTTCACAAAATTCAGAAAATCAGTCTTAAGACTTAGAGAATTTGTTTTCAAAGTTGGGTTCATTTTAAAGGGTCAAATAGTTTCCCAATTTTGTTTTCAATGTGGGAAATTGTTAACCATGCTATAAACTTTCAGAAACATCTTTTGAAAACAAATTTGAGATAGTTTAAGGCCATGAAAACAATGTGGAAAAAAGGTGTACTTTCAGTTTTTCTCTGTTTTCCAAAACGGCATTTTTCTGCCTTAATTTTATACCACAAAAAAAACAAGCAAAAGATAATTTTTATTAATCCAAAAATAAAACTAAGCTTATGGATTTATAGAACATACATCAAGGAACAAATAAAAGTCAAGAAAACATAAAATAAAATTGTATAGCCTAGTGAAAACAAAGGTAGAAAACAGGTACTTGGCTATATTTTCAGGGATTGTTTTCTATAGAAAAACTTAAAAGAAAACTTTAATAAATCATTTTGAAATTTTGTTTTATTGGATCCAACAAGGTTAAAAGTTTATTTTAAGATTCAAACAAGAATGATCCAAGTCTGAGAATAAAATTCACTCAAGTAATCCACAGAGAAACCAACACGGAAAATTTAAAGAATTGTTTTCAGAAAAAATTGATATTGGTTTTATCAAGAAACAAAACTTGTGTTGCAAATATGCTTAATATCATAAAAACATGTTAGTTTAAACAATCATGTTGTTATAGAAAAATTTGTTAGCCCTAATTTTTGTCTTCTTGAACATAGTACAAGAATCCAAACACTGGGTTGTGACACAACCGGGGCGGATCCACCTCGCGCGCGCTCCACGTGTCCCCTATGCTCCCGCTTTGGAAAAAGGGGGGGGGGAGCATCCGTCCCGGTTGCTAGCAACAACCGGGATGAATGACCCTTTCATCCCGGTTGTTGTTAGCAACCGGGACGGATGCCCCTTAGTACTTAAGTGCGTCCCCTTCCTCGCCGAAAACACATCTCGCTCGCAAGGATTTGGACGTCGCCAGGCTACTTCCCGCGCCCGCATTATCGTCGTTCGCCGTGGAGGAGCTGCTGCCCGTGGAGGAGCGCCGGAGCACCGTCGCCGTCCGTGCACAGAAGTGCCCATGAAGAAAGCACCACTTCCGCGTGTGCTCGCCGTCACTGCGCCTCCCCTTGTCCGAGCTCTCGTGGAGGAGCTCCCGTGGAGGAGCTTCGCACGTGGTCGCCGTCCTCGCCCCTTGCCGTGGGAGCCGTCGATCGATCTCCCCTCTCTGTCTCCTCTCTCTATAAGAAAACAGAGAGCTTTTTTTAGTGCTTTTGTTTTTACGTTTTTTACTGTTTCCATTAGGTACATGCAATGTTACAATTTGTATAGAATTTAAGTGTTAGAAACATTAATTAGTGTAGAAAAATTTACTTAGGAAAATTCATTAATTTGACTTAGAAAAAATTAACTTAGGAAAATTCATTAATTTCACTTAGGAAAATTTGGCTAAGGAAAATTCAATAGGTATTTGACTTAGGAAAAATCATTAGTTATTTGACTAGTGTTAGAAACATTGGTGTAGAAAATTTGACTTAGGAATTTTGGTGTAGAAAATTTGACTTAGAAACATTGGTGTAGATACATTAGAAATTTTTGTGTTAGAAACATTAGAAATTTCTGTGTTAGAATTTTTGTGTTCGAATTTTAGTGTTAGAAAAATTATAAATTTTTGACTTAGTGTTAGAAACATTAGTGTAGAAAATTTGAGTTAGAAATTTTTGACTCCAGCATTTTACTTAAGAATTTAAAAAAAAATGAATTAGGGATTTTAATTAAGAATTTTTAGAAATTGTTGACTTAGGGATCTTAATTAAGAATTTTAGAAATTTTTTACTTTGGGATTTTACTTAATAATTTTTAGAAAGTTGACTTACAGAATTTACTTAAGAATTTTTAGGAATTTTACTTAGTGTATTTGACTTAGGGATTTGACTTAATTTTTTTTAGTAATTTGACTTAGTGTAGAATTAATTTTTTCTTAGTGTAGAATTAATTTTAGTACCACTAGTTTATTTTTTAGTGATTTAACTTAGTTTAATTTGACTTAGTGTAAAATATTAGAATTTTTAGTAATTTGTCTAAGTGTTAAAAAATAAAAAAATTAGAAATTTTACGTAGTACATTTGACTTAAGAATTTTTTTTTGTACTATTTTGACATAGTGTAAAATGTTAGAATTTTCATTAATTTTTCTAAGTGTAAAAAAAATAAGAATTTTAGAAATTTGACTTAGGGAATTTAACTTAAGAATTTTTTTTGTAGTGTTTTGACTTAGTGTATTTAACTTACGGAATTTTAGTACCACTTTGTATTTTTAGTATGGAACCAAGAGATGAAGATGCGGAAAACTTAGGGAATTTTGTGTACTTACAGAAAAGTATGGAACCAAGAGACGGAGATGCGGAAAACTTGCTCGCTGGTTTAATCCGCGGGGCCGAGGGAGAGCCCGATGTGAGTCGGTGGATGAACAACTCCGGTGAGGGAGATCCGGAGCTCGACCGAAGAGACGTCTCTGCTGAGGGAGAAGCCGACGGCTCCGGTGAGGGAGAAGCCGATGGCTCCGGTGAAGGAGAAGCCGACGTCTCCGGTGGAGCCGTACAAATTACAAACACCAGCTCCAAGGTGCATATAGATATGTTAATTAATGAAGCATCCGTTGTCTATATACATGTATTAACACTCTTTATTTTTTTAGCCATCTGGTTCAAGCATATCAACCAGAAAAAATACTAAACGAGCCGCAACAAAGAAGTTGAAAGAGACATAAAGATATAGGATCGAAACGATCGGAGCAGACGACACACCCCACCTTCCCGCTGATGTTGCCCAAAAACTTGTAAAGCAATGCGGAGTGCTAGTTAGGGATCATATCCCGATCACTGTTCAGGAGTGGAACGAGCCAAAAGATCCGCAGAGACAAGGAATTTCATTTGTCAGCACAATAGCCAAAGATAATCTTTTCAAAAAGATCATGTGTAATTTCACCTTACCAACGCCGCAGGTGGACGAGAATGAGGCGGATGCGAATGAGGAGGTAGAAGGTGAAGGCGTTGTTAATAAAATGAAACTTGAGTTGGTGAACAAGGTCAAGGCATGGACTCTGAAAAAGATAGCCCAGCAATTCAGCCACTAGTAGAAAAAGGCCTTTCTGTGGCGCACCAAAATGGGATTCTATGGCGCACCTAGGGGCCGGAGGGGTGCGCCACAGAATCTACGCCATAAAAATTATTTCTGTGGTGCACCGTGGCCGTGCGCCACAGAAATGTCAATTCTGTGGCGCACCTCAGCCGTGCGCCACAGAAATTTGCAATTATGTGGCGCACCAAGGGGGGTGTGCCACAGAATTTTTTTTTTGAATTTCAAAAAAAAAGGCGGCCAGATCTGGCCGCGGGAAATTTTCGAAATTTCGAAATTTCGCCGGATTTCTTCGGATGCTCGCAGGAGTTGGTGGGTGGAGGATTGGGGTCACCGGAGGTGGTGGTGGAGGAGAGGTGGAGGAGAGAAGAGGCAGAAGATAAGAAGTGGAGGAGAAGTGGAGGGGAGAAGGGAAGAAGAGGAGGGGAGGAGGGTAGAAGAGGAAGAAGAGGAGGGGATTTCGAATCCTGCCTCCCAATTCTGTGGCGCACCCCCCCTTGGTACGCCACAGAATTTTTTTTTCTTTTTTTTTTTATTTTCTAGTCAAAATCTTAAAACGGCCATAACTTTTGTTCCTTTTGGAATTTGGCGATTCTAGTTTTTTTTAATATCTTGATCATTTTTTTTCGACATCGTATGCAAAAGTTATGCCCATTTTACGTTTTTTATAAAGCTTTTGCTCAGAAAGTCGAAATTCATATTTCAAAATTTGATAAAAAAGTAGACATTAAACTCTCCGTGCATCTATAAGGGATTTATTTTTTGATGCTTTTTAGACCGCCAACTCTTCCGTCAAAAACTAGAAAAGGCGTTCCCGGGGGAGGGGGGGGTGGAGTTGGTGCGTGTGGGCAGAATTTTTTCGGATGGGAATTCTGTGGCGCACGTGGCAGTGGTGCGCCACAGAAATGTCATATTTCTGTGGCGCACTAACCACCATGCGCCACAGAATAGGAGTGTGGCAATTATTGGTGTGGGCCCCAGCTCATTTCTGTGGCGCACCACGGTCCCGTGCGCCACAGAATTCCTCTTTTCTGTGGCGCACCACTGTCCCGTGCGCCACAGAATGTCTCTTTTCTGTGGCGCATGTCTACCCGTGCGCCACAAAAAAATATTTCTGTGGCGCACCAAGACGCCATGCGCCACAGAATCTGTTCCATAGAAAGGCACTTCTCTACTAGTGAGCAACTGGAAGAAAAGATTGCACCTTGACTTTATCAAGAAGGGTAAGACTCCGGATTTCACTGGAGGGTATGAGAAAATAAAACCCTTATGGTAAGATTTTGTGAAGTACAAGTTGTCAGATGGTGCGAAGAGAAGGTTAAAAATAAATCAGAAAAACACCGCCGAAAAGGTATATCACCATATTATGGGGCAAGCTGGCTACAAGGGTTCCCTGCCCAAGTGGGAGAAATGGGAGAACGGCCTGCTTGAGAAGGGGATCACTCCCGAGCCATTCATGTGGGTCGAGCAGGCAAGGTCTTACTTCTATGGGCATGGGGGCAAGTTGGACGAAGAAGGAAACTGCATCTATAATCTAAGGAATAAAGAGAATCCTCTACCCATCGAAGATCCTAGAAACGCAATAAAGGATGCTAAAGAGGGGAGGTTCGTGCCGGATAAAGAGAACGACAAGCTCACACGTGCCCTCAAGAATGCGGAACACATAGGGTGTACACGAACCACAATAGGCGGTGTTCCGTGGATTATTGGGTTGGACGAGAGAAACAAATTCCTGATAGAAGCCGTCAGCGGAAAAAGGACGCGCAGGCAGCTGAAGCAGCGAGTGAGGCAAACTCGAGGCGTCAACTTGAAGAACAGATATAGCGGACGCAGGACGTAACACTGAAGAAGCAGGAGCAAATTAACACACTTAGCCAGCAGCTAGGTATTACCGGCGTACCACATGTGGTGGAAGGTGAAGTCGATGCAACCGGCGCCGCACATTCTCATCGGAAAAGTAGTGTTGCGTCCACACAGCTGCAGGGTGATGATGCACCGCCGATGATGCACCCGGTGGACTATATCACGGAGATGATAACTTGTGAGCTCCACATGAAGGTCGTCAACATAACCATCAAAGCGGCGGTCGGCTACGCCTTACCAATTGGCAACGAACCAACTCACCATAGTCTTCCGGTTCCACGGGGCTACGCTTTTGTTGGGGTCGATGAATTTGTCAACGGATTCGAGCGGGTGAAGCTTGAATTCCATGAAGGTGAAGACGGAGAGGTGACTGAACTCGGGGAAGCCAAGAAGTTGACCATTATATGGCTAAAGGAACACATTGTGCTTCCAAATCAGACGGCAAGGCCATCGACTCCTCACCATTCTTAGTCTCCGTCGTGCATGCCGTCTCCAGCGCGGTCCTCTCCTCCGTGCATGCCGTCTCCAGAGCGGTCGTCTACGTCGTGCATGCCGTATCCATCGCGGTCGTCTCCGCCGTGCATGCCATCTCCAGCACTTTCGTCTATGCCGTGCATGCCGTCTCCTGCACGGTCGTCTATGCTGCCGCGTCAGCCTTCTTCACCCACTAAGTTTCTGTGGAGTCGTAAAAGATCACCCAAACGTCAATGGTTGCCCCTCCCTAAGGTACCAAAGGAGTCACCCAAGTTACCCAGGAAATCGCAAGGGACGAATACGAGGCGTGGAAATCGAAGCCGAAGGAGAAGAAAAAGGAAGATTTCCTTGAAACCGAAGAAGAGGTAGGACAAGCGTGGAAAATGGTGAATACTCTTCATCAACCCGAGCCGAGGTTGTCATCTGACTATGATCGCTCTATTCTGAAGTCACACCAGGAAATGGTGCGGTCGACGAAGAGTAGTAGCGTGATGACACACAAGTATAGGGGGTGTATCGTAGTACTTGTGATAAATAAGAGTGTCGAACTCAACGAGGAGCATAAGGTGTTGACAAGAAGTTTCAGTGAAGGAATAACTGTAAATGCTGGAAAATAGATTTGTAGTGGTTTTTGATATTGCAGATAAATAAAGTGCGGGTAAATAAAATGTATTAGTAATAATTTCAGCAAGTGGCCCAATCCTTTCTTCAGCAAAGGACAAGTCGGTGAGTTTACTTATGATTACCAAACGTTCTCGAGGACACATGGGAGGTTTCTGTCAAATGCTTTTGTTCCATGAAGTTGAATAATTTTTGTGTTTTGATAAGTGTTGTGTGGGTGAACCTATGCTAATGTACCGTCCCATCAAAGACTAATAAATACTTGTGATTATACCCCTTGAAAGCATCCGCAACTACAAGAAAGTAATTGAGAAATAAATCTAACCACAGCTTTAAACTCCGGGATCCTACGCTCCCTCGTGTAATGGTTTCCTAAAGGGGGTTTAGGTTTCTGTCACTCCGGCAACGCACTATTAGTAGCCAAATACATTATGCATTCCCCTAGGACCATAAATGGTGAAGTATCATGTAGTCGACATTCACATGACACCACTAGAAGAATAACACCACAAATGAAATATAAAAAATTAAATATTACTCAACATTACTTCACTACTAACAACTTGACTTCTCCCATGTCCTCAAGAACAACACGAACTACTCACAAGACATCATATGAATCATGATCAGAGGTTATATAATTGATGATAACAATCTGGTCATAAAGTGAGAACACTGATTAATCTCAAAAGCATCAACTACTAACAAGTAATCCACATCGGGAGAGAGATCTAATGCAAAACAATGATAGAGGCCCCTAATTGTCATAGAGGGATGAAGGTGGATGACGAGGGTGATGGTGTCGGTGGTGGTGATGATGATGATGGCGATCTTGATGATGCCCGGAGTGATGACGATGACGATGGCTATGATTTCCCCTCTCCGGAGAGGAATATCCCCAGCAGATTTCTCCCTGCCAGAGAGCTTTGCTCTCTCGGGTGTTTTCCGCCCCGAGGCGGCGGCGGAATAATTATTTGACGATGGAATGAGGCCTAGGGTTTCCTGGGGGACAAGCACGCCAAAAATATCCCTAGAGGTGGGCCAGGGTGCCAACACCTATAGGTGGTGCGGCCAGGGGGTCGCGCCACCACATGGTGTGGGCCTATGGTGGCCACCCTCTGGCTCTCCTTCTGGCTGTGTTCTTCCTCTGTACTTTTAGGACACCCACGGTGTCCCACTTCATCTTCTGATCTTCTGAAATATGGTATCCCGGCGGTGCTTTTTCCATCAGATTCATGGTCCCGGTGTTTATTCTCCAAAAATTATAAAACATGCAAAATAAGATAAAATAACATAAGAGATGCATCATAACATGAAATATATCAATGAATAACAGAAAATTATAATATATAATAGTGATGCAAAATGGACGTATCATAGCGCAAGCAGGAAATCAGTTGCCCAGCTCGGAGAGCAGAAAAAACAATCCATCTCCCCGCTCAAAGTGATTCCCAATACCAAGGTGGGGCCTAGCACTAATGCCGACGAGCAAATTGATCCGGAGTTTATAGAACTGTACGGACCAGGTAAGTTGTTGCGGGTATATCCATTGTTGAGTATATGCAAATAGTAGAGTACTTCCCCTCTTCTGAATGTGAGTACAAATACCGGCACCAGAATTCTCTCGTCAAACCCGAGGAGGTAAAGAATCTACCAACCAAAATGCGAAGAGTGCATAACTGGTATATGGAAGCCTCTCGGCTATCTCAGGACTAGATAGTGGTCGGAGTTAGAGACGAGCACTACGGGTATGGAGATGGACTGGTTCTGATTCAATTTGAAGAATTGTTTCAGTTATTCCAGCAGAAGGCCCTCGACAAATCTATCGTTGGTGCCTATTGTATGTAAGTACTTATTTCTCTAATTAAGTCCCTAGCTAGCTCACCTCGTTCATTGCATTCATATATATAGTACACTCATTATATTATAATTGCACAATGAAGATTCTCGAATGCAAAAGAGGACAAATATATGATATTGGGTTCATTGACCCATATTTTGTTAATCATAAGACTCTTGAGCTATCTCCCAAGGATACAGAAGATAACCTTCTGAGGGAAATAATGTTTCAAGAACACCGACGGGAAATACTATTTCCTTACAACTTCCGGTGAGTGTTACTGTGTTGTACACATTCTGTTTTCCTTACTCGATGTTCAGTGTATAATTGATGAGTTATGCATGCGGAGCTTCCACTTTATTCTGCTAATCTTCCAAGTTGACAAAGGAAAAGTACTGGTAATGGACCCAAAACGTAAACCCCTTGCGCTCTGGGCGGACATGCAGGAAATGATCCGCGCATCTCCTTGATTCTAGTTTCGATACCATAATTATGGCTGGTTGATTATTATTTTGATTGAAACCATGTTCTCTAAAGTGCTTGCAACAGGGAGACGGGAATAACTTGTGTGGATACTACGTATGCGAGTTCATTCGTTAGAGGACCTGTCCCAAGGGTAGAGATTTCAACAAACTTCATGTACGTCAGTCGTCAATTTTTCTTATTACCATCAATTTTAGTTACTTAGTTTCATTAATATATATTGACCACTCTTCTTTATATTAGATCTAACGGCTCCGGGACGGTCTTCTACCAAGGGACCGCATACGAGCAATTCAGGAGGAAATTGCGGGCTTCTTAAATGCAGAGGTCCTAAATGTATATGGAGAACACTATCGCGCTTGGGAATGAACTTGATTTTGTAATTCATTCATCGGTCATGTAATATGCTCGACATACTTTGATTCTGTAATATAAGTGTTCCTTCTTTTGCTATATATGCATTACTTATTCACTCGTGGGATCCGAGAGGACCGGGGAGGGGCCACCGAGGCTTCTCTCTTCTCGTGGGATCCGGGAGGTCCGGGGAGGGGCCACCGTGGCTCCTCTCTTCTAGTGGGATCCGGGATATCCGGGGAAGGGCCACCGGGCTCCTCTCTTCTCCTTGGATCCGGGGAGGGGCCACCAGGGCTCCTCTCTTCTCATGGGATCCAAGAGGTCCGGGAAGGGGCCACTGGGAGGTCTGTGGGGATCAAAAACATAAAAAGGAAAACAATAAACAGAAAAAATAAAAACTCTCTCGTGGCAGAAGGGGCATTCATCCTGGTTCGTGGGAAGAACCGGGACGAATAGTCCGTGGCCATCATGGCACGCGCCCTGCCACGTGGGCCACCCCAGGCATCCCGGGTGCTGGTACAACCGGGACGAATGGGTTTGGGTCATTTGTCCCAGCTGGCCCATCCCGGTTGCACAACCGGGATGCATGGGGCTTACCAAGCGGGATGGTTGGCCCTGTTTCTACTAGTGCAACATGCAAGTTATCCACATCATCCATCCTATTGGCCAATAAATTTTCCATGTCATATCTATTAGAATATATATTTATATCTACGTGCAAGCTACACGTCATCCATTACTTCAACCATCAAATCATACATGCTATTAATTTTCATACACACTCATTTCATGTTAGTTAAATTTAGTATCTTGACTATGATCAATTGAATTTTGCATATTGGTATAGTCACCTTAATGTTTTATACATGTTAAACCCTTTTGTTTACATAATATAATTTCTAAATTGATTCCCATTGCAACGCAAGGTATTCTTCTAGCTTGTTTTGAAAAATAACCATATGCACATCTCTTATATACTTATTTTTCTAATATATACCCCGCCGCAACGCACGGTGCGTAATCTATTATCATGGAAAGAACGGAAACACTTGATTTGACTAACATGAGGATGGAATTACTAGAGAGACGGAAAATCCACGCATACTTGGATCCCCGAGTCAATACAGTGGTAAAAAATAGAAGAGTATTTGGTTAAGTTTCTTCTGAATAGCGGCTTGTCATACTCCCTCTGTTCACTAATGTAATGCACTTTAGATATTTCATAAATATTGACAACATACATATTAAAAAAGAGTGAATATATATAGTAAAATACGTCCACCGGTAGAAAATGTGCTATAGGTTCAAATCTTTAGTCCCGGTTCCATTACGAATCGGGACTAAAGGTGCCATTAGTCTTGGTTCCATTACCCAGGGCGCCGGCGACCCACAATCCCGGTTCGTGGGGTATCTTTAGTACGGTTTGTGATACGAACCGGTACTAAAGGGTTGCGATAGAGTGGAGCCGGCAGCTAGCCCCTTTAGTACCCGTTCGTATCACGAACCAGTACTAAAGGGTCCCATATACGATCTTTCACCCGTGGAAGCTCTCCATTTTGCTCAAGTTCATCTCCATTTTTCATCTAGGTTTTACTCTCTCAAAGTCAATTTCATCCTATTTTTCTCCATAATTTGTAAAAATTGGTGGCACTCATCTATCCAAGGGTTAGCAACATATGCGAAATCTCAACGCTTGGTATATGAGGAAAAGAAAGAATAAGGCCGCGAAAGACTGGTTTGCGGCCGACGTTAGAGTGGAGCATCACTACAAACCTTACTCCATAATGATTGATATATCGGAATTGTTTCAGTTATTTAATATGCGTGCCCTCGACAAATCGATCGTCGCCTGCTATGTTTTGTAAGTGGTTTATATATTAATGTAGTTAAGTATTTTGTCTTGCTATCCTCACTATATTCTTTTGTACGCTATTATGCAGAATGAAGAAACTCGAATGCCAAAGACAGAGTGTCGGCCAAGTTGGATTCATTGACCCATATATCGTCAATGACCATGTGTTAAAGCACCACCCCGGCGACGTGGAGGATGACATGTACAGATTTTTAGTCAAGCAAAGCTTCGTTCCCGAAATACTATTTCCTTTAAACTTTGAGTGAGTGTTTTTGTCTTTGTCAATATATACTTTTTTTCTTACTCGATGGTAAGTGCAATTGATGAGTTGTTCTTCACGTCTTCTTATGTAAACATCTGCAGATTTCACTGGATTCTTCTAAACATTAACATTGAGAAGTCCCATGTTAAAGTCATGGACTCATTAAATAGGAGCGACGACACCTAGTGGAAAGGAGTGAAAGCAACGCTGCAGAAGTAATTTCAATCAGTATCACATTAGTATATATATTTCTCGTTCATTTCCTCATATCAAGTAATTAGTAACTCCTTTGTTCATTTCCTTGCCAAGCAGGTGTTGGAAATGGTTCATTTTTCTTTGTTCATTTTCCTTATCAAGTAATTAGTAAATTTCCAAGAGCGAGGCGGTCCCAGAGGTGTGGCCAGTGGCTCGCCCTGGTGCCCACGCTCGACGTGGAGAGCGGTCAGCCGGAGGATACAATTTTTATTGTCGACCAACCACTTGTCTGGGTCAATGTACGGCTCCTCCTCCTCCTAGTTGCCATCGTCCTTATCGTCCAAGCACTTCTCGTCGTCCTTGTGTTGCAGGCTCTCCATGAGGCAATATTCGGTCATACCTTGGCCCGACTCCATGGGCACGAGCATGACGTCGACGTGGCTCCAGCCTTTCGCGGTGTCCTCATCAAGGCAGAACAGGTTCTCCCTGGTGATCTTCCACTCCTACGGTGCGGAGGTGAAGCTAGGAGCGGCGCAGGGGTGCCCGTCCATCGCCCAAGGAAGGTAGCAGACTTTGCCGTCGACGGCGTGGAGCCCGAGCCATAGGTCCAGCTCGCCATCGTAGTGAACGTGGCCGTGGACCAGTAGCTATCAGTCGCCGTGTGATACGTCATAAACGTATCCCTGATTTCTGATGTTCTATGTTGTTTTCATGTTATTTCCCACATGTTTACTATACACTTTATGTTACTTTTATTGATTTCCGGACTAACCTATTGACATGATGTCACAGAGCCAGTTCCCTGTTTTCTGTAGTTTTTAGTTTCAGAAAAGTTGTTCTGGCAATATTCTTGGAATTGGAAAGATCGAAGTCCGGAAGTCTTAGAAATCCCGGAGGTTCCACGGAGTCCCTTAGAGACCCAGAGGGGGGGGCTCAGGGGGCCCACACCATAGGGCGGCGCGCCCCTTGGCCGCGCCGGGGGGTGGTGTGGGCCCCCAGGCCTCCACCACCTCTGCCCTTTCGCCTATTTATTCCCCCGAGGCAAAAACACTAAATATATATCGCTTTTACCCGAGAAACAACCGAGGCCGCTGCCACCACCATCCCGAGATTGGGAGGGTTCTGGAGCTCTCCTCGGCACCCTGTCGGAGGGGGAAATCATCACCGGAGGTGTCTACACCACAATGCCCTCCTCCGAAGTGATGTGTGAGTAGCTCAACCCTGGACTACGGGTCCATAGCAGTAGCTAGGATGTTGTTCTCTCCACTTTGTACCTCATGTTTAGATCTTGTGAGCTGCCTAACAAGATCAAGATCCTGTTTATGTAATGCTACATGTTGTGTTTGCTGGGATCTGATGAATGTTGAATGCTATGTCTTGTGATTATCAATCTATCATGTTATCTTCATGCATATGTTATTTATGGCCTTGCATGCTCTCCGCTATTAGTAGATGCTCTGGCCAAGTAGATGCTAATAACTCCAAGAGGGAGTATTTATGCTCGATAGTGGGTTCATGGCTCCGGTGCATCTGCGCTCGAGTGACAGAAATGTGACGGATGGAGGATGTGTTGTTGCCATTAGGGAGAAAACAACAATGCTTTGTCTAAGGATGATGTTATTGTTTACATTACACACTTTTCTTACTGCAATTATCTGTTGCTTGCAACTTAATACCCATCCTTTGTTCGGATGATATTCGGAGGGTGGATTATTAGTCATAGATACCAATCACAAATCACATTACATTGTTTCATGTACACAATCCTTCTCCTCTTTCTTTCTTTTTTCTTCTGATGAATAATGAGCAAAGTCTAATTCTTCGGACCTTTTCCGAACTACAATATACAGAAATTTGAGCATCATCACAGAAAGAAATTTTCACAACCATGATCAGCCAAACAACACCTCAAAAGATCAACACATCACACTGAAATTAAATGGACATCGACTAGGATCTAGGACTTTAAAAGCTACACAGACTCATCACTAGCATTCAGATGAACTACCAGGACCGAACATGCAGGTACAAGAATTACTTTAGGTGAAGGGAAGGGCAGTTCCTGATGGAATGTCTGCCGAGCTCGGGATGAAGGTGCACCAGTCACCGGAGCTGGGATGAGATGCGTCGGCCGCCGGGTCTCCCTCTAATATGTCCGAACCTGCACGGGAATACCTCGATATGATAGTATAGAGGAGAGATCAAGTGCGATATGTAGGGAAGAAAGCAGCGGAGGCTCTGGGAGATGGCGGGAGGCGGACACCGGCTGGTGCATGGGAGGAAGGGAGTCTTTGTTTTCCCCGTGAGGAACGAGCATCACACGTGATCGGTGGTCTTTGATCTTTCGCGAATAGGTATGCGAGAATTGCTTGCAAATACAAATCCAATCTCGAGGGTTGGAGCCCAGGATTATGCTGGGTGCGGTATTGCCTTCCTGAGGGTTCGCTTGTTATTCAGCCCGAATTTCACTGCCCAATGCTACACACATCCGAACGGTGACATTCAAGATATTCGGGCCTCAATTTTCCGAATACCCAATGCCAAGGCTGAATTCAAACATCCAAACGATGCCTCATAGATATTTTCTATATTCTATAATTTTCTATATATTACATCGATTGATATCTATTGTCTTTACCCTACATTGCCGGAACCTTTGTCAACTAGATGCCGCTCATGATATTTAAGGAATCAAATACACATGGGCAAACACATATTTACACTTTATCTAAATGGCAATAGTTATTAGTAAAGACCTGAGATTTTATTCTTTTTTTCACCGATCAACAAACATACAATTTAACAAAATAATTTTAATAAGTTTTGTCTCGAATGGGAAACAAGTAACATAATTTTGGTGTAGTATATGTTTCAGATTTTTCGCAAATAATATTTCCATGCTCAAAGTAAATATATCTTAATTTGATTGTTGTATCAGGGCATGGTTGATTTTTCTGAATATAGTAGAAAAAAATCAGTGCTTAAGATCATATATAGAACGAATGGTTTGTAATTGCAATTAAGTTAAAAAGTTCAGCATAAATAAATGAAAATTTTCTCTTTTACCAATTTAATGGAATCACCTTGGATGTGGAAGGTGCAGTGAATCCACGACATAGGAAAATAAAGAGAGGTGGAATTATTGCATTTGATGGCTTGAAAAAAGGCTGCAAGTCATGTAAGAGATACATGGTCCCCAATTTCATCGTCTGGATTATAAGGAGGAAAATTTATCCGATTTCATCCAGCTTGGCTCAAATCGTTAGAGCTCATGCATTAAGATAACCGGCCAGTTAGTTTGCTCGTCTAGTGAAAATGATGATCAAATTTGTGTAACTTATAAATTATCTCATTTAAATCATTATAAATATGATCACACAATATAAAGTGTTATGCATATAGCGGTCTACAAAAAAAAGTTGAAGGAAGCATATTACACTCCACAAGTCACAATACATCGATGAAAATTACAACAAATGAGAAAAAAATACTCCACAAATGACAACAATCAACAAAAATATTGATTACAAATTTAAAGAGTTAAATGAGAAACTCGTTAACTTAACTTATTTAACTTGTTGTATTAACATCTTGAATTAAGAATCTTCTCGACTTGTTATTCAACGAGTTCGAGGTAAATCGCGAGCTACTTGTGTTAGATCGTGAGAGTCGAGTTTAAATTCCCGTCGTTACTCTTAACAAGCTCCCCATCAAATGTTTGTGAAAACCTACTATCAATAAAATTTATTTCTACATAACATTCACATCTTGTGCACTTAGGGATTCTAATGAAAACTAAGCGCATGGTGGCTATTAGAGAGAGATGATTGGAAATGTCCATTGCTCCTCTATTTGTCTCCTCGGTCAGTGGTTCACCTGAAGAAGCTTGTGAAACCGACCAAAGGACCTCTCCTGCTGCATCAAGACTTTCCCGAAGAATTCTCAAGACAAATTATATCGAAGGAAAGATACAGATTAAGGCCCCGCTTGGAATGTATTGTAAAATTCCGGCTCCGTATAGATTTTCTGGCTTTGCACTAGTGTCACCGGATTTTTAGGAGGACCTAACCACCTCCGTGAGAATATACCCGGGTATTTGGTTAGAATACTAGCATCCAAGCGAGGCCTAAGACATGTGTACAAGGAAATTGGGGAAAAGCCTAGGCGTGCAAGGCAAGTACATCTACCAGCTGACAATCATATGAAGGCGTTGCTCATTCTTTTACTCCCTCCGTTCAACAATAGATGACTTCTATTTGTATATGAATGAATGCATGTGGACACTAAAACATGTCTAAATACATCCACTTCTAAACAAATGGAAGTCATCTATTGTTGAACGGATGGAGTACAAGGCAAGTCCTAACCGACCTAGACTAAGAGTCCTAAACTAACATGAGATAAGTTGAATACCCTTTCCTCAGTAGGTAATCAGCTCCAGGTCTGTCTTGGACTCTCTATAAGCCGGATGGGCCGTCCTTGCATTTCGCCCTGTTGGGCTGCCCGGTAAAGCCTAAGCCGGCTTTGCCACCACTTGGGCCACCCTGGCGGGCCAACATAATGCCATGCTGGTGATACACCCCTTTGGCATATCCCCAGCAGATGGCGAGGACACATCATCCATTCGTTCATCCATCCAATTGTACATGTTATTAATTTTTCATACACACTCATTTCATGTCGATTAAATTTAGTATCTTGACTATGATCATTTGAATTTTGCATATTCTTATAGTCAACTTAATGTTTTATACATGTTACACCCTTTTGCTTACACAATATAATTTCTAAATTGATTCCCGCTGCAACACAAGGGTATTCTTCTAGCTTATTTAACAAGTAACCATATGCAGATCTCTTATATAGTTATTTCTAAATATATACCCCGCCACGAGGCACGGTGCGTTATCTATTATCATGAAAAGAGCGAAAACACTTGGTTTAACTAGTATGAGGATGGAGTTGCTGGAGAGACCGGAAATGGACGCATACCTGGATCCCCAAGCCAATATACAAGAGTGGTTGGTTAAGTTTCTTCTGAATCCGGGCTTGTCTTACTCCCTCCGATCACTAATGTAAGACACTTTAGATATTTCATCAATATTGACTACATACATACTAAAATGAGTAAATATCTCTACTATATAATACGGCTTGAGGTGGTCGTCGTACGTTCTGCCTATTTTTACAATTTAGCCCCTGAAAAATTAGCAACTTAAGCCGCGCTCGAACTAAATCCACTACAACAAATCTAGTGATCCGTGACAGTTTCACGATGACGTTTTATTGGAACATCACAGACTGCCAAAAAATCCGTGAGGTTTTTTTTTCGTCCGTCACATAGCAATAAGAGGCTAGAAAGACAATACAAGTCTGTGACGAAAAGTCAATAATTGTCATGGACGGATTTTTCGTTTCACTTGTCATAGATGGATGACCAAAGACCTTTACCGATTTTGCCTAGCCACTCTCACCACGCACGTTTTGTTTTCTAGATACATTCATATTTGGACCATTGAAAGTCTAGTATTGATGAACGGAGGGAGTAATAGTTCACCCTAGTATGTGTGTGATGATATGGCAACCCCATGGCAAGTAGCACAGCGGCGGAACCACACATAAGCTGTGTAGTCACTTGACTACTCAGCATTTTGGAAAAACTTCATATATAGGCCAAAAGTTGTAGTAAGTAAATACAATTTTTATACAGATAAGACTTCACAATTTTAAGTTGACATCACAGGTTTGTACTCCTGGCTCCCGCACGGAAGTAGCACATTATTTTGAAACATGTAAGTTTAGAAAAGTTCTAAAAACAACCCGTGTATGCACATTTATGTACTCTACGTGTCCGCAAAGCCCATTTATTTTTTTTTAAAACATATTGTGCCGCTGCGGTGTTCGAAGCGAGGAACTACAGGACTGATACTAAGAGAACCGCGTCTAAAAATAAAAGAGCATCTTACCGCTGCGGAATATTGGCAAAAGAAGAGCATCTTACCGCTGCGGTAATATTGGCAAAAAAAAAAATAGGTTGGGCCGCTGGGAATCGAACTTGCGATCAGAGAACATTGCCAACCTATGTAACCAACGGGCTAACAACCAGGTTGTTGTTCGCTTTGTTAAATTATTTAATTTAATGGTTCTCGTCGGAGTTATAGAACGAGTCGGAGCTTCTCTACAATTCTAGAATTGTCGCTCTGTAAACCGCACCGCTGCTACCAACTGACGGCGACGGCGCCTGCCAACTGCCGGTGCGCCGACGACCGCCCGGCGAGGGAGACCTTAGATCTGTGCCACGGACGCCCACCCTAGCCCTTGCTCGCCGCTTTCCGGTCAGCGTGGTCCGCGGTAACCCGCGCTTGCCCTTCGTTGCCGTTGCCGGCCAGCGGAGTAGATCGCAGCTCGCGGGTGCTCTCCATTGCCTCGGCGAGAAGAGGAGAACGCCGCTGTAAGTCCCATCCGCCCACTCCTCCCCCCCCCCAGCGTATGTTGCTTCACGATTTTATTTCCAATTTTGTTGACTGTACTCTGTGAATTATCAACTGAATTTTTGATTTTCGAACTTCTGAATAGATGGACAGAACATGGATTCATGGCAGACTATTTTCGCGTGAATATGTCGATGGTGTCAAATCTTTCATGAACTTCATTGAACAAAGAAATGATGAGAATGCTGTAATTTTGTGCCCATGTACAATCTGTCTCAATCAGAAATACCACCATCAATCTCTTGTGAAGAAGCACTTATTGATGCGTGGCATGTCCAGTACATATACAAGGTGGATACACCATGGTGAGAGCTTGGAAGATGAAGTTTTGGAACATCCAATTAGCGGGGATGACAATTCTGATCCAATGGCTGACAATAATCATGATAGTGTGGCAGATGTGTTATATGATTTGTACAGATCAGAACAAGCTGCAAACCAAGATGGAAACGAAGATGGAGACCAAGATGCAAACCCATGTCAAAATGAGTCTTCATTTCTTGCAGATCTTTTCAAAGAGGCTAAGCGTGAGCTGTATCCAGGATGTAAAAATTTGACAAAGTTCTCATTTGTGGTTAAGATGCTACATTTGAAGACGTATTATCGGATCAGCAATAATGGGTTTTCAGCAATTATGAAGTTCTTAGCTGAAGCATTCCCTCCGTTCAATACACTTCCAAAATCCTATAATGAGGCAAAGAATCTCCTAAGTGAATTAGGACTTGGTTATGTAACCATTCATGCATGCATCAACAATTGTGTGTTGTTTAGAAAGAGGTATGCCAAACATGATAACTGCCCAGTTTGTGGTGCATCGAGATGGCAAGATCCGGAAAGAAAGAAGATACCACAAAAAGTCCTTCGTCATTTTCCCTTGGCACCAAGGCTAAAGAGGTTGTTTCTTTCTAAAAAATCAGCCGAGGATGCACAATGGCACAAATTAAAACGCCAGCCCAAGGAGAAGGAAATGTGTCATCCAGCTGATGGTGAGGCATGGAAAGATTTTGATAGAGTGCATCCGGAATTTGCAAAAGATGCGAGAAATCTCAGACTTGGCATTGCTACAGATGGATTCAATCCTTTCGGCAACATGAGCTCTTCCTACAGCATGTGGCCAGTATTTGTGGTACCATATAACCTGCCGCCTTGGTTGTGCATGGATCAATCTAATTTAATGATGGCTTTGCTAATTCCTGGTCCAAAGTCTCCTGGGAAGAAGTTTGATATATTTTTAGAGCCTCTTGTGGATGATTTACTCGAGCTTTGGACGGGTGTGCGTACGTATGATGCTTTGAGTGAAAAAATGTTTACTCTCCATGCTGCTGTTTTGTGGTGCATACATGACTATCCAGCTTTGAGTACTCTTTCAGGGCGTACCACAAGAGGCTACTTTGCATGTCTACATTGTGACAAACACCCGCTTTCGGTTGCTCTCAGGCACAAGATTGGTTATATTGGGCACTACCGTTTCCTTCCAAGGGGTCATCGTTTGAGAAGGAACAACGAATTTTCCAAGCTTCATAAAAGCAATGACAAGCCAGGGAAATTCACACCAGAAGAGTTGGTAGCGGAAGTGGAAAAGGTTAAAGATGGTACACTAGACCCGGAAGAGCAGAGCAAGAAAAGGAAGCGCTCAGAGAAGGGTGTGCCAATTTGGGGCAGGAGGGTTTGTTTGTGGGACTTACCATATTGGAAAGATTTGAAATTGAGACATAATCTGGATGTCATGCACATTGAAAAGAACGTGTGTGACAACCTTCTTGGGACAATTTTAAATATAGAGGGAAAGACAAAGGACACAATTAATGCTCGACTTGATTTGGAAGATATGGGAATCAGAAGGGATTTGCACTTACAGGACAAAGGAAATAGTTATGAGATTCCCGAAGCTCGATATACCTTATCCAAGGATCAAAAGCTTGCATTCTGTGAATTTTTAAGGCAAGTAATGTTTCCAGACAGTTATGCTTCAAATATAGGAAGATGTATAAGCGCGGATGGAACCAAGGTACAAGGCCTAAAGACACATGACTGTCACATTCTGTTACAAAGAATTTTACCTGCTGGCATGAGAGGATTTCTAGATGATGATATATATAAAGCAATTGCGGAGTTGGGGAAGTTCTTTAGGGAACTCTGTAGCAAAAATCTTAACATTGATGTTCTCAACAGAATGAAGGGAGAGATACCAATAATTTTGTGCAAGCTTGAGAAAATTTTCCCTCCTGCATTTTTTGACGTGATGGTGCACCTTGCGGTGCATTTACCCGAGGAGGCGATACTTCGAGGTCCTGTGCACTTCGGTTGGATGTACCCAATTGAGAGAAGATTATATACTTTGAAGCGGTATGTGAGGAACAGGGCACACCCCGAAGGCTCCATTGCTGAAGCGTATATTGCAGAAGAATGCTTGACATTTTGCTCTAAATACATGGATGATATTGAGACAAGGCTCAATAAGGAACCAAGAAATAATGGGTTTTCAGACGAAACAACCTACAGTGTTGATGCTTTTGGGCACGGTGTTAATTTAATTGGATCTTATGATCTAAAATATGATGACAAATTTGATCAAATGGTGTGGTATGTGCTAAACAATTCTGCGCAGGTTGAAAAATATGTAAAGTATGTTCTCACTCCTGAATTTTTGGTTTTACAAATCTATCTTATTGATTTTTTTCATTTATCTTACAATTTTTTTATATATACAGAATCTTCAGAAAAGAGTTAGAGAGAGATGGGGTGTTTGACATTGACAAAAGAACCCGTCTTGGGTTTCAAACATGGTTCAGAAACCATGTAAGTTTCTACTAGCGTTGTTTTGATTCTTGATACAAAATTAATACTTTAAATTTCTTGATGTATATGTTATTGCAGATGTTGAGGTTAAATGATGCAGATGAGGTAGAAGATGATCTATATGCCTTGGCTTGTGGTCCTGACTTGAGAGTAAGATCATACTCCTCATGTGTTGTCAATGGTGTTCGATTCAACACTCTTGAACGTGAGAAGAATAGGCGGTCACAAAATTCTGGAGCGGTGGCTGAAGGTACACACAACAATAAGGTAATTCATTTTTATGGAAAGCTGAAGGAGATCATCGAGCTACAATATAACAAGAGGGAAGACGGTACACCAAGGTCAGTTGTTCTGTTTAGATGTGACTGGTACAAATTGGATGGGAAAAAGACTGCACTCAAGGACGATGGATTCTTTAAAAGCATCAACATTGGCAGTTTGTGGTACAAGGATGATTGTTTTATTTTGGCAACTCAAGCTAGACAGGTGTTCTATTTGCCAGACACAAAATTAGGTAGAAATTGGCAAGTGGTGCAAACATTTGAGCACAGGCATCGGTATAATGTTCCCGAAATTGAGGGTCTCATGCCTACTGATCCTCCATACCAAGAAGAGGAATGTATTGAGCAGCATGGGGTGCGAACAGCAGTATCAGAGTTTGTTTCTGACCAGCCATTACACAGAGGTAATGAAAAAGGTCGTGTTGTTGAAGCTGCTGTAGTTGACCTATTGAAGAAGCATACACATGTTGATCTACAACCAAGTGATAGTGAAGATGAAGAAGACGAAACAATCCTTGAGTACTGCAGTGACGAGGATGAATCTAGCCCTGTTGAGGTCGAGAGCGATGTTGAGTAGGATCTTGTATTACCGAACTGAGCCTAAAGACACATGCACATATGTGCGCTTGTCGAATTGAGCCTTTTGTGCACTTCCATTGTAATATCCCAATTTTAGGTTGAGATGCTTCAAATTAGCATGTATTCTTATGGAAAAACATGATCAGATATTACTTAGTATCCGCATGCAGTTCCAATTGTAATATATTTCCCAAATGGTCGAAATGCTGCTAAGATGTTATCAGATTGAATTTTGGACCGAAAAATGGAAGTTTTCAGAAAAAACTGAAAAAATTACAGAAGATCAAAAACATATGTATGATCTATCTGGGAAATTTTCAAGTCATTTAGGTGAGTAGATTGGGAGAAAATAGCTTCTGAATATCCAGGCTCATATTTTAACTAAATAAGAGTGGCACAGCTAATATATTTATTAAGAATCTTGACAAGTCAATAGACAACAAAGCTTTGTATGATACGTTCTGTGTGTTTGGAAACATCCTTTCTTGTAAAGTAGCAACAGATTGTTCCGGAGAATCTAAGGGCTATGGCTTTGTTCAGTATGAGCGGGATGAGGCTGCTCATGCTGCTATTGAGAAACTCAATGGAATGCTTATGAATGACAAGAAGGTGTATGTTGGGCCTTTCGTTCGCAAGCAGGAGAGGGATAATTCTTCAGGCAATGTCAAGTTCAATAATGTTTATGTAAAGAACCTAGCTGAGACTACCACTGAAGATGACTTAAGGGAAATCTTTGGAAAGTTTGGAACGTACCTTAACAAGTGTTGTTGTAATGTGGGATGGGGATGGAAGATAGGAAAGCAAGGCTGCAGGCACAATTTTCACAGATGCGTCCTGTTCCAATGGCTCCAACTGTTAGTCCTCGCATGATGTTTCCTCCTGGTGTTCCTGGAGTTGGTCAGCAACAATTGGGTGAGAGGGCTGAGAGAAATGGGTTTCTAAATATCAGCATAAAAATGTAACTGAATTTTGACTGAAAAATTAAAGTTTTCAGAAAAATCCGAAAAAAATACATAAAATCGGAAACATATGTATGACCATTCTGGGAAATTTTCAACTCAATCGGGTGAGAGGACTGAGAGAAATGGGTTTCTGAATATCAACATCAAAATTTAACTGAACTTGACACAAACATTAAAGTACGCGATCAAAACTTGACAGAAACATGTGCATTATAGGTCTTCTGGAAGCTCCCAAAAGTGCACTGGCGCCAAAAGCACGCGCGCACGGTGAGATCCCCGTCTAAGCGCGCGAGGACCCAAATTTTTTGTCTAAAAAATGACTTTACTATCCATGAGTGAGCCTGATTTTTACTCACAGGCTCATAGCAACACCAGTACCAATCGAGGGCGTTTTGGTAAATTTTTGCAACACTGCCCCTTATCCCCTACCTCCACCATCCGCTGCCTGAAGCTCACCCAAATCCCTAAGCCTCCGTCGCACCGTGCCTCCCCCAAATCCCTAAGCCAAACCTACAATTCTCACTCCTCCGACCAGGTTCCACCTCCCATCTCCCTTCTTGTGCTCTGTCCCCGCGCCGCATCCTTCTCCCCCTCCCGCCTCCGCCACGAGCCGCTGTCCCGAGCATTCCCTTGCGCCTCAGTCACCGCGTCACTGGCCGAGCCTCCATTCTGCCTCTGCTGCCGCACCTCCTCCGCCACCGCCCTGCCACACCGTCGCCACATCCACCACCCCCCAGTGTCCTACCCCATCCACAACCGCTGGCAAACCATCGCCGATGGGTCTAAAGGTCAAAGCTCAAGGAAATACAAGAAGGCAGTGCACTCCAGCAGGTGAAATCCTTCTTCTATTCTGGTATATTAGTGAAATCATGACAACGAATGTGAACTGTTTGTATTTATTGACACATATCAAAATCCATCAATTTTGGTATCACTCCTAGATCCTACTCCGTATAATATTTTTAGTGCCTTTGATCTAATTTTGTACAGCCATATTGATTTTGGAGAGAAGGTATGGCATTTAGCAATAATCGTAGGGCTAGTTGCCTTCTTAATTTATTTTCTGTCAGTGCTTGCCTGTATCATATGGCTGGGTGCTGAAACTCTACATGTTGTTTTCATCAGTATCATGTGCTTACTGGTTACATATAGAAATTCATCTATTCTAGTATCACATACTTAGTTGGTTACACCCTGAAACTCTTTCGGTGCTTCCTTATATCATCTGCTTGCTAATATGTATTTTAGGTTGTATATTTAATCAGTATCTTTATGGTAAATACATAATTGTGGTCAGATTAAATCTTTGTAAGGTGTATGTAATAAGTTTCTGTTATTGTTTCTGTTTATTGTAGAAGCACCACTTACAGCCTACGATGAAATTCGGATGAAACAATGTATGAGGAATAATTCAAGGTTGCAGCAACTAGGAATACGAAAATTATCCAACATGTTTGCATCAACTTTCAGTACCTCAGAAAACACTAAGAATAACATAGGAGACTCTGGATCTGAATACGATCCTGAAGAGGACGATACTAGTGAAGGGGATTTAAGAGACGGTAACGTAATACTGGAGGCGGATGCACTGCAGGAGTTGGAGTCCGCACCTCCTAGCTCAATAGCTAAGGTGCTACTTCCTCCTTCTCAGGGCTTAAATGTTGGTTGTTTCCTATTTACGATTTAATTCTTTTCCAACTTGTGCTTATTTCACATGTGCTTGGTAGATTTATCCATTGTTTCATTTGGAACAGGACTTGCAGTATTCTAAGAAAATCTGCAACAAAGATACAAAGAGCACAACTACAAAGAGGACAGTTAATATGCCTCCAGGTGGTTTCAAACCATGCCAGCGTAAGAGAGTTCTAGCAGAAGCCCAGCCTCAGCACGTGCAAACTGCTCGAGTCACAAGGTCCAAAAAGAATTATGCAAATGAAATCCCCATGCCACCTGCAGGTGAGGTTAATACTGGTCATAGTGCCAACTTTGCCGACCACACTCGGGCAGGTAACATAGCGAAGTTCTATCTAATATAATAAGTTTGCTTTCAACTTGTAAACCATGCCATGACAGTCACTTGCTCTGTACTTGTTGTGCTAGATGAAGTTGTCCATCACAACGACTGCCACAATGAAGGTAACATGGTTGATGAACATGATGAACAGAACCAGAATGCAAATGGAGCTGAGGGTGATGCCCAGCTTGCTGTGGTTGCTGCCACTGCTGAGCAGAGCCAAAATGACAACCAAACTGATGCAGAAGTTGAAGGTATGTTTTTATCTACATCGAAACTACATTGGCATTGATATATCATATACTATTCATCTAATAGACACATGATTAGGAATTGAAAGAAATCAGTGGATTTTAGAATGTCATATTAAGTCCCTTTTCTAACTCACACACTTCTCATTCAGTGCAAAATACCATGCTATGAACAGATGCTTCCACACTTCAATTTTTTTACTGTGTCAGCTACTAATCCTAAAAATTTAATGCATGAACTACTAAAAAGAAATTAAATTCTTTATCATGTTTGTTTTTTCTTGTGTTAATAATATAACTGATGTTATTAGTTGTCCTTTCATCATAAAACTTTCTAGCGTTTCATCTATGTAGATCTACAACTACTTGGAGAGGAGAGGATCAGGGGAAATAATATGGGAAAAGGTCTGGATAGGATGTCTCGGTCTAGGCGTGCTAAACTTGCGCTTACCATTGAAGAAGGGAGAACAAGGCCGTATAATCCAATGATTGCTGCAAAGTTTGCCACAGAGTGCAATATCGCAGTCAGAAACCATATGCCAATTTTCAAACACTGGAAGGATTACAAGAAGAAACCTCTTCTCTTGAAAGACTACATAGGCAAAGTTGGTGTGAGTAGTCGACCTGTCTGCCCAACCTCCCTAATATGTTCTAATGTACCATTCACAATTGACTGTCAAGTATTCACAAGCTTCTTTATCATGGTAGGCAAGGTTTCACATGGACACAGATGCTCAGCCTGTTAAAAAGGCTTGTGCCAAAATGCTTAAAAATGCACAACGTCAGCAGCGATATAGGATCAAACGGAAGTACTTTGATCCTTATCCATTACATTTGGTGCCCAAAAAGTCTCCTTTGAAATCCATGACTGATGAAGAGTGGAATGAACTTGTGGAAGGATGGAAAGATCCACGAAAGATGGTAACATGTTCCTGCACAACCATGTCATTCATGCTCAACTATAATCTTATATGCGCCTTATATTTGTACCATCTTGATGTAGGAAACTTGTGCGAAGAACAAAGCCAACCGAGCTGAAGTTAAATTCCATCATACAACTGGTTCTCGGAGCTATGAAATTGCCTGCGAAAATTTGGTAAGTTCAAATTGTCCATGTAGTTTGCCAACTCTGAATGCTGTATCCTTCATAGACTAAATTGTCCGCATCTTTTCAAGTTTAAACTTCCGAGAAGAAAATAGTAAGTATTCTCCATGTACCCGTTGTTTTCAGGGGGACAAATACAAAGATGAACCACCTACTGCATTGGATTTATTTAAAGAGTGCCACTACAGCAAGAAGAAAAAAGGCTACACTTCTACTGTAGAGAACGCAATCGTAAGTCAACTTGTGCAAATTTAGATTCCTTAGCCTTTTCGGTCAGTACATAAGTTGTTTACCTTTCATGTGTGTGTGTGTCCTGTTGTTTAGCTGTTGAAAGATTACAATGCGGCAACTTAAGAGTATCATTGATGGATTTAGTTGTACTAAAATTACATTTTCCAGATAGTATTTGAGAACAGGCTGTACGTCCTTGCAGCTTAGCTTCAGAACTGCTCTTGATCATATTTATATAGTTCATCCTGAGCCTACAGCTTGTCATGGGTAATATGTAGATCACATACTGCTCTTATGATTTTGAAGACATAAGTTTGTGCATTTTTTTGATCGGAATTTATTTTCCTGATATGTTCATCTTTCTATGCAAAATCAGTTTGTTTTTCTAATGATGTCTACATGCTATTAATTAGTTACATACCCTCTTGTATTGTCATGCATGAAGCATTATGTCTCCTCCCCTTTTGAGTCACTTAAGTCTGTCGTTCCATTGCTACTAGGTGACAAGGTCACCTCAGAATTACATGTATAATTTCTTATATATTCTTGACCTTGTTTACCCTAAACATCCGTATCAGCTCGTGTGTGCTGTAATTTGTGTTCTTATTTGCAGTTTATTCCAACTGAAATTGCTCTAAGTTGTGATTTATGAACACTGTTTTTACTTGAATTGATAGGCTGAAATGGAGACCAAGCTGACTGAACCTGTAGAAGATGGACAACATTCAAAAACTGTCACAGAGGTCGTTTCTGAGGTTCTAGCTGAGAAGACCAAAAAGAACTCGTTTCTTCAGAATGTAGGGATCCACCCTGCACCTGCACGTAGATCCAAGGGTGACCTTGAAGCACAGTTGGCTATGGAGAAGAGGGGATCAGATGAGCTTCGCGAGATTGTAAATACTCAGCGTCAAGAAATAGATCTATTGTCCAAGAAAATGCAGGAAGCAGAAGCAGCAAGGGCCAAGAAGGACGAGGAGATGATGAAGAAGCAAGCCGAGACTGATGCACTCATTAGGCGTCTGATGGCCATGATTCCACAGACTCGTGTTACACGTTAAGCTGATATTCCAAGTTACCTGTTGGTGCACTGGTATTTTGGTGGTACTTGTTTTGCTAGGACTTGCATGTTGATATTTTGGAGTTGTTTGCTCTCGAGATGCATTTTGCTGCTGCATGGTAGACAACGTCCGGTATGATTGTATATTCTTGAAGTTTGACTTGAACCTCTGTAATGTTCACATACCTATGGTATTTCTAGAAATCAACTAATGTTGTTTCTACGACATCTTCTGCTATATTGTCGTTGGGCCTGAAATTTTGCTGAGACTCCAAAAAACCTATTAGAACATCAATTTAATTAAAAACCTAATGGAACACGGGTTTAATTAAAAAATGACGGACTTTCAAATAATGGGCTTTAGTAAACGCGCTGTGAATAATATAGACCACAATTAAAATGGTCCAAGAAACTTGAAAACGTGGGCTAAATTGCATGGAATAAATGGGCCACCTAACTAATGGGCCCGACTAGCCCATTTAAGGTCTGGCTAGTGATGCCAGCATGACATAATGCTGATGTCAGCATGACGTCATTCCGGACACTTGGGATGCCACGTCAGATGGACACGTGGCGCACAGTCAGATTCGAGCCTTGCCTCTTGTATTGGTCCAGATGGGCCCACCTAAATCCGTGACGGATATAAATCATCACAATTGGCTCCTACCAATCCATGACGCGATATACACGACGTTCATAAAATTCGTCATGGATAGAAAGCGGTGACGTTCTTGTATTAGTTTGTGACAATTTCAGGATGTCATGGATCACCAGATTTGTTGTAGTGATCTCACGAAACGTTTTTTATCGACAGGAAAATCCCCACGCCTCACCCTTTCCTCTCTCCGCCTCTGTCACCCATCCGCCGCCGTGCCCGTGGCTGGCTACTCCCGCTCCGCCCCTGCCGCCACTTTGCTCCGGCACGCCTCACCCTTTCCCCTCTCCGCCTATTTCACCCATCTGCCGCCGTTCCTATGGATGGAAGCTCCGGCGCGGCCCCTGCCGCCACTCTGCTCTAGCGCCTGCTAAGGGGATTTGTTGGTTCGAATCAAGGATCAAGGATACCCCGGAACCAGCATCGTCTTCCCTGGGAGCACATGGATCTGTGGGCGACTACCTCTGACCTGAGAGCCGGCGATAAAGGAGGACGCCGGCCTCCCCATCTGGCACTCACCGACCGAAGAAGGAAGAGACATGTTGATGCTTTCCTGATGAACTGGGCACAACGGTTATCGGTCCTATCTCTCCTGCTCACCTCCATAGCAGCGTCATCTGCAGAGGCGGAGGAGTTCACGGAGGAGCTGCTCCTGCGGCCGCTACCCGACCGCAAGGTGCTGGCCCGCTCCCGGTAGGCCCACCAACACCCTTCTTCAATGCCATCTCCACCTGGTACGTCCGCTCAATCACACATCTCTCGCTCTTGCCTCTTTGAGTTTGTCTTCCATTTGCTCTAGGCTAGCTTACGTTCTGTTAATCTGGCGAGAAGAGAATGGATGGGATGCCAAAATCAACCACTTAAAATCATCAGCAACTTCCGTAAAAAAAGAAAAATCATCAGGCAACTGCTGAACGTCCTGAATTTAACAATTGTTGCTTAGATTTAGATTGTTGCGATGGAGTGCTTCTTTGCTGTCAATGATTGCTAAGCACAATTTGTGTATGTTTATGTCGCACCCGGACTTCTAGGGGATACTCACAGTCCGTTAAACAGTAGATAAATGGCTTACGGGGCATACCGGCACCCGCATCTCAATATGAGCAGGCCAACACGTAAACGTGTGACAACCATTATCTTACTATTCATCGTCTGCGCAAACCATCCCGTAGAAATCCAGATACTTCCGTTGACGTACTTCAAACTATACACACACGGTACGTCAACGGCGTTTGAACAAGTGATATCACAACAGATCTCTAAGACACAAAAGATTGAAATAAGGTGCAACTGGCTCTCATTAGAGCAGAGATAGCAAATACAATCATCCAGAGGACACATGTCCCAACAATTCATCATTACATCACAGCGGAAGCATTCAACATGTCTGAGTACAGACAAGAACCAAATAGGCCTAAGAGGCCGGAAACGAAAAGACGGAGCCCATCCACGAAGTCTCGGATCCTGCCCGGGTCCTCTATCTACTCGTCAGCAGTCTCGTCGTCATACTCCACGTAGTAGCCACCATGTAGATCCTCGGAAACGTAGGTCTGCGGAAACCACAGCCCCAAAGGGGTCAGTACATAAACGTACTGGCAAGCAAGACTCACAGTTCACCAAAGTGTAACCCGTCAACACCAAGCACAGATGCTTTGGGTTCAACGGAAGGAAAGGGGTATAAAGATGCTGCAACTGGCTGCTCTAAACAACTACAGAGTTACTACCACTTCCGGCTATCAGAAAGGAGATAAGATCGTGTATTGTAACCAACTGAAAGATAATTTCAAACAAACCCATCCTGGATCTCGCCCCTTATCCAAAGAAGCAACCCGAGGATAACTCACACAGTTGAGTTAATGATGGTTCTTATTATTGTGTCAATAAGCCTATTACTAGTCAAGTTGTTAATCATTGGGTGTAAGGTTGTTAATCATTAGGTTGAAGTTGTCCCGAGTACTTGTCAGCCAGTACTTTCACCAAGTAATCCATAACCGCGGAAAACACGGCTTCTCGAGAAGATTATCCCTGCAGGGTTGCACCAATTTGGCCGTACACGCAAGAATATCCCGCCAGACGGGAATCAAACCCACCAAGCGAGGCACTCTACACAACTCAACTCTTCTTCGCATCAAGCCCAAAGAACCACATGCTGTGCGTGCGCGGCTAATCGAGCCCCACGAAGAAAAGGGGACCCTCATAGCACTGGAAGACCACGCCGCCCTAAATGCCGACTACAAAAGTTCCACCCTGGCCTGGGCTCGCAAGATCATGCATGCAGCAAATGGAAAGCCCGAACTACATGTGGCGATTTGGACGAGATGCGAATCGAATCAAATTGAGGGGGGCGCCCATACTCGCTTCCCACATGCGGTTAGTGCGCTCATCATGGATCAGTAGACAAGACCCTTTTCCTATTAGGGTCGACACTAGCAGGCCTCAAAACCACCCTGGGCCTCCTGCCGGTGCCTTATCATCAAATTATTATTTAACAATAATAGTAGCATGATTGATTGATTGATTAAACATTCGAGCCCCCAGAACATAATTAAATAGTAACAGAAAGTAACGGGTAACAGACTCGAGCAAAACAACCTAAGCATGCTAGTAAGACACTGGCTCAACCAAAGGGGTGATAGGAGTGGAGGTGAGGCAATATCAGGGTTAAGGGATTCATATGATGGGTTCGTAACAGAAACAACTACTACTAAGGCTAGCAAAAAAAGAACAATGGAAAGTATCGGTAACCAATGTTGAAAGGACCACAGTGGTTCATGTGAGTGATAACTTGCCTGCAAACCCAGTAGCCTGGTACTGAGCTAACTCCTTAGAAGGGGTGTCGTAAGTATCGTCGGTATCAACGTCGTCGTTTATCCGAGAAGAAGCAAACAAACAAGGCAGAAATATAAACAATCAATAACATGGCATAGTGCACAAACATGGTATGATGCATGACCATTTAATTGATGCATCAAAATAAACTAGCTGACAAGATAACAACATGATTAAATGGACCCATATGCAATTGGATTGCATATGAAAAGCCCATGAATTATGGTTGAATTAATTGTTTTACAACTAAACAACATATGAAAGTGGATTAGCATGATGCATGGATGAGGAAAACAACAAAATAACAACAATAGAACCAAATGGAAATAAGGTTTACCAAGTTTGGAAATTCATTTATTAAGTTATGGAATTTTGGTTACTTAAAGGTGTTACACAAGAATTTGTTGTTTTCACCAATTTTAATTGTTCAAAATAGATAACAAAGTTTATATTTGATAAGAACACACAATTTTAGGTGGATTGCATGTTTCACTTGTTGAAAAAGGATTTAGAATGAATTACTTATGAATTAAGCAAGTTAAACAAGATTTCAATGAAATTCAATTCAAACATGAACTTATTTGAATTTTTATTTGTTCAAAACATTGAGTGAAGTTCATATTTGAAAAGTTTATGCTTTTATGGTTTGAAAACATATTTTATATGTCCCAAAAGAATTTGTTTTGATCAAGTTATAAATTTAACAATATTAAATGAATTAAATAAGGTTTAAATTATTTAACCAATTTTAATTATTCAAAACATGAAACAAATTTTATATTTGGAAAGGTGGTTTAATTTTGCATGGAAAACATATTTCATTTGTGGAAATTGGATTTAAAATGAGCAAGTTATTATTTTGGCAATTTTAAATGCAATAATTAAGAAACAGTTGTTTTCAGCAATTTAATATATTCAAAACAGCAAACAAAATTTATATTTGGAAAGAACATGAAAATTTGATTGGAAAACATATTTAGTTTGTGGAATTTGGAATTTTTATGAACAAGTTATGAATTTTGCAAGTTTAAGTGAATTTGACAAGTTTTCAAATTTTGCACCAATTTAAAATATTCAAAACAGTAAACAAATTTTATATTTGGATAGATCATTCAATTTGGGACAGAAAACATATTTAAAAAGTTGAATTTGGAGTGAAAATGATTTAGTTATGCAATTTACCAAATTGAGGTGCAATCTGCCATTTTTAGTGAACCAGGGACTTGGAAAATATTTTTACGGGGCTAGAAAAGATTACAAGGACCTAATGGTGATTATCAGGAAGTTTCTGTACCAATCAATTGGAAAATAAAAAGATTTGGGTTTTTGGGGCGCAGGGGGATCGAACCCTGCACCTCCTGCTGTGAGCGCTGGGATCAGAACCAGTAGGATGAGCTGCGGCTTGTGACAGGGAAGGGGATCTGTGGGGGTTATGGTTCAGGGAATGACTACTGAACAATTCGGAATAAGGACAGAAAAAAAAGGTGGGGTGCGGGGATTTGATCCCTAGACCTGAGGCTTGCGCGCTGGGTGTCTCTGCCAGTGGGGTGGTGAGCTGCTGTTTGAAAGGAAAGGGAAACGGGGAAGGTTAAGCTGTCGCTCGTTGGGATTTTTTCTAACTGAACCTCATTGCTCCGCTCTGCATCTCGTCAGGGAAACAAACAGCAGCGATCGGCAACTGCTCGCCGGGAGGGGGCGCCGTCCGCGGAGGCGCTGCGAGGTGGGGGTGCGGCCAAAGGGAGGAGGAGGGAAGGCGAGGGGAAGGAGGGGAGCGGAGGTGCGGCCTCACCTTGAGCCAGGAGGAGGCGGACGGGTTCAGGTGCAGCAGGTCGAGCAGCAGGCAGGGGCGACGGCCGGCGATGGAGGAGATGGCGCCGGCGACTCGGGCCGTCTCCCGTCCTCGAGCCTTCACCAAAAACGACGAGGAGCACACCCCAGTTCCATTCCCGATGGCAGTTCAACCCCGAGGTGAACGTAGGGCGGCGATCACCGGCGGCCAAGGGTTGTTTTTGGTGGGTTTAGAGGGTGCACGTTCAGAGGGAAAAAGAGACAGGGAGAGGAGAGGGAAGGGGTGGAAGGGAAGATGGCGGCGGCTGGGGTTAGAGGGAGCTAGGGTTTAGGGTTGGGAGAGGGGGAGGAGGTGGTCTTATGGGGGGAGAGCTTGTACGGCAAGCATCTGAGAGGAGGGGAGGAGAGGATCGTGTGGTACAGAGGAGGTTCATACAGAGGAGGAAGAAGACAAGATGGAAAAGGTATGGGCCAGAAGGAAAGGGCCTGGGGGGAAAAGGTATTGGGCTTCTAGGGGGAAATTGGGCTGGCTGTTGTGCTCTCTCTCTCCCTTTTCTATTTTGTTTTTCTCTTTTTTTTATGTAGCAAGAAGAAATTGGAAGGAATAGATGCTTTGGGGTTTGCCAAAAAAATAAAGAAAATTTGGGTAGCATAATTTAGGTTAAACACAACCCAAAACCAAGTTTGGAAATCAAAGACATTTATATTTTTGGTGCTGTTTGGAAATAGTTCAAATTTAGAGGTATTTTGTTATTAAATAAAATAATATTGAAAACAAATGTTTTAATGGGGTGAACCCTCTTGATTAATAGAACAATGTGATTATAAATTGTTTGGTACTTTTATAACTTTCAAATGAGGTGCTGATTTGAAGCATTGCTTTGAATTTGAAACCAAGTTGGATTTAATTAATTGAAATAATACCACCATTTTATTAGTTGAACAAACATGGAATAAATGGAAACAATTTGGTTGTTTTTATTTGAAATAACATTTTGGAAATTGTAACATCACAAGGATGAAACAAAAAGGTTTGAATTTTTTTGGTTTGAAATTCAAATAGAAAACAAAGGAAAACAAATGAAAACAGTTGGAAAACAAAAGGAAAACAAGCAAAACAAATGCAATCAACATGATGCCATGATGCAAAACATAAAATAACAGAGAGCAAAACATTCTAAAGGCTATTTTTCAGACTTGGGATGTTACAAAACACCCCCCCCCCCCTTGAAGGAATCGCGCCCCGAGATTCCTACTGAGAAAAGAAAAGGTCCGGAAATTTCTTGGGAAGATCCTCTTGAGCTGTGACACGTGAAACACATCGTGCACATTGGATAGACGTCAGGGAATTTGCAAACCACCGGAACATTTTCAAGTAAGGGAGAGGTTTTGTATTGAGGGTGTATAGCTGGTTAGAATTTGATTCATTTGGAGAATAGACTATCTGGAATGTGATGATTCAGGAATGCTTCCTCGAAACAACCCCAGGTGATAGGAATGCCAGCTTTCATAGACTGGAATCAACAACAACAACAACAACAACCTTTCTGGCCAGATAGACTTGATATTTGGGAAGTTTGATTAGACGCCGGTAGAAGAATAGAAGTGGAAAACAACAACAAGATTTCAACGGACGAAAAGGACGTTGAGAAGAACAGGATAAGGAAGCAACTCCGGGAAACACGAGATCAAAACACTCCTGAGGTACTACGAAAAAACCCATCCGGGCTTCTAAAGGATCAATATCTACTGCTTAAGGAATAGAGGATGTGCTTCCGGGGCTTACACGCCTCCGTTCTCAATCATGAGTAGGCAACATGATAAATCACGTCACAACCACCTCCATTCCTATGGTCTAGTAGATATAACCATCCTAGAGAAACCAGAATTCGTGAAATCCTAACTTGAAAGTTTAGATGAGAAGGGAAAACAACGTTGCACTTCCTTACCAGAAAAAGGGTGGGTGGGTGGGGAAAGAAGAAAAAAAGAACAGAATTCCTACTCTCACGTTTCATTTTTCCTATATAGCTACAAAATAGTTTCTAGACTCAACTGCGACCAGTAAAAAGGGATCCTACAGGCAGAAAGGCTCTGATACCATTTGTCGCACCCGGAATTCTAAAGGATACTCGCCGTTCCGTTGAACAGTAGTAGATTGGATTACGGGGCTTACCGGCACCCGCGTCCTCTTACGAGTAGGCCAACACACGTGTGTGTGACAACCAACCCCTATCTGTTCAGCGTCGACGTAAACTATCCCATAGAAATCAGGATACTTCCCTTGACGTACTTCAAACCATACACACATGGTACGTCAACGGCGTTGAACAACTGATATCACAACAGATCTCTACGACACAAAAGATTGAAATAAGGTGCAAATAGCTCTCATTAGAGCAGAGATAGCAAATACAATCATCCAGAGGACACATGTCCCAACAATACATCATTACATCACAGCGGAAGCATTCAACATGTCTGAGTACAGACAAGATCCAAATAGGCCTAAGAGGCCGGAAACGAAAAGACGGAGCCCATCCACGAAGTCTCGGATCCTGCCCGGGTCCGCTATCTACTCGTCAGCAGTCTCGTCATACTCCACGTAGTAGCCACCATGTAGATCCTCGGAAACGTCGTCTGCGGAAACCACAGCCCCAAAGGGGTCAGTACATAAACGTACTGGCAAGCAAGACTCACAGTTCACCAAAGTGTAACCCGTCAACACCAAGCACAGATGCTTTGGGTTCAACGGAGGGAAGGGGATATAAAAGATGCTGCAACTGACTGCTCTACCAACTACAGAGTTACTACCACTTCCGGCTATCAGAAAGGAGATAAGATCGTGTATCGTAACCAACTGAAAGATAACTTCAAACAAACCCATCCTGGATCTTGCCCCTTGTCCAAAGAAGCAATCCGAGGATAACTCACACAGTTGAAATAATGGTGGTTCAGATTATTGTGTCAATAAGCCTATTACTAGTCAAGTTGTTAATCATTGGGTGTAAGGTTGTTAATCAATAGGTTTAAGTTGTCCTGAGTACTTGTTAGCCAGTACTTTCACCAAGTAATCCATAACCGCGGAAAACACGGCTTCTCGAGAAGATTATCCCTGCAGGGTTGCACCAATTTGGCCGTACACGTATGAATAACCCGCCAGACGGGAATCAAACCCACCAAGCGAGGTACTCAACACAACTCAACTCTTCTTCGCATCAAGCCCAAAGCACCACGTGCTGTGCGTGCGCGGCTAATCGAGCCCCACGAAGAAAAGGGGACCCTCATAGCACTGGAAGACCACGCCGCCCTAAATGCCGACTACAAAAGTTCCACCCTGGCCTGGGCTCGCAAGATCATGCATGCAGCAAATGGAAAGCCCGAACTACGTGTGGCGATTTGGACGAGATGCGAATCGAATCAAATTGAGGGGGGCGCCCATACTCGCTTCCCACATGCGGTTAGTGCGCTCATCATGGATCAGTAGACAAGACCCTTTTCCTATTAGGGTCGACACTAGCAGGCCTCAAAACCACCCTGGGCCTCCTGCCGGTGCCTTATCATCAAATTTATTATTAATAATAACATTAGCATGATTGATTGATTAAACATCGAGCCCCCAGAACGTAAAAGAGTAGTAACAGAAAGTAACGGGTAACAGACTCGAGCAAAACAACCTAAGCATGCTAGTGAGACACTGGCTCAACCAAGGGGTGATAGGAGTGGAGGTGAGGCAATATCGAGGTTAAGGGATTCATGTGATGGGTTCGTAACAGAAACAACTACTACTAAGGCTAGGAGAAAAGAACAACGGAAAGTATCGGTAATCAATGTTGAAAGGAACACGATGGTTCATGAGAGTGATAACTTGCCTGCAAACCCAGTAGCCTGGTACTGAGCTAACTCCTTAGAAGGGGTGTCGTAAGTATCGTCGGTCTCAACGTCGTCGTGTATCCGAGAAGAAGCAAACAAACAAGGCAGAAATATAAACAATCAATAACATGGCATAGGTGCACAAACATGGGATGATGCATGATAGTTTAATTGATGCATCAAAATAAAACTAGTTGACAAGATAACAACATGATTAAATGGACCCATATGCAATTGGATTGCATATGAAAAGCCCATGAATTATGGTTGAATTAATTGTTTTACAACTAAACAACATATGAAAGTGGATTAGCATGATGCATGGATGAGGAAAACAACAAAATAACAACAATAGAACCAAATGGAAATAAGGTTTACCAAGTTTGGAAATTCATTTATTAAGTTATGGAATTTTGGTTACTTAAAGGTGTTACACAAGAATTTGTTGTTTTCACCAATTTTAATTGTTCAAAATAGATAACAAAGTTTATATTTGATAAGAACACACAATTTTAGGTGGATTGCATGTTTCACTTGTTGAAAAAGGATTTAGAATGAATTACTTATGAATTAAGCAAGTTAAACAAGATTTAAATGAAATTCAATTCAAACATGAACTTATTTGAATTTTTATTTGTTCAAAACATTGAGTGAAGTTCATATTTGAAAAGGTTATGCTTTTATGGTTTGAAAACATATTTTATATGTCCCAAAAGAATTTGTTTTGATCAAGTTATAAATTTAACAATATTAAATGAATTAAATAAGGTTTAAATTATTTAACCACTTTTAATTATTCAAAACATGAAACAAATTTTATATTTGGAAAGGTGGTTTAATTTTGCATGGAAAACATATTTCATTTGTGGAAATTGGATTTAAAATGAGCCAGTTATTATTTTGGCAATTTTAAATGCAATAATTAAGAAACAGTTGTTTTCAGCAATTTAAAATATTCAAAACAGCAAACAAAATTTATATTTGGAAAGTACATGAAAAGTTGATTGGAAAACATATTTAGTTTGTGGAATTTGGAATTTTTATGAACAAGTTATGAATTTTGCAAGTTTAAGTGAATTTGACAAGTTTTCAAATTTTGCACCAATTTAAAATATTCAAAACAGTAAACAAATTTTATATTTGGATAGATCATTCAATTTGGGACAGAAAACATATTTAAAAAGTTGAATTTGGAGTGAAAATGATTTAGTTATGCAATTACCAAATTGAGGTGCAATCTGCCATTTTTAGTGAACCAGGGACTTGGAAAATATTTTTACGGGGCTAGAAAAGATTACAAGGACCTAATGGTGATTATCAGGAAGTTTCTGTACCAATCAATTGGAAAATAAAAAGATTTGGGTTTTTGGGGCGCAGGGGGATCGAACCCTGCACCTCCTGCTGTGAGCGCTGGGATCAGAACCAGTAGGATGAGCTGCGGCTTGTGACAGGGAAGGGGATCTGTGGGGGTTATGGTTCAGGGAATGACTACTGAACAATTCGGAATAAGGACAGAAAAAAGGTGGGGTGCGGGGATTTGATCCCTAGACCTGAGGCTTGCGCGCTGGGTGTCTCTGCCAGTGGGGTGGTGAGCTGCTGTTTGAAAGGAAAGGGAAACGGGGAAGGTTAAGCTGTCGCTCGTTGGGATTTTTTCTAACTGAACCTCATTGCTCCGCTCTGCATCTCGTCAGGGAAACAAACAGCAGCGATCGGCAACTGCTCGCCGGGAGGGGGCGCCGTCCGCGGAGGCGCTGCGAGGTGGGGGTGCGGCCAAAGGGAGGAGGAGGGAAGGCGAGGGGAAGGAGGGGAGCGGAGGTGCGGCCTCACCTTGAGCCAGGAGGAGGCGGACGGGTTCAGGTGCAGCAGGTCGAGCAGCAGGCAGGGGCGACGGCCGGCGATGGAGGAGATGGCGCCGGCGACTCGGGCCGTCTCCCGTCCTCGAGCCTTCACCAAAAACGACGAGGAGCACACCCCAGTTCCATTCCCGATGGCAGTTCAACCCCGAGGTGAACGTAGGGCGGCGATCATCGGCGGCCAAGGGCTGTTTTTGGTGGGTTTAGAGGGTGCACGTTCAGAGGGAAAAAGAGACAGGGAGAGGAGAGGGAAGGGGTGGAAGGGAAGATGGCGGCGGCTGGGGTTAGAGGGAGCTAGGGTTTAGGGTTGGGAGAGGGGGAGGAGGTGGTCTTATGGGGGGAGAGCTTGTACGGCAAGCATCTGAGAGGAGGGGAGGAGAGGATCGTGTGGTACAGAGGAGGTTCGTACAGAGGAGGAAGAAGACAAGATGGAAAAGGTATGGGCCAGAAGGAAAGGGCCTGGGGGGAAAAGGTATTGGGCTTCTAGGGGGAAATTGGGCTGGCTGTTGTGCTCTCTCTCTCCCTTTTCTATTTTGTTTTTCTCCTTTTTTTTTGTAGCAAGAAGAAATTGGAAGGAATAGATGCTTTGGGGTTTGCCAAAAAATTACAGAAAATTTGGGTAGCATAATTAGGTTAAACACAACCCAAAACCAAGTTTGGAAATCAAAGACATTTATATTTTTGGTGCTGTTTGGAAATAGTTCAAATTTAGAGGTATTTTGTTATTAAATAAAATAATATTGAAAACAAAGGTTTTAATGGGGTGAACCCTCTTGATTAATAGAACAATGTGATTATAAATTGTTTGGTACTTTTATAACTTTCAAATGAGGTGCTGATTTGAAGCATTGCTTTTAATTTGAAACCAAGTTGGATTTAATTAATTGAAATAATACCACCATTTTATTAGTTGAACAAACATGGAATAAATGGAAACAATAGATTAGATTGTTTTGGTAATTTTCATAATTTTCCAATTGGGTGTTGTTTATACAATGTATTGAATTTTTTGAATGTGATTTGGAAACAATTGATTGATTAAAACCATTAACTTAACAAGTGAGCCTTTTGGAATAAAAAGAAAACAATTTGGTTGTTTTTATTTGATATAACATTTTGGAAATTGTAACATCACAAGGATGAAACAAAAGGTTTGAATTTTGGTTTGAAATTCAAATAGAAAACAAAGGAAAACAAATGAAAACAGTTGGAAAACAAAAGGAAAACAAGCAAAACAAATGCAATCAACATGATGCCATGATGCAAAACATAAAATAACAAAGAGCAAAACATTCTAAAGGCTATTTTTCAGACTTGGGATGTTACAGTTTATTACTCCATAAAACAGGGAGTGTGAACATTGGTATTTAGTTCAAATCCAATTTAAACAGCCTTCCTTTTCTCCGTGGAATATTTTCAGACCATAATATATTTTTCTGAAGATAAATATTTCACAAACATGTTACAATGTAATTGTCAGAGACCGGCTTGTTTGCTCCACAATTGAGTCTAAAGCTTTCCAAACTCCACGGCCGCGGCGCGAGGACCTCCCTTATGGCACCATCGTGACCTGCACCGACGCCATCTCTGAGGCCGACCATGAGGATGCCAACATTGTATACCATGCACCATCTATGAACTCTGATGTACCATGCAGCCCGGCATGTGGAAGGAGGGCGGGATGGTGGTGTTCCACATTGGGGGCGGGATGGTGGTGTTCCACATTGGGGGCGGGATGGTGGTGTTCCACATTGGGAGCGGTGGGAGCTCGCCGCGGGTGTCCTCTCACTTGAAGATCGCAGCTGCGGGAGAAGTTCGTCGGTATGGCTACATGGTGAAATTGCACGGTAAAGTGTCTTCTGAATTAACTAAAGAAATTTTCATGTCTAGCAACGAAGGAACATTCCTCTTCCTGTACCAAAATAAATTTATTTCTCCTTTCATTGTATATTTTTGTGGAAGGACATAAACTGAAGTATTAAAAAAAAATCCTCTTTCATTGTATATTTGTGTGGAAGGATTTAAATTGATGTACTTTTATATCAACAATGTGACAAAGAGATGGTAAATTAGTTGCTGGTACATCTACTTAGAGAGTATTTCACTTGAAAGTGCTAACTGGCATGGGTATATAAATGAAATGCAGCATTAGTATCTATTTGGTCCGTGAAACAAGAATGATAGTGAGTGAATTGTTATATGTAGGTAGCTTTGATCATGATTTCAAAATGGATGAGCCAACGAGCGTTACCAGCGCCATACTCCCACCTCACGACAAGTATGGAGGAGCGGTAGCCATCATTGTATCCGGCCAGAGTTCCGCCGGCGGGAATCATGGGGGGAGGCCGTTCTTCCGGTGGGGAGCACGTACAAGCCGATGGAGGGAGTAAGATTCCTTCCGTTTTTATTTTGTTTATCATCCCCTTACTTAACCTCACGTCAACGTGGGACGAATCTCATGAGAATTCGTCGATGATGGTCTTACGTCACCAATGTTTGAGTGGCTGATCGAACAGTTGTGGTGGTGATATTGGCGCGTACGTGGCTCCTCTGACCTACTTTACACTGACGTCGGCTCACATACATGCGGGCCCACAGCCGGTCGGCCCACATTTCATCGATCCCGATCCTGTTGGCGCATAGCTCCGCTGCCGTAATACTTCATGCGTCGCTTGAAGATTGTTTTTCTCCCGTTGCAACGCACGGGTATAATTCCTAGTATATAGTAAATACATCTAGATACAACCGAATAATTAGGGATATTAAAACTGAATCAAAGAGGAGCCCTCTCACGACGTGGGGGTCTCTGGCCATCCGATTGCACTTCCAACACAGTTTCAGCCGTTAGATTTCCATCAAATCCTCCTTGGGCTATGCTGCGGTGAATTGGGCTCCGAAAACCCCCGCTAAAGCCCATTTATGCAGGGCGACCTAGCTCACCGAGCGAGCTGATTCTTGATACAGAAACAAAAAAACGCACGCCAGGAGAGAACGATGTGGGCGGTGCGATGCGGCAAGTTAGGAGAAGAGGCTGGCGATTCGGCGAGCGAGAGCGTCCACCGCTGTTGCCGGCGCTGGCGCCCCTCCACCTGCGACGACCGTATCTTTCCGCTCTCTCCTATAGCAGGCGGTCGTAAAACCTAATCACGCACGCCGTCGGTGACAGTGGCGGCGACCGATGCCACTTCGCCTTCCCAGCAGCGCAGATCAGCGCCGCAGGAGCCTCGTCCTTCCAAGTTTGCCGCGTTACCCGACCCCTGTTTTCTGGTTGTCGGCGAAGCAAGGTAACAAAGCCATCACGCTCCACCGACACCGTTGTCGAGCGGCGGCGCCTTCCCTCGATCTCCAGCGCGGCGACGCCCACCACGAGTAACCAGTTCGTCTGGTGGCGGCTGCGCCTGATCCGGCTTCCCAAGGCGCGCTGCCGCCAAGATGGATGCAACCTTTCCGCTCTCCCTAACCGCCATATCCCGCGCATCTTTCTCAGGTTGGTTCCTTTCTTCCTACATCATCTATGAACATGTTCATGGTGTAGCTGATATGGTAATCTTCTTATGCAACATGTTAGGCAGGGACGGATCCAGAAATTTAACTTTGGGTGTTCAAATTCCAACAAACATAAAAAATAAAAGTTATAAGCTGAAAATGGTCTCATGCCTTCACACCAATAAAGGTATAAATTCTATGTTTGAGCTCGATTTGGACTAAACATGCCATGTGTACGTGCTAAGAAATAGCCAAAATGATACATACATGTCCACTATAGACTGTATATGAATATTTTTCAGAAAATTTTGGGTGTTCAGCTGCACACCCTTGACCCACTATGGATCCGTCCCTTGTTAGGTAAGTGCTGTGATGTAAAGATTCAGCTGTCCTTCAGCGATGGTTTTACCTGTAATACAGAAAAGGTGGTCTCTAAAGAGAACAATTCTGTCTAGAACTGTATTTTTTATGCATCACTTAAACTTGGACTTTAAATTACAAGTAGCAGATGCAGATGCGCACACACCGTCTCGCATACACGGGAACCTCATGGGAGAAGACTCCACCATGGTGTCTCCACCAGGATCACTGGCCGCCTTGGTCCTGCTACGACATCAACCAGGTCTGTTACGATGACGAAAGTGCCGCTCCCTTGTGCGCAAGGATAAACTAGAAATCGAGTTCAATGGCTAGGTGCTGAAGACCTCAACTTTACTTGATTTTTATTTAGTCTAGCCGTTTAGTTTGTATGTGTTAGTTTGTCTGTGTCTGGTTCCTACATCTCCTAGACGCAATGAGCGATGAATTGATATTTGTTCTGAAATTACTTACTTGCAGACTAATCTGATAAAAACGAGCATCTGGATGGGTTATGCTACACCAGACTTGGTGATTTCCACTATGCCAACCGGCGTTGAAGAGCTATATCAGGATCCATGATTACTGCACTGCCTCAAAGCATGTTGTTTAGGTGTACATGAATGTAAGTTATGGTTAGGGATTGTGCTGGATCAGTTTACACACATCCCCAATTATGTCAGCAAGGTGGACCCTAGACATTATGGATTTTGCTAACTGTCGCCAAATTGAGAGCTGCTGCTAGATTTTCCTACATGAAAATACACAAGTACAAACTTGGAGCCCGGAAGGTTAGTGCACTAGAATCTCTTCTGTTCGCTACCTTAGGATTTTGCCTTGCTAAATCAGACTATCAGAGATTCATGAGGCATGGTCGATAAATTTGTTGGAACTTGGAGTGTTCTCTGTATTGGTTTGAATAACTGGCCGTTTGAAATCTGTGTCTATTGTACTGTTAGAGGTTTCAGCAGCATTATTTTTCTAACCAATGAATGAACCCAATGAAGGCATCCAGTAATTTTCTTAGCATACTTTACACCTGAGTAAACATGTGTCTCATAATCCTTCCTCCCGACAAAACTCTGTTTGATTAGATATTTCCGTTTCTACTTTGGGCTAGACATATTAGTACATGTCGTAACCTTCTGATAGTTATTAAATATCAACATTTTTATTGTGAAGAAATACATAACAGGTGCTATTATTTTAGGTTCAAGCTATTTATTTCATATGCTTTACTTACTGGGGATGATTGATAATTGTGCTATAGTTGTTCGATTGTTTGCTAACATTTAAAGCATGCCCAATTTTGAATTTTATAGAGACAAGATCAAAGCTAATAAGGAGCAACTATTCTGAAGTCATATCTCTACAAGATATTATAGGACTGGAATTGACTTCTCAGGCGTTCGAGGACCGAGTCGATGAAATAGGGAGGAACCGAAGTATAATCACTTGCAGCTAAAGCTCCATTAGAACGGGAAGATCAGAAGACAAAAACTCCAAACTCGCAGAATATGCAGGCTATGTTTGAAATGAAAAAAAAAGTGATATCGATCAAATAAGAGTTTTCAGTTAAACTTTTTGGCTAAATGGAACTAGATGGAAGGAGAAATTGATGCAAATGATCCTAGGAAAAATGCGTTATCTATCTCTTAGGGCCAAGGGCCACTACTATTCTTCCTTATGGGCACATAGTAAGTATCCAATCTATAAAACTACCTGTTTATATGCGACATTAGTTCATGTTTGAAGCTACATAGATTTACAGTGTTACCATAGTTATACTGTACTCCATAGTCTCTGTATGTTACCATCTTTGACGTGAATATTGTGTTTACTTGTCTCGAAAAGTCAACCTGAGTTTATTTCATTTCCACTTGTATGACCTATTTGTATTTGTTAACCGTCTCTGTGTTGGCATCTGTAGTATTGCCTGACACAAGTATATATATTTTGCTGCAGTGCATGTGCACCGACTGCTCCAAGGTCCTGAGGTACGAGACCATATGGGACCTCATCTGCTGTCAGCCCATCGAGCGGCTGCTGGAGATAAAAGTCAACAACAAATTGGGCCCTAGGAGATGATCCCAATTGCCTCTGCTACTCTCATTTTTGGCTCCGCCAAAGGCATAGATGTAGTTCCGATTGATATCGGACATCATAAAGCATTAAAACATTATATGCATAGATTGCGACTTTTAGGCCTTCCTCCCCTGCGGTGTGCTTACTTATTCCTAACAATCTAATTATCTAATGGACGGGCGCGGCAACGCGTGCCTACATGATCTAGTAAAAAGGAAAAAATGCCTTACAATGGTGAACGGAGGGAGTACTTGACATGAGCGAAGATCAATTACCACCCCAAAAAAAAACTTGAAAAGCCATCACACAATCTATGATCACCAACTCTGAAATTGTTAAACTAAATTTCAAGTAATACTACAACGGAAACACTTGGTTTAACTAGCACGCGGATCACCAAGTCCATTAAAGCACTCAGATTTCTTTTGAATCATGACTTGTGATGTTTGGCACGAGCAAAGATTTTATACACAAACTTGAAAAACTCGGAGTATCAACCTCTGAATTTCTGAAGCTATATTTGAAAGCACACGTCATGGAAAATTACATCCAGAACACTTGACCTTGAAAATGGCTATTAAACCTTGACACTTTGTAAGAGCGAGCCGGCCGGCTAGCCGTGGCCACGGGCTCGCCGTCCTCGCCACTGTTGACATGGAAAGTGGTAAGCCGTAGAAGACATTTGTCGCCGTGACCCAAGCACTCGCCCTTCCCAGGGTTGAGGCGCTCCATGAGGCAGTACTCGGTGCCGGCATCATCCGTGGATGCCATGGGCACAAGCTTGGCATCGACATGGACCCAGCCAGCTGCGGCGTCCTCGTCGAGGCAGCACAGCTTCTCCTTGCCGACCTTCCACTCCGACGGGGCGGACATGACACTGCCGGTGCAGAGGTACCCGTCGGGCCAACAAAAGTCCTCATGGTGGTCGTGGTCGTGAAGGCCGAGCCAGGTGTCAAGCTTGCCGTCGTAGTGGGCGTGGCCAACGATGGGCAGGCGCCAGTCACCGCGCCGCGTCCAGCCCGCTGTGATGTTTCTGTCATGGACGGCATAGAGCTTCCAGTCCAGGGGAGGAGTCGAGTATTTAGCATAAAACCACCACTTTAGTGCAAAATGTTCGAAAAAACACCACTATAGGTTTCAATCGCAAAAAACTACCTGTCTATTACTGACAGTTTGCAATTCGCACAAATCTCGAATTGAACATGGATTGACCACGTTCCTGACAGGTGGGACCAAGGGCGGACACGTACGTGGCAGTTGCGCGGACAGGGCCGTGGGGGGGCGGGGACATTACACTGTACCGTTACGAATGGTGGGGCCCACCTTGTCCGTCGCGCTTGGTGACTAGGCTCGCGCGGGCTCGTCCGTTAGTTCTCAGTTCACTCACTCCTCTTCTATTGAGCTCGAGCCACCGACCCCGCGCCGCCGCCCCCATTAGCGCCGCCGCCGCAGACATTGCCGTTGTCGAAGGAGTGAGAAGTCGCGGCCGCCTCTCCGGTCGCCATGCCTAGCTGGGACGACGAGGACGAGCAACAGGAGTTCTTGTCCGTAAGTGCTCCACAATTTCTAGGGTTAGGGTTTCGAATTGGGGAAATTCCGTGTTGGCTCGATTTGTTCTCTGTTTTCCTTAATTCTTAGCATTGTCTGTTTCAATAGGACATCGTGGACATGGATTACTGTCCAGACACCTGGGAAGACCCTGATTTCAACGGATTGGCTCTGGGTTGTACCGAGGTCTGTCGTGTGCACAAGCTCGTGCCGTGGAAGTGCGTTGTGTTTGGAGGTTCTGACACTGGTCGTCGCTTCTACATGTGCTCTGTTGATAATGTGAGTTACTCTCTAGTACCAGTAAAGTTCAGTACAAGTAAATGTCAGTAGGCAGTTGTTTTTCTTACTGAATGTAAATGTCAGTACAAACTAGTATATAGTAGGAGATTCATATAGTAGAGGTAATGTATTAATTAGTATAGCTACTAGTTATTACTTAGGATAGATGGAGTGTGCCCAACCTAGTTGTTCAAGTCAATATAAGATAGTTACAGATTATGAGTTCAGTGCAAGCTATAGTTGTTTCAGATTATGAGTTCATGAATTAATCTTGGTATGCTTATTTATTATTGTAGCAAGTAGAGAACTGTGGGTTTGTGTCCTGGGTAGATGGAATGTGGCCCCAAACTATGAAGAATGCTATACTCAGGCTTTGGGATATGTATGAAGAGAGCAACAGTGGCAGAATTGCTGACAAGATTGAGACAGGTAAGATGTTGGAGGAGCTCAGTCTTGAGAAGAACAAGGCTGAGAAAGATTATGCAAGTCTCATGGGTGATGTCAAAAAATACATTGTGGACCTTGAGAAAAAAAACCATCAGGAAAACTATAAAAAAATTATGTCAGGTGTTTCAGATGAGTTGGACTCTGTGAAGAAGGAAGTTTCTGTTCTTAGGGCTGAACTTCTAATGCGCAAGAATGTTCATAGGACTCAGGCAGAGGTAATGAAGGGAAAGCAGAAGGCATGGGATGAAGAGAAGGAGGCCATGATCCAAGAGAAGAAAAAGCTAGAGTACAACATTTATGATCTACTGAAGGTTTCTGATGTCAACAAACAGAAGCTGAAGAGTATCAAGGCCATCTGTGATGAGTGATATCTGTTTGCAATCCTGTAGTTGGTTACTTTGGCATGTTCTCTGTGTTGCAACAATTTAAGTAGCAAGACTTTATGTTTGTGTTCTGATGCCAAGAATTGTGTTCTGTTGAACCATTTAATTAGCAAGAATGTACTCTATGTTGTGTTGAACAATGTGTGCTTCTTTTGGAACTAATGTAGTTTAATTTGGAATTTCAGCTGTTGGAGTATATTTCTGTTATTGTTTAATTTTACAGCATTGATCATTTTTTTCATATTCATGAGCTGTTGGATACAAATTTGTGGAATTTGAGCTGTTGGAGTATGATTCTGTTATTGTTTAATTTTACTGCATTGATCATTTTTTTCATATTCATGAGCTATTGGATACAAATTTGTGGAATTTGAGCTGTTGGAGTATGATTCTGTTATTGTTGAATTTTATTGCATGGATACAAATTTTAAATCATTTATATACTATTTATTAGAGAGTTAATGGACTTTGTGGTATTATATTGCATTGCTTAAATATTTAAACCAATTTTAGAATATTTTTGAGAGAGTAAATGATTTGTTGAATTTTATTGCATGGATACAAATTTTAAATCATTTATATACTATGTATTAGAGAGTTAATGGACTTTGTGGTATTATATTGCGTTGCTTAAATATTTAAACCAATTTTAGAATATTTTTGAGAGAGTAAATGATTTGTTGAATTTTATTGCATGGATACAAATTTTAAATCATTTATATACTATTTATTAGAGAGTTAATGGACTTTGTGGTATTATATTGCATTGCTTAAATATTTAAACCAATTTTAGAATATTTTTGAGAGAGTAAATGATTTGTTGAATTTTATTGCATGGATACAAATTTTAACTCATTTTAATCATCGACAACTCATTTTGATCATCGACAACTCATTTTGATCATCGACAACTCATTTTGATCATCGACAACTCATTTTGATCATCGACAACTCATTTTAATCATCGACAACTCATTTTAATCATCGACAACTCATCTTGATCATCGACAACTCGTTTTTGATCATCGACAACTCATCTTGATCATCGACAACTCATGTTGATCATCGACAATTCATTTTGATCATCGACAACTCATTTTGATCATCGACAACTCATTTTGATCATCGACAACTCATTTTGATCATCGACAACTCATTTTTATCATCGACAACTCATTTTGATCATCGACAACTCATTTTTATCATCGACAACTCATCTTGATCATCGACAACTCATTTTAATCATCGACAACTCATTTTAATCATCGACAACTCATCTTGATCATCGACAACTCATTTTTGATCATCGACAACTCATCTTGATCATCGACAACTCATTTTGATCATCGACAACTCATTTTGATCATCGGCAACTCATTTTTGATCATCGAAAACTCATTTTAATCATCGACAAATCATTTTGATCAATCAATACATAGTCTTGAGCATAATTCAACATGGGTTAAACTCAAATACTTAGGTTGTCTCATACAAACAGAATTCAACATGGGTTCAACACAAATACTTAGGTAGTCTCATACAAACAGAATTCAACATGGGTTCAACACAAATACTTAGGTAGTCTCATACAAACAGAATTCAACATGGGTTCAACACAAATACTTAGGTAGTCTGATACACTCTTAGGTAGTCTGATGCAAACAGAGTTCAACATAGTGCCCAACTAGAGGATTGCAACCACCAGAAATGATCCTTCATTTTTTCCTGTAGGAGCTAGCCTTCCCTGCATTCAGATAACTTTGCATTCTACCAGTTTTTTTACTAGGCCTACTGCTGACTCTTCTATCAGGAGGTGCATTAGAACCAGAAGCAAAATCAGTAGCATTTCTTGGGTGCTGTAAATGGTCTTGAAGCTGGTGGACCAGAAAATGACCTAGAAACAACTGGACTTTGAGGTGTAGCTATTGTAGCAGAACTAACTGGAGGTGTAGCTGTTGTAGCAGAAGCAAATGGAGGTGCAGATGTTGTAGCAGAACCAAATGGACTTTGAGGTGTACCTGTGGTACTTTGGCTAGCAGAGCTTTCACCTGCATTGTTCCTCTGAGTTAGGAAAATATTGGTTAGTTATCCAGCAAACAAATAGTATTGGCAGAGATAGAATTGTGCAAACAAAGAGTAGCAGCAAAGAAAGTGACTCACCATATGTTGTTGTTTCCTCAGCTGCAGCTCTGGCTTCAGTGGTGTATCACAGTGGTCATACCTATGTCCTACTCTGTTGCAGTTACCACAAGTGATACTGGCCATCCTAGAAGTGTCTCTAGGTGCTGGCACCTCAAATTGACTCCTCTTTCTTTTAGTTTGTTTTCTGCCAGGTCCTTCTTTGAAAACAGGGGGGTCAATGTCTCTAGTATTTGTACTTGGCCAGTCATCAGGCCCAGGGCAGGATAAATCACATTTCTGAATGCTTCTTTGTACATAGGTTTCTTAAAAAACTCATGCACATAGTCCTCTGGCAGCTGCTTTATATTCTGTATCACAGAAATTGCATGGTTGCAAGGAATACCTGTAACATCCCACACCCTACATCCACAGGTCCTAGCTCTCAGGTCCACTGCATGTTTTCCAGGCCCAGAGGTGCTAACTTGCCACAGTCCTAACTCAGCATTCTTTGCCTGGCAATGTCTAGCAAATTTCTTGGCCTCTTCTAATTTCTCAGCATAAAATGGTGTGATCTCCCATCTAGTAATGGCAGCCTTATCTCTTGTTGCACTGTACTTAACCATTAGCTTGTCTTTGATTCCATCAATCATAGTCTGAATTGGCTTGTTCCTGACATCAAAAATCATCTTGTTGAATACTTCACTCAAGTTGTTAACCACAAGATCAGTCTTGCAAACTGTGTCAAAAGCATGTCTAGCCCATGCCTCCACAGGAATCTCCATAAGCCAATTGTATGCTAGCTCACAATCTTTTTTCATACCTTCCATTGCCCTCTCAAAGCCACTCTTAGTATAAGAATAGCTGGCTCCAAACATGTACTTCTTCAACTCTTCCCCTCTATAACCTGCCTTCTGGAAATTAGCATATATATGCCTAAGACAGTACCTGCTAGGGGATTGTGGGAACACTTGACCAATTGCTTTAATCAAACCCTGTATAACATTATGCATTGATTAATTCAACAATATGCACAAGTACTTAGGAACTACAATGCTTCTATTCGGGATTTTACACAAACCTTTTGCCTATCTGACATTATGGTGTAATTACCAAATTTGGATGATTGACCAATGCAGTATCTCAGTTGTGTTAGAAACCATAGCCAACTGGCTGTGTCTTCCCTTTCTACTACACCAAAAGCAATAGGAAAAATGTTGTTGTTGCCATCTCTCCCTGTTGCAGCTAGGATTTGCTGACCAGTTGCAAGTTTAATGAAACATCCATCAACCCCTACATGAACAGATGTTGATAGAAAGGCACACATTAATTAAACATCCATCCATCAAGTTAGGCATACATAAATTTGAAACAACAAAATGTTAATTACCTATGAATGGCCTGCATCCATTCAGGAAGCCTTCTTTAGAAGCATTTAGGCAAATAAATAGACCATGGAATCTTGGGTTAGGACTAGGATCACCCATTAGTTCCTTTGTTGTGACAATGCACCTGCTTCCTCGATTTGTGTCAAGGATGTCTTGCAAATAATCTCTAAGCCTTGTGTACTGCTTCTTCTGATCACCTATCACAACAGCAAATTCTTTCTTCCTAGCTCTGTAAGCCTTTGTCCTAGGCACCTCTACTCCAAATTTCTGCTTGGCATTGTCAATCAAAGTATCAACACAAGTATTAGGATTAATTATCATAGCTTGCTCAGATTGCTGTGCCAGCCAGTTAATAGTGACCTTTGTGTTCTCTCCCATGGGAGTGCATGTGTGAGATGGTGATAATTTTCTAATGCAGAAAGTTCTCTCATTTTTAATTATGGAGGCAGTCATAAAGAATGGGCAATTTGGTTGACTGCAGAACACAATAATCCTGTCACTGCAGTTCCTGTGGTACTGAAAGTTCCTTAGCTGAGAAATGTGGTAATTCCTAAGAGCAACCCTAAACTCATAAACATCTTTGAAGCACATCTTCAAACATAACTGCTGATCTGCATCTTCTCTATTAGGATCATACCACTGTCTTTTCTTCATTTTCTTCATTCTCCTTGCTTGTCCACTTCTAGTAGCAAATCCTTGCACATATCCATCATCATCACTGTCACCCAAATTTTCAGGGTTAATATCCTCATCACTTGAGGGCACAAAAAAGAAACCAACTTCTTTTGTTTCCTCATGGTGACCTTTGCCAGTTGGACCTTTCTTAAATGGAACCTGACTGTCTGAAATAAAGTCCTCTTCATGTGCTTCCTCTTCCTCTGACTCCTCCTCTTCATAACAAAACTCTTCCACGTCAGTATCACCTTCAAAATGTATGGATGGTTCAGGAACAGCTACCACTCTGCACTGATTGTTCTGATAGTTATCTTTATCTGCAACTTTCCCCTTGGCCCTTATTTTTTTAATTAACTGCAGCTCCTCTGCTACAGCTCTGTCATGCTCAGCTTTTCTGAATTCACCCATGTCAATATCATCATCAGAATCCAAAACTTCAACTGGAATTGATTGCCCAAAATTGCAGCTCTGTTGTGTTCCAGGGATAATGGCCTCTGATAAGTCAATTGCAACAGGATACATTCCTTGAACATCTGAAAGTTTATTGCCATCCTTGTTCACTCCAGGTGGTACTGATCCTCTGTACTTGATCACTGTCAGTCTAAGCATCTTTGAACTCTCATACAGTTCTAACATCTTAGCAACCTTACTGTGGGTGTATAGAGCTTCCATTCCTTCAAACCCTATGCCCTTTACTGCCACAAAATATATTGTGTCCAAGAAATCATAACCATAGTCTTCAATTTGTGCAATCAAATTGTTAACTGTTATGTCAGACTTGCACATAGAACACTCCACATTATGGCCATCAGGCAGTGTCAGCCTAATGGCCCATATGTCATCATCCAAACTGCAACAGAGACATTTAATTTAATATTAAAAACTAATATTTTGATCTGTTAAAATACTACCAAGTTCATTACAATGTTTCAATCTATTTAAAGTAATTGTTTCCTACAGATTAATCACTTGAACCTAAAAATAATATAAACCCAACAAATATTGTACTGACAGCATGTTTGGTTACATGAACTAGGTACTGACAAAATTATATAAACAGAACAATTATTCTATTGATAAAATTAATTAACATTACTAGTTCCATTGTTTGGTTACATGAACTAGTTCCATTATAGCTATACTGACAGCAACTACGGCAAAAAATTACAGCAATATGTTTGCAAATCCGGTCATAACTGACAGAAGTGGGGAGAGAGACAACACGTGGGGCAGCGACAGTACTTACTCGACAGATGTGTACGGTGAAGCCCGGCGATGGCTTGTCTCCCCCTCCGGCAGAACGAACGCCTGCGAAGTATCCGGCGACAGTGCGCCGTCTTGCTCGGACCGGAGACCGCGGCTTCCGCCCCCACCCAAGTGCTCAGACGCGCCGTCGCCAACGTACTCCACAGATTCACCCCCGCCGTCGCCAGATGCGCTGCCCATTGAGTCTCCGCCGCCGGGAGTCGCCGCCGCCATGGGAGAGAAGAAGAAGCAGAGGAAGGGGATTGAAACCTAACGGACGAGCCCGCGCGAGCCCTAGTCAACAAACGCGACGGACAAGGTGGGCCCCACCATTCGTAACGGTACAATGTAATGTCCCCGTCCCCCCCCCCACGGCCCTGTCCGCGCAACTGCCACGTACGTGTCCGCCCTTGGTCCCACCTGTCAGGAACGTGGTCAATCCATGTTCAATTCGAGATTTGTGCGAATTGCAAACTGTCAGTAATAAACAGGTAGTTTTTTGCGATTGAAACCTATAGTGGTGGTTTTTCGAACATTTTGCACTAAAGTGGTGGTTTTATGCTAAATACTCGGAGGAGTCCGCTCCCGGTCCGGGCGCATCGGTCCAGTACCAGGAAGAGGATGGAGGAAATGGCTTCTCCTTCTTCTCCAACGTAGCGGGAGGGCACAACGGCTGCCAATTCCAGAACGACCTGTCATTCTCGCCGCCGCGGTCGGCGCCGACGGTCAGGCAGTGCAGGCCCGAGGGGCACAAGTCCTCGTCCGTGTAGTTGTGATAGAGCTCCGACCCGGTGGACTCGAACATGTAGAGCCTGTTCCCGACGGCAATGGCAGCTTGGCAGCCACAACGGAGGCCTCTCGGAACTTGAGGCGAGAACACGTGCGCGGCCGTCTTTGTGTCGTAGATGAGAACGCCGGCGGCGTTCTCATATGATCTGTCCATGCTGGGGCAGGTGCCTATGGCCACGATGCTGCTGCCCACGGCGGCGAACCGCGTGAATTTGTCGACGGTTGGGAACGCCACGCGGAGGAGCGGAGGCTCCAGGAGACGCCGCGGCGCGCCACCGTGAGGATAATCGTCGTCGACGGCCAGCTTGTGGATACCGAACCCGTCCTTGCTGTCATCGAGTACAAGGTATAGATGCCGGTTGACCTCTACGGGAGAATTGTCGACATTGGAGTTGTATCCCCGTGAGCCAATCAGGCTGTTGTGGCTGCCACGAACGGCGGTTCGGTGGATCGCACGGGGGCTGACAGGCCGGAGACATGAGAAAAGCGGTTGGGGGCGACTGAGTAACGACCGCCACGCCAACATGCCCCCAACATTGTACTGCCGGCGGCGGCTGGCCGGAGGCGATAGGGTTTGGTATGACCGATGTACGATTAGGATTTAGGAACGACAATATTAAGTATTTTTTTTTGCGATCGATCTCAGCGGGACATCGTTTTTTTCCCTGGTCGAGTGTCGGGCGATTAAACTCGGGATGCATGAGTGCGGCCTAAAAAGTAAAAACACTCAGGCAACATGGATCACGCGTGCACGTACGATCTGTTGCACATATGCAACATGATATAAATGTAAGTCACACTTTCCCCTTTCCCTGGTTCCCTTAGGCTACAGTAGTTGAGAGTCTCCCGTGAGCCACCGGGCCGATCCCGAGCCTCTCTCGGCGGCGTCGCCGGCCGGAGATGGCGGAGGAGAAGCGCCGGAGTCCCCCTGTTAATAGTAGGGTTAAGAGTAGTAGTTGCTTTATCGTTGTGATGCTGTGGAGTAGAGTCCTGGTTTGTGCCGACCAGATCCAGGGCGTGCCATGCTTGGTTTCTCTTGTGCGATTCCTCAGGTGGCAGGAGGGATTCGTGCTGGAGATGCTAGGCGTTGAGATCTCCGTAAATAAGGTCGAGAGGAGCTTTTCTGCTTGCGTTTTCCTATGCGGCGCTGGGCAGAGGAAGCTGAATCCCCCGAGCTTGCTTCCATGGCGGAAGGAGGTGTCAGAGGAGGAGGTTGCCAGTTCCTGTTTGAAGCACAGGTCTGTGATTCGAGGTCGCCGCAATCTTTTTGGCATGTCTCCTCCATTCCGTGGCAGGCTCTGGAGTGACGGCGGCTTGGATTTCGAGATGCGGCGGCGGAGGATCTTGGCTTGCTGGATGCTGCGGGTCGCTGTTTCTTCCTTTAGCTCGCTGATCACCAAGGAGGTGGAGGTGAGCGGCAGGGGAGAGGTGACTGCTTCTGTGCGGCAGGCCTGGAGTGAAGAAGCTTTCTACGGTTCGAGCGCATCTGTTCCGATCGATGAAGATCGGCAGGAATTGCTGGTGAGCTCCAGCACAAAATCAACCTCGAATGCGAGGCCCCTTTTGGAGTCAGCTGATGCTGCAGGTTACGTCGACGCCGAAGCAAGTGGCAGTGTCCCCGCGGAGGTACTCGGCGACGGCAAGCTTGACGCCATGGATTTCTTGCTCGACGAAGGGGATAGAGATGGGCACTGCTGTAATTTGATCTTTAGGGAAGGGCCTGTCTGCTCTCTCGAAGGACCTATGTTTCATTTCATAGTTTATGAGGTCCTTCGCATTTTACTTGTACCCCCTGGTTGTAATGAATTGAGGCTTCTGCCCCTGCGGGGGCCCTCCTTGTTCAAAAAAAAAAAACATGATATACATGCATGCACGAAAAAATGTCCTCGTTCCTCGAATTGTTCCATCATGTGAGAAACTACATTGTTCCACGGTTCTTAGACCAGCCACAGTGTGTGTATAAAGCGGCTCAAAGTAGATAAAGAATCGATTCAACACGGTGCACAGTCTCGGTTCAAACACTTCGACACAAGAAGCGACTCATCAAGTTGAATCGGTTCTTTGCATGCTCTGTGTGCCATCGCATGAAAGAAGTGTGAGAGAGAAGGGGTAAAAGGTGTGTGGCAGACCTTTGCATGGCAAGTAGTTTATTTCACCGTGGGACCATCATGGGCCCTAGAAGCGATTCATCACACTTAAACCTGACACATTTCTAGTTGGTTCGAACCCACCGTGTGGCTGGCCTTAGAACTTCTCCTCTGGGCTGGGCCGAAACCAGACCCCTGCAGTGCTGCTCATACGGACCACCGTCCGTTTTTTTGTCCCCGGATACTCAAATCCAGACCAAATTTGGTCTAGTTTTGAGCAGTGTTCGGACAACTCGGGACAGCAATATGTGTCCACAAACCCCGTCGTGGCCCAACAAAACAGTGCCACACATTTTGCCCTTTCCTCTCCCAACCCCATCCGCCCCCTTTGCTCCACTGCCCTAGCCATGGCCGACGCAGCAGCAGCCGCCACCACCGCCGCCGCCACCGTCGCCACTGACCTACTCGCCCCGGCCCGTCCGGCGACGGCCCTAGCCACCGCCCCACCCAAAAGCCGAAGTAGAAGCGGAGGCGTGGACGAAGGAGGAGTCGGCGAAGAGAGCGGACCGGAGGAGGGCGGCGAAGGAAGAGAAGGCGCCGCCGCCGCCGATGGAGGATGAGCGGACAAGAATCGACCAGGCCGCGGCGCAGGCCGCCATAATCATGTTGGGCATGCAACCACTGCCCCTCACAGCTGCTTAGTCACCGTGCCCGTGCACCCGTTGTCCTGCACACACGGGCAGCCAGGCCACCGCCGCCAAACGCACAACATATCGCCGTTTCCGGACGGCGGCCTCCCAGACCGCACTGCCCGTTGCCCTGCCGTACAACGCCCAACACACTCGCCGGCCTGTACGACGCTTTCAATCCATCGGTGGGTTTGCTCATTAAAGCTCAATACCTTCATCGTTTGTACTATCCCATACAGTTCAGAATACATTCAGCGTAATACAAGATTTCATTCATGATAGGAGGGGCTGATTATAGGATACCTACCTAGCTTTGGCATGTATCATACTTCTCTTCTGTGTGAATGAAATATCTCATTTACGATTTAACATAGTTGTTGTTACTCTGACTATATTGTTCCTGTGACTCTGCAATGTCTCAATGGAATATCTAATTCAGTCTCAAGCCATATTATTCTTCTTATTGTCTCAAGCCGCTGGTGCCACGCCTCCGTGTACGGGCACTCCCACGCTGATGCGGACGATGAGCCCGATTTCCGCATATTGCAAGTTGAACACCTTAAGTATAAATATGGTTCGTACCCTCCTCCGTATTGGTTAACATCTGCTTGAGTAGTTCAGGCTCACTGCAGTTGAGTAGTTTCTATTATCACCCATAAAAAGTTTATTTCATTGATTCATGCTTTATTCCATGATGGATAAAAAATTTGTGGTAAATGGAAGATGCAACGGAGGATTTGCACAGGTCGGCCTGCATCCACACGAGTGAAATGCTGCGTTTCAATATCCAAGTTCTTATGCGACCCATTTTTTATCTCTAACGGAAAAATAGGCAGTTATTGTCGGAAGAAAGATGCTTTGCTTTGAAAAAGCATCGACCAAGGCCGTTTCTTGCTTGCTGCTAATTTAGGTTATATAAACTAGGATGATGTAGCTAAAGTTCTGGCTGTAATATATGTATCTGCAATTGGGAATTAAGTTTAGTTTTCAATAATTAGCACTAAACAATAGTGTGCTCTTCATTTCGTTTTCTCTTTAGTGTATTCTTTTGATTCTCCGATACCGTTGGTCATCTTATGTAGAAGGAAATCCAAATTTCTACCATGGATAGTTCAGCTCATGTCGCTGTTGGCATCCGCGGGTAAGCAATATGCTCAAATGGAAGTTTCATCGTGGTGCTCTCATATTGGCACTTCTCAAGAGATAAGTTCACTGGCAGTTTAGTGTAGTATAAATTAGCTCATGTTAAGTGTGTTCAGGCCAGCATAGATGCAATGTTTGTGTGCTCATGTCTCACCCTGTAGGAGATTACCAATATTGTCCAGGATTGAATTGGTTTTATTAATCACCACAAAACTGAGAGAGAGAAAATTGGTTCTATGAATCTATCTCAGCTTGCTAAATCTTATGAAGATAATCATGAACACATGTTGTAGTTCTTTTATAAATGAGACTGTAAAGAATTCGAAAATATAGTGAAGTTCCGAGTAGCTTTGGAAGTCATGTAGTCGATTAAAACCGTCCGTTTTTGCCTCACTAGTAGAAAACAGGGCATTGAGCCAAGCCCAATGGAACCGGATGTGATACAAACCGGTTCAGAAGGGTCTGTCCCTGGGCCCCACCCATGCAGCAAAATGGCCGCAAGGCCTTTAGGACCGGTTTGACCGGTCCTAAAGGCCTTGCGGGCCATTTGCTGCAGGGAGGGAGGCCCAGGGGCAGACCCTTTAGAACCGGGTTGTATCACAAACCGGTTCTACAGGTTTTCTCATTTTTTGCAGCCGCTGCGGGTCCCGCTGTCATATCCTTTAGAACCGGTTTGTAACACAAACCGGTCCTAAAGCCCTCCCCTAAACCCTACATACCACCCCGAGCTCAGCTCATTTTTTCCAGCTCGAGCTCAACTCCATTTTTGCTCTCTTCTTCCTCTTGTGAGGTCTAATCCATCCCCATTTTCTCCACCATTTGTCAAGATTGTTGGTACCCATCGGTTCTACGATTAGCATCAACGTTCCCTCTTCCGGGATTGCAGGTTTTGCTCGTTTTCTTGCTCATTTCATTTTTGTTGTGCTAGCTAGGTGTTTGATGAAATGCCTAGCTAAGCTAGAATTTGTTATTCATTTTGTTATGTATACAAATTGATGCAATTTGAGCTCAAAATTAATTATGATTTGTGCTTTTTTTAGTGTCGCGCGCCTTGTCCCCTTCCTCACTACCGTCGATCGCCCCATCACCGACACAACCTTGGTGAGCCTATTGTTTTTATTTACCAAAACAAATTTTGATTTGTATGATTTACGTATTTACTTGTATATAATTTTCTAGAGCCATGGTTTTGATATCTGTCCCCGTTGGCCCTCGTCCAGTCTATGATTCGGATGTGGTATATTATCTTTTTTCACTACATATTTTCATTTCCTGATTATACGACAATTACTTACGCCGACCAACTTGACATAGATATTTTTATATAGGAGGTAGTGGAACCGGAAATGCCAATCGACCCTATTGTTGAGAAGTTATACTTAGTTGAACAAGAAAATATTGGCTTGAAAGAAAGATTGAAAAAAACTGAAGAAAGGTTGGAAAAAACTGAAAGAGAGAAGATGACCTTGGAAAAGGTTCTTGCCGGTGTCGTCGATAGTCACAAGAGCGACATGGACGCAATGCGCCTGAAGATTAGAAAGATTAGGAAATATGCAATTAGTAAAGAGGCTTGGTATCATTATGTCGTCGGGTCAATTGTTACCTTTGTTGCGATTTTGATCGCATTTGTTGTTGTTTTTAAATGCATTAATTAGAGAGAGTTTTTATGGATGGTTTCAGTGTGTATTTTTCTGAGAACTATATATGTATGGTCACTATACGCTAGTTTGGTATTAACGTGTGATGGACTTTTTGTATTAATTAATTAATTTAGTCATGATGATTTAGCATAATGGTTGTTGATAAATTTATATAATGCAGATGAACCGGCAATGGATGTACAGTGATCGACGTCGTCCCGAATTCCTTAATGGCATGCATAGTTTTCTCAATGTGGCTGAGAAAAACAGGCAGAATGGATTTATTTTTTGTCCATGTAAAAAATGCCAGAATAAGAGGAATTTCCCTAGCTCAAGAACCATACACACCCACCTGTTGCAAGAAGGCTTCATGCCCAGTTATTTTTGTTGGACCAAGCACGGAGAAAGAGGGGTTATAATGGAAGACAATGAAGAAGAAGAGGATAATGATAATTATCCTATGTTCGATGAACACGGTGATACTGAAATGGGGGAAGACGAGCCTGAACTTGAGGACATTGTTGATGAGTCTGATGATGATCTTCGTCAGGTCATTCGTGAAGAACAGATAAACTGCGCAAGTGAAAACGAGAGGTTGAAGTTGGAGCGCATGTTAGAAGACCACAAAAAATTGTTGTACCCAACTTGCGAAGATGGCCAGAAAAAATTGAGCACCACCCTTGAATTGCTGCAATGGAAGGCAGAGAATGGATTATCTGACAAGGGATTTGAAAAGCTGCTGAAAATAATGAAGAAGATGCTTCCAAGAAATAACGTGCTGCCCTGCAGTACATACGAAGCAAAGAAGGTTGTCTGCCCTCTAGGATTGGAAGTGCATAAGATACATGCATGCATCAATGACTGCATCCTCTACCGCGGCCAACACGAGAATTTAAATGCCTGCTCGGTATGCGGTGCATTTCGGTATAAGATCAGGCGAGATGACCATGGTGATGTTGAGGGCGATGATCGCCCCAGGAAGAGGGTTCCTGCCAAGGTGATGTGGCATGCTCCTATAATACCACGGTTGAAACGTTTGTTCCGAAACAAAGAGCATGCCAAGTTGCTGCGATGGCACAAAGAAGATCGTAAGGAAGACGATATGCTGAGACACCCCGCTGATGGGTCGCAGTGGAGAAACATCGACGATAAGTACGAGGACTTTGCACATGACGCAAGAAACTTAAGGTTTGGTCTGAGTACAGATGGCCTGAATCCATTTGGGGAGCAGAGTAGTAGTCATAGCACCTGGCCCGTGACTCTATGTATCTATAACCTTCCTCCTTGGTTATGCATGAAGCGTAAGTTCATTATGATGCCAGTGCTTATCCCAGGCCCGTCGCAACCCGGCAACAACATTGATGTGTACCTGAGGCCACTGGTTGATGAACTTTTAGAGTTGTGGGCTGACGAAGGTGTACGTGTGTGGGACGAGTACAAACAAGAGGAATTTGACCTACGAGGGTTGCTGTTTGTTACCATCAATGATTGGCCCGCTCTTAGTAACATCTCAGGACAGTCAAACAAGGGATACAGCGCATGCACACACTGTTTAGGCGAGACATAAAGTATACATATAGGCAAGAATGTGTACCCGGGGCATCGTCGATTTCTTGCAGACAGGCATCCCGTAAGAAAGAAAGGAAAGCATTTCAAAGGCGAGGCAGATACACGGAGGAAGCCAACCCTCCCTAAAGGTACTGATATATATGACATGGTCAAAGATATAAAAGTAATCTTTGGAAAGGGTCCTGGCGCACAATCTGTTCCAAATGACGCCGACAACCACGTAGCCATGTGGAAGAAGAAATCTATATTCTGGGAACTACCCTATTGGAAATTCCTAGAGGTTCGCTCTGCGATCGACGTGATGCACGTGACGAAAACTATTTGCGTGAACCTGCTAAACTTATTGGGCGTGCATGGGAAGAAGTCGAGAGATACACCAAAAGCACGGTTGCACCACCAACGTATGCACGAACGAGACGACCTGATGAATCCAGAGAATTTCAAAGGTCCTGCCAGCTACGCTCTTACCAAGGAAGAGAAGGAGATCTTTTTCCAAGTCCTGAGTAGTATCAAGGTCCCGTCTGGCTACTCGTCGAACATAAAAGGAATACTAAACCTGGAAGAGAAAAAGTTCCAAAACCTTAAGTCTCATGACTGCCACGTGATCATGACCCAGTTACTTCCGATTGCATTGAGGGGGCTTCTGCCAGAAAACGTGCGAGTACCCATTGTGAAGCTATGTGCATTACTCAACGCAATTTCTCAGAAGGCAATCGATCCAGCAACTCTACCAAGTTTACAGAAGGATGTGGTCCATTGTCTTGTCAGCTTCGAGTTGGTGTTCCCACCAACCTTTTTCAATATTATGACGCACCTCATAGTTCACCTAGTCCAAGAGATTTCCGTTCTCGGTCCTGTATTCTTACACAATATGTTCCCCTTTGAGAGGTTCATGGGAGTCTTGAAGAATTATGTTAGAAACCGTGCTAGACCAGAAGGAAGCATGGTCAAGGGCTATGGAACAGAGGAGGTCATTGAGTTTTGTGTTGACTTTATTCCTGACCTGAACCCGATCGGGGTTCCTCAGTCGCGCCATGAGGGGAGACTGCGTGGAAAAGGCACGCTAGGAAAGAAATCAACAACATGTATGGACGAGCAATCTTTCAGTCAAGCACACTACACAGTTCTAGTTAATTCCAGCTTGGCGGCTCCATATATCCAGGAACACACGGATATTTTACGCTCGGAATATCCGGAGCAACCTGAAGATTTCATTGCTAAAGAACACGCGAAGAATTTCGGAGGTTGGTTGCAAAGACGTCTGATTAATGACAACATTGTTGAAGGTGAGCTATACTTGTTGGCCAAGCAACCATCTTCGACTGTATTGACCTTTAAAGGGTACGAGATGTAGTTTTGTGGTACAGCTGTGTTGATTAAAGTCGTTTGTGGGATGTAGTTTTGCGTGTTACATTTTGAAAGAACACTCTTAACTAAATGTACTTTCATAAATTTGGCCTCTAATTATAGAATTGAGGTGTTGAATTCATATTCCGGGCCAAGCTAGGTCCTACGATACATCTTTGAATCTTGGCACGCCAAAGCATATAGAAGGTCATTTATTTTCTATAGAATAGCCAATCAAGAAAATACACAATTTTAACACCAATGCTTTTTATACACAAATTTAGGCTTTACCATTACATAAAAATCCGAAGAACCAAAGCTAACATATGATTTCCGTTTTGGTACCGAATCTACATTGACTACATTGACTTCATGTATGGATTTACAAGCTTTAGTGCATTTCCCCGCGGCAGCTACACAAGCATGTTATGGAAGCTATTCTTAAGGCGTCCAAGTCCAATGTGATGTGTTAAGCTTTCCAACATCGTTTCTGACATTCTTTCACTTCCCAGTTTTATTTAAAACATGTAAAATTTTCGTGGTTAACAACACCCATTTTTAATAAAGATTTTTTAAAACGTTATAATATTTACATTGATTTAAACTATGTCATATGGTTTTTCATGGAAATTATATACTCAACGAGCTCATCCTGCTCGCGTGGTTGGGTTATAGATGCATCTCATTCAAGATCATAAATAAACGATCATATTTTTTTATCATTAAAATACTCCACTAATTTGTGAGACGTGCAATGCACGTGCAATTTTACTAGTAAATTGAAATGTACCAAAACATTTTGAACAAAACACAAAAAACGACGACCTACAAATTTTGCCACGAGGGGGAAATCTGCCCCCCCCCCCCACACACACTTCTGGCACTGCTTCCGTATAAGGAAAGTCCACCAGAACTCTTCCGGGCCCCCTTTACCACTATAGATAAAATCATCAATATCTAATGATGTCAGAAAAACATTTCCAACATCTCGGGATATCCCATACCCCCGCGTTTGCTCCGTAAAGCGTGCAACGTCCATTTCTCTTTCATAATGTGTCTAGAATAAATTCCGGCAATAACAGAAACTTTTTGTATCACTTCGGTATATCTCATGCCCTTGTTATAAATTCTCTCTAATATATAAAATATATCTATCAAGAAGAAACAATGTTCTGGTGATACTCCTAGTTGATCCCAACCTATCAATATACACAAAAATAAGCCCAAACTTAAATGTGTTTTCCCTACAAGTTCGATAGTGTGTGGACATGAAACAGGAAACCCTTTCCTTTTCAATAATAAATAGAGGAGCCGTGGACACCCATATTGACTCCCACATAGTAAACGAATGAACTGCTAGACCTCTTGGTTATTATACAAATCTCCCATTACTCACGATACGAACTTACCTGAGACTATTAATTCTGGTATTGCTTATGTAACAATCTCTAGTTCACAAATACGTTTGTCTCGTCTCGTTATTGGGTAAGTTTCCTATTTCTTGTTACCGTATTATGATATCCCACATGGTATAGCATCATCATGCATTTTCTGCAGAAATTATCGATATCAAGAATACCGAGTGGACTCGGGTATTTATCTCTCTTTTTATGGAGGAGTAATTCCCATTTCAGAACATCGAGATAACATACTCCTTTAGAATTAACCAGTAACTACCTTTATGTTCACCTAGTTTACGGTGTGATCCTTGATAGCACCAAAGTAAAACCTCCCGAATATATTATCATGATAATCTCATGGTCAAAGGATGCATTGTGATATTACCGTGATGTGATAAGATTCTAAGGACAAAGATGTCTTAGTGGAATCTCTTAGCATACCAATCTACTTAGGGAATACCCGGCCATATTGTTCCATTCCAACAATATGCTATTCATTGATGTTGATAAAAATAATGTCCACGACCACGAAAACATAGTCATCAAACATCCGATGAATTAGTCGTAAAAATGAAAGACTAGGGTTTGTTTTCTGTGTTCATGTTACTACACGTGAGCATGAGTTTTCCTCTGAATCTCATATTCAGGAACCAAGTTAGTTATAGCATACAAATATGAATCATAATTATGGAACAAATGTATAAATATTATTTCCTTTTGGGCATACATCCAACACCACCCCATGGTATTAAACACACAATTGGCTCGAAGCCTCTCTTTCTCATAAAATTAGAGACCCTCTAACTGGATTAGAGCCTCTAATAAGAACCTCTCTAATTGAATTAGAACATCCCTCATTGGATTAGAGCTTCTAATTAGAGACCCTTGATACGTCATAAACGTATCCATAATTTCTGATGTTCCATGTTGTTTTGATACTATATGCTACATGTTTCTTATACACTTTATGTCATTTTTATGCATTTTCTGGGACTAACCTATTGACAAGATGCCACAGAGACAGTTCATGTTTTCTGCTGTTTTAATTTTTTTTAAAGTTGTTCTGGAAATATTCTCGGAATTGCACGATTCAAAGGTAAAAAGTCTTAGAATTCCCGGAGGGTCAAGGAAGTCCAAAGGAGACCCGGTGGGGGGCTCTGGAGTCCCCGCACCATGCCTAGGCGCGGGTGGGCTCCTCGCCGCGCCGGGAGGTGGTGTGGGCCCCTCGGGTGCCCACCGCCATCGCACTTTCGCCTATTTATGCCCCCGATGCATAAACCCTAAAGATCTCAGCCTTTTTCCACGAAAAGTTTCGTAGCTCCGCCGCCACCGCCAAAAAGTTTCGGGGGGATAGAAATCTTTGTTCCGGCACCCTTCCGGGATGGGGAAGTGCCCCCGGAGCCATCTCCATCGACTCCACCGCCATCTTCATCGTCGTGGATGTCTCCTATGATGAGGAGGGAGTAGTTCTCCCCCAGGGTTGAGGGCTCTACCGTTAGCTATGTTTCTCATCTCTATCTCCCATAGTGTGATCTTTATGTGATCATGAGCTTTGTAATCTAGTTGGATATGTAGATGTTACTCTTAATCTGTTATGCTACTCAAGTGGTTTTGTTATGAGATCTCCATAGACACTTTGATCACGGTGTAAAGGTGACAGTGTGTGCACCGTGTGGTTTATCATGATATTTATATTTTGTGTTGGAAGACCGTATGAAATTGTGGCGTTTGTTTAGTACTAATTTGGGGCGCTCATAGTGGCTGCGTGGGGTGCCCTAGAGAGGGAATACACACTTGAGGAGAGCTGTTACAGCCCTACGCATGGATTGGTGTTTGTTATCCGACCCGAGAGTGGTTCGGAGTAGCATAGTAAAGAGATGCATTGAATTAGGTTATAATTGTTGAGAGTGTCCACTAATGAAAGTATGATCCCTAGCCTTGTTTCTAAGCATTGAAACAACGTTTACAATTTATCCTACATGTTTGCTTGCTGCCATTTTTATTTCAGATTGCTATTATCACTTATAATCATCCATATTACTTGTATTTCACTATCTCTTTGGCGAACTAGTGCACCTATACAACTGAAAATTGTATTAGGTGTGTTGGGGACACAAGAGACTTCTTGTATCGAAATTGCAGAGTTGCTTGTATTTCACTATCTCTTTTGCGAACTAGTACACCTATACCTTTGACCTCTACCTCCCTGAGTTCGATGGACCTCTACAAACCTCTGCACTTGGAGGCCCAACAATGTCTACAAGAATAGAAGTGTGCGTAGACATCAAGCTCTTTCTGGTGCTGTTGCCGGGGAGGTAAGGTAAAAGGTACTCGCATCCTCTGTGAGTGCTCGAAGTTATTTCCTTTAGATTCTGCAATTATATCTTTTTATTTCTTGTTTTTATTTTCACTAGTTTGGCTTGATGGAAAACAATAAAAATATGAGAGAGCTTTATAATCTTTATCTTGAGTTAGGATATGAAGTGTTTGTACAGAAAATTAAGAAACCTATGGAGCTTTATTTTCATGATAGTTGCAATGTTATTAGTATGAATTCTTTGAACACCATTATTGCTAATGCTATGGAAAAGTCTAAGCTTGGGGAAGCTAGTTTGATGAATATGATATTTTTAGTCCCCCTAGTTTTGAAGAGGAAAGTTTATTTGATGATAATTTGCCTCCAATATATGATGATTATAATGATTGTGGTATTATAGTTCCACCTACTATTGATGATAAATTTTTATTGTGATCATGATATGCATTCTATATATGATGTTTACAATGATGAACATGCCATTTTCAATCCACCTACTATTGAGGAGAAAATTAATTATGATTACAATATGCCTCCTATATTTGATGATTATGGTGATGAGAATAATAATGATAGCTATTTTGTTGAATTTGCTCCCACTTATATTAATAAAAACGACTATGCTTATGTGGAGAGTTTTAATTATTTTATGCATGTGGCTCATGATAAGAATGTTATATGTGATATTTCTATTCTTAATTTCATTCATGATGCTACTGAAAGTTATTATGAGAGAGGGAAAGATGGTTGTATGTATCACAATAATATTAAGTTTCCCCTCTTTATGTTTAAAGTTTCAAATTTGCACTTATTTTGCCTTCATATGCTAGCCACTTTGTGTTTTATTGACTTGTTCTTCTACAAGATTCATTTTCATAGGAAGTGGGTTAGACTTAAATTTATTTTAAATTTTCTTATTGATGCTCTCTTTTTCTTCAATTCATATTTCTAATGTTAGCATCTTCTCAAATTATTAGGCCTAGCTAAAAGGCTTTAAAGAAAAGCACTTATTGGGCGATAACCCATGGTTTTTTTTCTTTTTTTTTTCTCTGTTTTAATTGAGTCAAGGTGTTGTATATTTCATGAGAAACTCCTTTCTATCTTTATTTTCATGTATTAGCTGTGCCAAGTAAAGTTTCTAGCGAAAGTTGGTGTTAGTTTTGGATTTCTGCGCAGGAAACAGATTTCAGCTGACCACTGTATAAAATCGTAAAAATCACAGAAACATCAAAATGACCTGACACTTTTTGTGCTTATTCCTCAACCAATTCCAAAACTTTTTTTGTTATTTACGTCTTTCGATTTGAGTCACGTAAGTGCCCGAAATAATTCGTCTTATAGACTGTTCTGGTTTTACAGATTCTGCCTTTTTACTTGCATTCTCTCTTTTACTATGTCGAATGGATTTCTTTGTTTCACGAAACATTGGTGGCTATACTAATGTTTAAAAGTATCAATAATTTGTGTGTACATGCAGAACATGTGAATTTTTTATTGTGCACTAACTCTCTAGTGCGAATTACATTGAGTGTGCACTACAAGAGAATCGGTCTCTTGCAACGAAATCTGTAGCTACGGTTTTTTTTCGTTGCGATATAATCACAAATTACCACGACCTCTCAGGTTGTGGTGATAGGGCACTCGTATTTCCACGACTCATTTTGGTGGCGATAGAATGTCGTTTTGTTGCGGTAGAGGCCTCCTATTGCCACGATTTGTACTGCTGTTGGAATACAAGCGCGTTTTTGCGACAGAATATTTTCGTTGCGCGAGGAACTCCTTTTGTTGCCTTAGAGACATGGTATTCCAACGAAATAAGCATTCGTGGTGATATTCAGTCATTTATTGCAACATCTGTATTTGTGTTGCGGTAGTTAAAAATATTGTTGCAAAAAAAACAGCTAGCTATTGCAACCAAATTTTTCGTGTGGCAATACCATATGTTTTTCGCCTCAAATTTATCCTGCGGCAATACCTATTGTTTACTGCGACAATTTGGGTCGTATGGTAATAGGTTAAAGGTAAAGCAACAATCACCGTACTGTTGCGAAAATGAACAAGTTATTTTGCAACGATCATTCATAGACTAGCTTAACGGGCCTCATGGGCCGTGCACTTGATCACTGTTGCAATTTTCTTAGGACTACACTTCATTTTTGGTCCAGTATCTCTGTTTGGTGAGCACATTATTATTTTTTTAATATTGTTTGCAACTGAATTTCTGCAGCACTTAGCATTTTACTAATGTTGCAACTCGTGACGGTACTTAATAATCAATCAAGAACTCATATAAGACGCAATTTCACTAGTACATTTATCATGGAAATTCAAAATTTCTAAACACTGGAACTTTGGAATCTTTAAACAAAAATTATGTTATTACACGATCTTTCATCCATGCATGTTCATGGCAAAACATTTTAGCCAAACAGTGCAGAGACAGCCTACACAAAGAATCCATGGTCATCATCGAATTCATCTTCTACCAAAGGAGCAACATGACCATCATTTATGTAAGCCTCATCATCATCAGTATCAGCATCATATTCGACTTGGTCTTCGTCAAAATCAGCAGGTCTTAAATTATTTATGACTGAAACATCAACGCTGGTTCCATCATCATCATTTCTGCACCAACTAGTCATCTCGTCAGGTTCAGTAAATTCTGGAACTGTAATTCCTGCATCGACGACATCCTGTACATCTGCATCACCGCGTTCATCTCCTTCTGCAAGATCATCTAGGTCTGCACCATTTAAAACCGAAGGAGCAAACAAATTGCGTGGATTCATTTTTATAGCACTTGCCCAATTAGGGCTCTTCACATCTCTCACATAGAAAACCTGTGCAGCTTGGATGCCTAGAATGTAAGGGTCTTCCGTGAATCGGTGTACACTAGTGTCGAGGTCAATAATTCCATACTTGTCCCTCCTATACCCCTTACTCTGATTTCTATTGGCAGGAGGCACGTCGAACCAGTCGCACTGCAATAGAACAACCTCCTTATCAGGAGGAAAGTCAAGAAATATGATTTTCTTTATCACCCCATAATAATCAGTACTGCCGGTGCTTCCTTGCGCGTTGACTACGACGCCACTATTTTGGGTACTCAAGTCAAGCTCTATTTCGGTATTACGAAAGTAATATCCATTCAGTACTGTACGGTTGAACACACGAGCAATTTGATCAGGGCCTTTAGCTAGTGTATACAACAGACTGTTGACCTTCCCATCTTTATGGAGTTGTGTGATCTGTTTCATGGAATAGAATATGTGTGAGTGTACTATACACCATTGTTTTTTTATTACGAAAAACATTTATGAAAATGCTAAAGTAACTTACCCGTCTTTCGAACCAGCCAACAAAATCTTCCTTGTGTTTCTTTTCAGGATTAGGACAGTTGTTCTTTTTGAGCTCGTCAATATGTTCCCTTCAAAAAGAAATGATATATGGTTACTTCATAACCAAAGTGTTAATGCATATCATGATATGAAACACATAAATAAGTTTCCTTACCGAATCCATGGCTCGGTTTCCTCGCAGTTTGTTATTATGTAGTGCCTCATTTGATTAAGAGCTTCCAAAGACAGTGATTCACGGGCAAAACCTTTCTTGGAGTAATCAACTGCACTCATTATGCTAATCCCTGTTGGTGCCTCATCTGTAGCTCCATCTGCATGGCGTTCGGACTGACTTATTTTTGTAGGCGAGCCTTTAACGAATCGACTGCAGAACGTCATGCACTCTTCAAGTATGTACCCCTCTGCAATTGACCCTTCTGGATGAGCCTTGTTACGTACATATCCCTTCAACGTACGCAGGTATCTCTCAACCGGATACATCCATCTATACTGTACAGGCCCTGCGATCCATGCTTCTCGAGCTAGATGAATTGGGAGATGCATCATAATATCAAAGAAAGATGGTGGATAGATCATCTCTAGCTGACATAGAATTTCTGCAATTTGTTCGTCCAACTTCAACAGATCGTCTTCCCTTAACTCCTTGGAGCATAAATCGGAAAAGAATTTACTGAGCTGAAGCAATGGGGTAAGGACATTCTCCGGCAGAAGCTTACGCAACGCAATAGGAAGAAGTTTCTGTAATATAACATGGCAGTCATGAGTTTTGAGTCCACTAAACTTGCACTGCTCGAGGACCACACATCGCTTAATGTGTGAAGCATAGCCATCAGGCATCCGTATGCTCTGCAGAAACCTGAGCAGCATTATCTTCTCTTCCTTTTTTAAAGCATACACGCCTTTCTTCATTTTGTACTTATCCTTACCGGCGGGCTTTGCGTGCTGATCCTCCCTAATTTTCAAAAACTGCAAATCTAGGCGAGCCTTCGTACCATCCTTTGTTTTCCCATCCATCTCAAGCAAAGTACCCAGAATGCTGTCACAAATGTTCTTCTCGATGTGCATAACATCCAAATTGTGCCTCACGAGCAAGTGCTTCCAATACGGGAGCTGGAAGAACACACTTTTCTTCCGCCAATTGTGCCAGGGATTAGTTTCCGGTCGCTTTCTCTTATTTGACCGCCCAAATGGTTCATGCTGAATGCTATCAAGATCCTTTAGAACTTCAATGCCTGTAAGTGGCACCGGGGCCTCTCTATGGTCTGGCTTGTTGTTGAACATAACCTTGTTTCGACGCCATTTGTGTTGTTTCCGTAGAAAACGTCGGTGTCCCATGTAGCAATGCTTTCTACCATACCGGAGCCATAAAAAGTCTGTATGCTTGTGGCAGTAAGGGCATGCTAGCTTGCCTTTTGTGCTCCAACCACTCAGCATTGCGTAAGCCGGGTAGTCATTGATGGTCCACAACACGCATGCATACAACTTGAAATTTTGTTTAGTTGCAGCATCATATGCTTCAACACCATCCTCCCATAGAACTAACAGTTCATCAATCAAAGGCTGTAAGTACACATCAATGTTATTTCCTGCTGACTTTGGTCCTGGAATAATCATTGACATTATCCAGTTCTCTTGTTTCATACACATCCATGGTGGCAAGTTATATGGGATCAGAATGACAGGCCATGTAGTGTGTGATATACTCATGAGACCAAAGGGGTTGAATCCATCTGAAGCAAGGCCAAGCCGAACACTGCGAGCATCTTTTGCGAATTCTTTCTGACTATATCTTTCATCAAGGCTTTTCCAGGCCTTCGAATCTGCAGGATGCCTCATTATGCCATCATCTTTACGTTTCTCCTTATGCCATTTCATATCAGTTGACATATCTTCTGTCATGTACAGCCTTTGCAGTCTTTGAATGAGTGGGAAATACCATAGAACTTTCTGTGGCACTTGCTTCTTTGATTTACGGTTCGATGAATCAGCTTTGTCTACGGTTGGACTTGATTTCCATCGAGACGTATGACAGACAGGGCATTCTTGGGCATCAGCATGCTCATTACGGAATAGCACACAATCATTACGGCACGCGTGTATCTTCTTGTAATCCAGTCCTAACTCTCGAATGACCTTCCTTACTTGTGCGAGATTAGTAGGAATGCAGTGACCCTTTGGCAGCACCTCCGTGAACATCCGCAGCATTAAGTCACATGCTCTGTTGGTCATCCCAGACACGCACTTGATTTGGTAAAGCTTCACAATGAAAGATATCTTTGTGACCTCCTCACAACCTGGGTACAACGATGTTTTTCCCTCTTCCAATAGTTTGTAGAACGCCTTTGCAGATGCATTTGGCTCCTGTTTCATTCCATCACCGCTCGTGTCTCCTGCATTACTTCCCACTTTTGTGGCCCTGATCAGAGTATCCAGCATGTCACATATCCCTTCACCACCACCTGCAGCGTCTTCATCATCAGAATCTTCAGACATGTTGTCCTCCTCGGGTTCACCATGGAATATCCATTTTTTGTAGGACGGATCCATCCCATTCTTAAGCAAGTGCATATGGATCTCCTTTTTAGTTTTCTGAGCATTATTCAGACATTTCGTACACGGGCAAAAGTTTCTTGCGTCTGGTTCAGCCTTGTAAAAACTAAGTTCCAAGAATCTCTCGATGCCCCTTTGCCACTCCACAGAATCTCTATCCTTCTCCATCCAGCTCTTGTCTTGTGACATTTTGCGTTATCTCCGTTTAGCCGGTCTTGTAAAAAAAAGGAGCAGCATTAGTTCACACGTAAGTATTTCGAAACAACAAATACATCAGAGAGACAGGCATACTGGTCTTTCAAGTCAGTAAGAATTGCAGGGGATTACGTTAGACATGACTTCACAACACAGCGTTCGATTGAAACTAACACTTACACCTGAAACTGGCATGGCTATGAAAATATAAAACCTAGTTCGTACCTGAATTCCTGACATTGCTATGAATATTAAACTAACACTAACAACTGAAACTGATAAAACAGACACGCATATGTGAACACCAGCAGCTAGTCTATCTGACAGCAATTGCAATCGCCATTAACTTCATCGAACCGGCAGGATGGAAACCAAGGATATCATCAGTATTGGTACAAACCTTGTAATTGCGTCTGACGAGCGGCGGAAGCAGCGGTTGAGTACAAATCGGCGGGCAGCGTTGGCGGTAGTTCAATAGTTTACGCTAATCGAGTTCGGATGGCGGCGAGGTAATAGTGGCGGATTGGTCGGTCGCGCAGGGCCGATACGGCGGCGAAGTCGCCTGAGGGCGGATAGGGCGGCGTTGTCGTGTGGGGGCAGGGCAGTTTGGAGGAGACCGGGCGGACAAACGTAGCCCTTTCGCTCGCGCAATGGCCCAACCGGAGTATGGGCCTATTAATTGTACAATTTGTCTTCACAGCCCATTTGGCTTGTGAACAATATGTTTTTTCCCTTGGCAATAACGTTCAAGTATTATAAATGCTCTATTAAGTTTTACTAGTTTCATTTTATGATTAAATTAATTCATTTCGAAATGCATTGTTGTGTTAATATTCAACACTAGTCGGAAAAGCCCTGTAATTGGTGTGGTTTTTCTTCAGTTCTGGCATGAAACTCGTACGCCCCTGCTATCTAGGTGTCCACTGGCGTGTTTCTGGAATCGACACAGGTTACTACATGATCATTGGCGTTGATGTCATAGTTCACATCACTATCCTATAGAAATCGGTAAATAAAAAGGGTATGTAATATTGACTAGAAGCGCACAAATGGTATTCAATTATGAGATAACATAACAAGCATTAAAAAAAACCGCATAAACAATCAAAGATTCAACCAGATAGTACTCAGCATTAACATGTAATCTAAAAGATCGCATAAAGCTAGAACTCTCAGCTACAACCACGATACCTACTCATCATCTGACTGAATAATGACAACATGTGTATCCTCAGTAGGGAGCTATGGGAACATCATCTTCGGTGTCTTCAGCATCGTCAGGTCGATCGTAGAGGAAGTAGGTGGACACATCACCTTCATCGAGATAGAATGTCAATCTCCCTGTTGCATCCATCTCGTAGCGTTCCACAAGCTGGCCCCATTGCTGACCACTGAAGTATGTTTTTCCATCCTCATGTGTGACTACAACTTTGTGCTGGTGATCTGGCACTCTCAAGCTCACCAAGTTCACCTCGAGAGTTCTAGGGTGGTCCCAAATTGCAACTTGAATATGCTCCAGAAAGTCACGCCTGAATCTGCAAGGTATGATCTGTAAAAAAAAAGAAGAACACATTTTTAGTACAAATTTTTTGTCAGATTTCAAAAAGTAGATTGACCGAAAGTATATACCAATCTGTTTTCAAACCCCTCTGGTAGAACAATGGTAAATTTCTTGTTCATGCACTCCTTGTAGCCACACTGTTCACATACATCCATTGCCTGCAGTGGTGCGTTCCATACACTGAATTCAGATACACATCTAACCATTCAGATACACTTTAGTGTGTGCGTGGGCTGTGTCTTTTCTCTGTTTCCTGCGTTTAATTTGGTGCTGGTTGCTGGTTGTAAACTGCTGTTATTTTCGTTTCGGGTTGTGGTGTATTGACTGAACTTGGTGGCGGCTTCCCTGTTAAGCCGGGCAATAAAGTTGCCTTTTCTTTCAAAACCAACTTAAATCTAACAATGTACATCTAATTTTGGTGGCTGAATAAACTTAAATCTAACAATGGAAATCTAATTTCTAAGTCGATCTACATCTAAAATCACAATAATCATCTAACATATAACTCAATCTTCATCTAAACCTAACAATGAAAGGTACGGCGGCCGGGGAAACTTACCTGCGGCGCGACGGGTGGACGGCGCGAGGACGACGGTGGCGGTTGCGGCGGCGTTTGTCGCGGCGTCGTTCCGCCGGGTGTCGGTGGGGGATCTGTGGGCGGAGAGGGCTAGCCGTGGCGGCGGTGGGGAATCGGGGGGTGGAGAGGGAGAGGACTCGAGTTCGTGTGTGTAGCAGTTGGTGTGCGTGTAGCAATCGATTAAATTAGAGTATAAATGGTTTTCCTCAAAATTTTCATCATGTGAACGTGCCTCCACATTTGATCTTTCGTAAATTGGTCCTTAATGATGAAGCCAATGATAAACCGTTCCCACCCCATATGATTCCCTCATCCTGGTTAAATGTTGTTGCACCGTGGTGTCGCATGCTGGTGGTCGGTTCGTCCGGTGGTTGCGAGGCACCTAGGCGACGGATCGTCGAGGATGATGGTGAGGGTGTGTTTGGGAGAAATCCTTGTCGGAGTACCGATATTAGAGCGGTGTCGCCATCGGGTGGCATCCTCCCTTCATGAAGGGCATCGCGTCTACCCTGCATCCGCCACCCCCGATGTGCCGGGGGAAACCCTAGAAGCGCGACTATCCATGTTGAAGGTGTAGATTGGTATTTGACGTCCCGGTGCTAGCAGCTTGGTTGTAGTTTGTAGGTGGGCAAAGTGGTCGTTTCGTCGATCCACTTGCGTCTCCTTTTCTTTTCTTCTTTTGCTTTTATTGGTTGTCGCCTCAGCCGGCGTTGTATCAAAACTGTTGCACCGGGTGGTTGCTATATTAAAATAGCGGTGATTCATCCTATTTCGCCAGAGCATGGGGAGAATATCTTGTGATACTAGCCCTCTTGCATGCTACCATGGTACCGTTTCGAATAAATGAAGTTTTGGTGATTCAAAAAAATCTAGGAAAAATCACGAGTAGAGTTACTACAATGTGTAATAATTTTATGTCCAGATGCGAAAGTAATATTGACTAACCAAAAAGACAAATCCAAATGTGAATATATAGTGCATATTTGCTGATTTGTACTTTTTGTTTCTCAATGTGTAGGTCGAATTTGGACCTGGTTTTTTTTTTACATTATGTACACAAATTCTTTGGGAACATTAATAATTTTTTCCGGAATTTTATGAAACATCTATATTTGATTTTTTAAAATGGTAGCATGGGAGAACAAGGGGCTAGTATCACTGGATATTTTTTCCATTGACCATGTGTGGTTTGCACCCTTGTTTACATTTTTATGAGTCATAAAATCCAATATGGTAAAGCAAAAATGGTAAAGCTCAGCATAAAAAACAAAATGACATCATGAAAGTAGTAAAACTAAAAGAACATAACATTTAAATTGTGTGAGAATTCAACAATCTAATATGGAGTCTTAACACGGTTTTTATATTGTAGCAACGGGGCTGCATGCATATAGTTGCACACAGAAACCATCAATAACACTGCATTCCTATTACAGACCAACTTCAGGGACATGGGTAGCAAACAAGTAGAGCCCTTCAGCGCACTGGTATAGCAAGAACAGCATCTTGTCACCCTGTTTGAGATGAGTTTCCTTCGCCATGAACTCTTTCCACCCGCTGACGCACAAGCGACCATCAAGATCAGAAATTGAATATGTCGATGTCACCTCAGTTCTCGGGTAGCAAACAATAGTGATTGTACCATTTCTTGCCATATGTGCAGGAATCAGACGGCTTGGGATTTTCTGTTGCATGCAAAGACTAGAAGTCAAGAAAAAAGCTAACGGGAAATAATCATGTTAAAAGAAAGGAAATTAAATAGAACAAGTGTACACGTATTACTTTGCGCATAAGAGAAGATGTGTTCTTAAAGATTTACCACGTGTTTATGAAGTTCTCGCTGTTTGTCCAATTCAGAGTATGCAGCACCCCGACAACCAATTGTGCTTCCTCAAACTCTCCAGCTCTGTGGAATAGAACAGTGTAATCCAAGTTTTCAACAGCGTCGATCACCGTCTCCATCATCCTCCAGTTAATCATGGTCCCATCAGTGCTAGAGAGTGAGTCAACACTGTGACGCCTCTCAGGGGGACATGTGGTAGTATGCTGTAAAAATGTAATACGCCAGAAATTAGTGGATTACACATGCCGCAACCAAGTAATATATTAATGTTTATGTGCACAACATAATTATTTTGTATTAAGTAAGAACTTACACGGATGGATGATTGGGTCATTTCCGGTTATGACCTCTGTTTGGCCTCTTTCTGTGTCGGTCTTGAACACAAGCTCCATACCGACTTCAAGTTTGTAGACCCTGCTAAGTTCTTTCCAGTATTTTCCCTTCAGAAAGGTTATCCCGTCGATGTTGCTAAGATCGACACTATACGAAAAGCCTTCCTTTGTAATAAGTGTGGCTTGAAAATTTCTGTCCACCATCGGGAAAACAGCATGCATTCTTAAAAAATATTGTCTGATGTAGCACGGGATCACCTAAATAAGAGCATGTATTTTATTAAATTATGAGCCAGTAGTAAATTGGACATACTAAAAGTAGCTATATCCTACAAGAGTAGCTATTTGTACTTTTTCCTATAATTGGACATTGAAGCAATAGTCCTCTACTGCAAATAACTGAACATGCACTCATAGTTTCAGAATGGTACCCTTCAAGTATTGAAATTGCATGTAGGTAGTTCATAAAAAAAAAACACGTCCAATGCTACTAGAGATCACAGTCCCAAAAAATTTGCTAGCTTGATCAGCTACGTATATTACATCAATGATTAACACATGACACAATGAGTACTAGCTAGGACCGGTAGATATGCTACGTATATTACATGTGAATATATAATCACGAAAAATCCAAATCCAATTTGTACATGAGTAGATTAGAATCCTTACAGTCTTCTCCTCAAATCCCTCTACAAGGGTTATGACGAAATAATCAGTCGTCATGTCATCACTACCACACATCCCTAGTTTGTCGAAACAAACTGGACACTGCAAGAAAAAACGAACAAAAACGATCAGATCTGGTGTGATAATCACGATCAAAGATGCAAAAAGATGCGTAAGATCTAGTTGGCACGTCTTTGGTTGGCTTCATGATCGAAGTGGAGGGTGCGCCGGCCGGTAGACTAATTATTCTAGGTCAAAGTTATGCGGAAGGGCAGGCGGCGGCGAACACGTGGCGAGGGAGGCGTGTGAAGTCGGCGGTTTTCTGTGGGAGAATGATTACACGCACGCTGCCTTAGGTCAGGCCGTAGACTAGCTCCTTTGATGGGACAAATCGTGGGCCGCGCTGGCCATTGTGTAGGTTTAGTAGATTAAATATAGGCTTATTAGTTTAGGCCCACAAAGAAGTGAGTACTATGTACACACGGCACATGTGCTTCCCAATTATTTTCTATCGTTTTCACACGGAAACCACTTCGAGTCTGCTCCGTACAGAATTAATATTAATACTCCCCTGTACTTCCATTCGTATTCACCACTGCATCTCTTCCAACCGCTGCACTCGAGTTTCTTCATCTTCCATCCGCTCCCTCTCTTCTTCTTCCAAGAATGGACGAAGAGAAGTATTTCTGCCACACGCTTCAAGTCCCCATCCATGGCGAGGAAAGCATCGACGTCACGTACACCAACGACCCTGCCGAGGTGCAGCGTGTCGTAGACATGTACGAGCAGTGGATTGATGAAGGAGAAGAAAGATTCATGGGGCTCGATTTCGAGTACACATCCCAGAAGGTTGATATCGAGCAGAAGGTCGCCGTCCTTCAGCTTGCATTCCGCCGCCACGTCCTGGTGTACCATCACTCCAGGTTAAAGTCATTTTTCATCTTGTTTTCTGCAACTAGTACTCATCTGCTCCGCCGCCATGTTCTTGTGATTGCTATTTGGTTATTGCTGGTTCTTGTGATTGGTGTTACTACTACTTGTTTCCTCTTTTTTTCGGCAACTAGTACTCATCTAGATTTTCTGCAACTAGTACTCATCCAGACATGCATGCGTAACAGTTTTCTCACTCACTTTTTTTTCGGATCGGATGGAGTAGTACTTTTCTAAACTCTTGTTACTTGTGTACTTCAGTGGTGACTGGTGGCAATCTGCGACGCTGGCTGATCTTTTTCGTTTTGGCGGCGTCAAATTTGCAAGTGTTGACACCAACAACGACAAGAAAATGTTTGCGAGAACCTGGAATTTTTCTATTCCAAAAGAAAACTATGAGGACATCCAAGATTTATACTTTCATGTGTTCAAACAAAAGAAAGTTGGAATGGCTACCATGGCAGAAAAATTGATTGATCCCGGCTACAAAAACATGAAGAAGAAGGATTACCGGTGGCACAGCTCCTGGGACAACCTAATGCTAGACATGGAACACATCTCCTATGCTGCAATTGATGGGTTCCTGTCCCTAGAGTTGTACCGTAAGCTCAAACCCATGAGTGACGCCAAGAAGGCCAAAGAGGGAGGCAGATCAAGGAGGGCAAGTGCGACCCACACTTGGCACTAGATCACCTGCTGCGGCGTAGTATATATGCTACTTTTGTTCTTTGTAATTAGAGTATATGTAAAATTATTCGAGTAGTATATATGCTACTTTTGAGCTATGGATTTATCTTGGTACTTTTGTTCATATTGTAAGTGCTATATCTAACTAGTAATGACAACTCTCCCTCGCTGGCGGTGTTCGAGTAGTTCCCTCCTCGAGGCAGAACTAGTCCAGCCGCCATTCTCCTTTGGGTGGTTCGACGACTAGGGATGTCAAGATGTAGTTTGTTATTCCTAAGAGGCACCAGCATCTGTGGCGACGCGGCTCTGATCTTTGTTTAGGAAAGGCCTTCTCTTGTGTTTGGTTTTTGAGTCTGTGGGGCAGTTCTCGGACTAGCCGGTGTGGAGTGGTGTAAGTGATAGTGTTGCTCGCAACGAACTGTCAAGTTCATGTACTCAAACCACTATCTCCTATAAAAATCAGGTACCGTCAATTTGAACTAATGTAAATAACAGGTGAGAAATAAAATTGCCTAGGCACACACGTGCATATATACCAGGTTGTGCTCCAATCCATCAAAAAATAAAAGAAATTTCCTAGGCACACACGTGCATGCAGTACCATCAGGTTGTGCTCCAATCCACCATAGAACAAAATAAATTTCCTAGTCACACACACGGTACCATCAGGTTGTGCTCCAATCCAGCCAAGAACAAAAAAGAGTAAAGTAGCAAACAGCACACATAGAGGTTTCTATCTTAGTTCTCTCAACTCACAGAAGTCACAACTCACAACCAAAATAAGTGGCAAACATGAACAACCACATAATGCAAAGCAAACCACATAAAAATCAGGTGCCAATTGTGTGCCCTCCAAAAAAGAAACAACTCTTTAACAATAATAATAAGCTCTGCTAAACGATAACATAAAAAGGACATAATGTTTCACCTAGTGCATCATGCAGGAGTACGGAAAGCAACACATAGTTTAAACAAAAGATACATTGTCTTCAGAGGCACAACTTAGAAGATCTTGTGAACTGGGCCAGCTTCCATGGGATCAGGTATGAGTGGAATGAGTCTATTCACCTTACGGAAGGTGACTTGTTCTCCCTCCCACTCGTACCTCTTCCCGTGACACCTTAGCACATCCTGTCTACGCATCTTGATGTAAAGATACGCGGAGTCTCCCTCTTCGTGAGACTGGACAATGCGCCAGTTGGTATGACCCAACTTGCTAAGGAGTACACGCGAAACCATGAAAGACGATGGTCGCTGGTTCGGCTCTACCACAGCTTGAAGAACAAAGTCGGTGTGCACCCCCTTTTCCTCCTTTAGCTGACGTATCACCAGATTGGAGACATGGACGTTGCAAGCTGATTTTTCATCAACATTTGGTGATGTTGGAGGTATTTCTTCAACATCTTCATCTTCTTCTCCAGAGCCTCCATCCCCAGAACCATGACCATCTGACAAGCCATCAGATGACTCTTCTTCAACTCTCGGCTCCTAAAATGCAATAAGCCAATAATATGTTAACTGAAAACTGAAGTTGCTCATTCGTTTTTAAGTTTTATATCATTTATTGCCGAAGAATTCAAATGGATATGAAATGTACAACCTATACTAAACCTAGTATATCATAACCAAATCTGATAATTAGAATCCATGTAGGCATGCACGTTTAATTAACCTAAAAGCTACTGTGTAAAATTATTACAAAATGAGATATGAAATTGCAGTTGAAATAATTTGAAGATTAACCCAAAAAAGGTTGTAACACCATAAATAGGAGAATCTAGGATGATAACAAGATACACAATTATTTCAACATTAGATATGAAGTTGCAGTTGTAATTATTACATGATGAGATATAAAATGGCATTTGAACTGATGTAAATAACACTTGAGAAATAAAACAATAAAATTAGAAAGCAAAATCGATCTACTCCCTCTTTCTTTGAATACAAGACCACTATCAAAAATAAAATTTCTATGTATGCAAGACCGCTATCTCTTCCAAAGAGGAATTTATTTCGATTCTACCACATAGAATGGTGCTAATTGACAGGATGGCTCCTCTACGGGTGATCGTCTTCACGAGTAATATGCCCCAGTATTTCATAACAAAAACAGATAACTAAAATGTTGCGCATCAAATTACCCAAACTATATTAATTGAATTTTATTAAAACATAGTACAGAGTGTGCAATTATTACAAAATGAGATATGAAATTGAAGTTGAAATAATGTGAAGATTATTGGAACCCAAAATAGGTTGTAACATCATAAATAGGAGAATCTAGGATGATAACACACTGTACAATTATTTGAACATTGCATATGAAGTTGCTGTTGTAATTATTACATGATGAGATATACAATGGCATTTGAACTAATGTAAATAACAGGTGAGAAATAAAATTGCCTAGGCACACACGTGCATATATACCAGGTTGTGCTCCAATCCATCAAAAAATAAAAGAAATTTCCTAGGCACACACGTGCATGCAGTACCATCAGGTTGTGCTCCAATCCACCATAGAACAAAATAAATTTCCTAGTCACACACACGGTACCATCAGGTTGTGCTCCAATCCAGCCAAGAACAAAAAAGAGTAAAGTAGCAAACAGCACACATAGAGGTTTCTATCTTAGTTCTCTCAACTCACAGAAGTCACAACTCACAACCAAAATAAGTGGCAAACATGAACAACCACATAATGCAAAGCAAAATCGATCTACTACCAGTCTGTGAATACAAGGGCATTATCAAAAATACATGGCAAGTTCACTAAAAATAGATCTACTACCTCAGTCGGCGCGGCAGTCGGCGCAGCGGGCGGCGCGGCGGTCGGAGCGTTGGTCAGCTTAGCGGAGATGGCCCCCCACATGGCGTATTCTGCTGATTGTTCGTAGCTTCCGTCAATCTCCTTGTACGCCGCCTCGAGGTCAGATGGCACGGCGGCGTGGGATGGGCCATCTTCTCCGTCCCCGCTCTTCGTCTTCTTCCGATCTATCTCCGAAGAGACATCACGGAGCGCCTCCTCCACCGGCGTGACCTCGCCGGAAGCAGCAGCCACTGTACCAGAGATGGCCGCGGCTGGGACGACAGCAGAAGATGGCTCGCCGACGACGGACGCCACCTCATTACCTTCCTCGGCGTCGAAGCTTTCGCGAGATCTCTTCATGGCGGATGGGGAGGGCAGGGGAACCGTCGAGGGTTTTGCGGTGGTAGTGGAGGGGGAGGGTGCGTTTTTTGGGGAAAAGTTGATGCAGAGACGGAGGAAGAAAGGAAGTGGATATGCGTCAAACCGTGTATTTATGGAGTTTCCCTTTTGCTCTCCCTCTGACGCAATGTGCACGCGTGAATCTAGGGTTTCTTTTTGTACAGTTGTTTTTCCATATTTTTTGCACAAAAATGGCTAAAATTGAAGACTAAAAATGAAGACAAAAATGGCTTACATTCTAATCTCTGCTGTTTTCCAGGCATCATAGGTGGAAGGGAACAATGTTCTGGACCCAAAGTGCCCGGAAACGGCTACAACATAAGATTGGTAGGCAACTTGAGAATGGAAGCGGCTTTTTGAGATCCCACACGTGCAATGTTGTTGAAATGAAGCGAGGTTCTTGGAATGCATCATGATTTCGACTATGGGCATGGAAAACAACAAGTTGGCCAAGGAAATCCCCGTTTTCGGCCGTTCCTTCCGCTTTCGAAGGCAATATAAAGCCAGATCACGCATCGCCCAGTCATGGACAGGGGTAACAAGGTGTAGTGTTGCATGTGGAGTGAGTTAGTTGGAGTGGGTTGTAAGGATGCCCCAGGTGTGGAGGCTGGCATGCAAGAGCGAGAAGCGGCGAGAATCGTCCCGGTTAACGTCTGACGCCACCCAGCGCAACGGCGGCACCATACAAGTCCTGCAATGGGGTTCAAGCATTATTTCTGTGGGCCCACATTGCCAAGTGTGGCTTACATTCTCATCTCTCTGCTGTTTTCGAAGATCCGCGAGCTTCGGGGTGTGAGCAGTCCTGGAACCCGCGAGAGGGAAATCCGACGTCGGTGAGGACCCAACACAGAGAGTGATGGTATATTTGGCACCCAACACCCATGATACACTCTAACACACATGGCATGGCAAAACATTGGTTTAGGTGGGATCCCGACGCTCCGGATCCCCTCTCCGGAGATATCCTAGCCCCGGTGTAGAAAAAGACGGAACCGGCGTCTAGCCCCCTCTGCGTGAGCCGGAAGTGGGTAGCAAGGTGGAACTAGTTGCTTGGTTGTGTCATGTTAGTCCCAAGGAACACCCTTGACAATGTTAGGGCCCACCTCCTTGCAAGATCCCCCCCGTTACGTCAGATCCGGGAGTTTCGGGGTGTGAGCAGTCCTGGAACCCGCGAGAGGTAATCCGACGCCGGTGAGGACCCAACACAGAGAGTGATGGTATATTTGGCACCCAAGACCCATGGGACACACACATGGCATGGCAAAACATTGGTTTAGGTGGGATCCCGACGCTCCGGAGATACCCTAGCCCCGGTGTAGAAAAAGACGGAACCGGCGTCTAGCCTCTGCGTGAGCCGGAAGTGGGTAGCAAGGTGGAACTAGTTGCTTGGTTGTGTCATGTTATGCCCAAGGAACGTGGTAGGGCCCACCTCCTTGCAAGATTCCCCCTGTTACGTCAGATCCGGGAGTTTCGGGGTGTGAGCAGTCCTGGAACCCGCGAGAGGGAAATCCGACGCCGGTGAGGACCCAACACAGAGAGTGATGGTATCTTTGTCACCCAACATACATGATACACTCTAACACACATGGCATGGCAAAACATTGGTTTAGGTGGGATCCCGACGCTCCGGATCCCCTCTCAGGAGATACCCTAGCCCCGGTGTAGAAAAAGACGGAACCGGCGTCTAGCCCCCTCTGCGTGAGCCGGAAGTGGGTAGCAAGGTGGAACTAGTTGCTTGGTTGTGTCATGTTAGGCCCAAGGAACACCCTTGACAATGGTAGGGCCCACCTCCTTCAAGATTTCCCCCGTTACGTCAGATCCGGTAGTTTCGGGGTGTGAGCAGTCCTGGAACCCGCGAGAGGGAATCCGACGTCGGTGAGGACCCAACACAGAGAGTGATGGTATATTTGGCACCCAACACCCATTATACACTCTAACCCACATGGCATGGCAAAACATTGGTTTAGGTGGGATCCCGACGCTCCGGATCCCTCTTCGGATATACCCTAGCCCCGGTGTAGAAAAAGACGGAACCGACGTCTAGCCCCCTCTGCGTGAGCCGGAAGTGGGTAGCAAGGTGGAACTTGTTGCTTGGTTGTGTCATGTTAGGCCCAAGGAACGTGGTAGGGCCCACCTCATTGCAAGATTCCCCCTGTTACGTCAGATCCGGGAGTTTCGGGGTGTGAGCAGTCCTGGAACCCGCGAGAGGGAAATCCGACGTCGGTGAGGACCCAACACAGAGAGTGATGGTATATTTGGCACCCAACACCCATTATACACTCTAACACACATGGCATGGCAAAACATTGGTTTAGGTGGGATCCCGACGCTCCGGATCCCCTCTCCGGAGATATCCTAGCCCCGGTGTAGAAAAAGACGGAACCGGCGTCTAGCCCCCTCTGCGTGAGCCGGAAGTGGGTATCAAGGTGGAACTAGTTGCTTGGTTGTGTCATGTTAGTCCCAAGGAACACCCTTGAAAATGTTAGGGCCCACCTCCTTGCAAGATCCCCCCCGTTACGTCAGATCCGGGAGTTTCGGGGTGTGAGCAGTCCTGGAACCCGCGAGAGGTAATCCGACGCCGGTGAGGACCCAACACAGAGAGTGATGGTATATTTGGCACCCAAGACCCATGGGACACACACATGGCATGGCAAAACATTGGTTTAGGTGGGATCCCGACGCTCCGGAGATACCCTAGCCCCGGTGTAGAAAAAGACGGAACCGGCGTCTAGCCCCCTCTGCGTGAGCCGGAAGTGGGTAGCAAGGTGGAACTAGTTGCTTGGTTGTGTCATGTTATGCCCAAGGAACGTGGTAGGGCCCACCTCCTTGCAAGATTCCCCCTGTTACGTCAGATCCGGGAGTTTCGGGGTGTGAGCAGTCCTGGAACCCGCGAGAGGGAAATCCGACGCCGGTGAGGACCCAACACAGAGAGTGATGGTATCTTTGTCACCCAACATACATGATACACTCTAACACACATGGAATGGCAAAACATTGGTTTAGGTGGGATCCCGACGCTCCGGATCCCCTCTCAGGAGATACCCTAGCCCCGGTGTAGAAAAAGACGGAACCGGCGTCTAGCCCCCTCTGCGTGAGCCGGAAGTGGGTAGCAAGGTGGAACTAGTTGCTTGGTTGTGTCATGTTAGGCCCAAGGAACACCCTTGACAATGGTAGGGCCCACCTCCTTCAAGATTTCCCCCGTTACGTCAGATCCGGTAGTTTCTGAAATGAAGCGAGGTTCTTGGAATGCATCATGATTTCGACTATGGTCATGGGAAACAACAAGTTGGCCAAGGAAATCCCCGTTTTCGGCCGTTCCTTCCGCTTTCGAAGGCAATATAAGGCCAGATCACGCATCGCCCACTCATGGGCAGGGGTAACAAGGTGCAGTGTTGCATGTGGAGTGAGTTGGTTGGAGTGGGTTGTAAGGATGCCCCAGGTGTGGAGGCTGGCATGCAAGAGCGAGAAGCGGCGAGAATCGTCCCGGTTAACGTCCGACACCACCCAGCGCAACGGCGGCACCATACAAGTCCTGCAATGGGGTTCAATCATTATTTCTGTGGGCCCACATTGCCAAGTGTGGATTACATTCTCATCTCTCTGCTGTTTTCCAGGCATCGTAGGTCGAAGGGAACAATGTTCTGGATCGAAAGTGCCCGGAAACGGCTACGACATAAGATTGGTAGGCGACTTGAGAATGGAAGCGGCTTTTTGAGATCCCACACGTGCAATGTTGCTGAAATGAAGCGAGGTTCTTGGAATGCATCATGATTTCGACTATGGTCATGGGAAACAACAAGTTTGCCAAGGAAATCCCCGTTTTCGGCCGTTCCTTCCGCTTTCGAAGGCAATATAAGGCCAGATCACGCATCGCCCAGTCATGGGCAGGGGTAACAAGGTGCAGTGTTGCATGTGGAGTGAGTTGGTTGGAGTGGGTTGTAAGGATGCCCCAGGTGTGGAGGCTGGCATGCAAGAGCGAGAAGCGGCGAGAATCGTCCCGGTTAACGTCCGACGCCACCCAGCGCAACGGCGGCACCATACAAGTCCTGCAATGGCGTTCAAGCATTATTTCTGTGGGCCCACATTGCCAAGTGTGGCTTACATTCTCATCTCTCTGCTGTTTTCCAGGCATCGTAGGTGGGAGGGAACAATGTTCTGGACCGAAAGTGCCCGGAAACGACTACGACATAAGATTGGTATAGGCATATCCGTAGAAACTGCCCGGGAATTAATGGAACTCTGCGCTGGGTAGTTAAATCGTCGACTATTGGAACCGAGGAGTCCCCTGCCTCAGCTCTATCCCCTGCCCCTGCCTCAGCTCTATCCCCTGCCCCTGCCACTGTTCCTGGAAAACCCTCGTCGGAATCGCCGCTCGAATCGCAACCTCCTGCAATGGCGAACTTCCCCTGTGATCCGACCAGGTTCGTCCCGGCGGGGATGCATGTTGAGGAGGTATGGGCGGCCGAGCAGCGGGCCTGCTCGCCTCTTCATCACCTCCTCTGCGGCTCCACCTCGCCGCCATGAATCCTGGGCCATTGCTCGGTTGGTTCCGCGGCCACCGGTAGAAGAGCTCGACGATATCCTGCAGCAAATCGCCGATTACATCTTTCAGGAATTACATCTGCAAGTTGCCTCCTTCTCGGAGAGCGCTGTGGGAGTTGGCATGTTCCGCATGGCGGATCAAGTTGCCAGAGATTGTTTGGTACACTCTCCTCCTTTTATCTTTCCTGATGGTAGGATGCTATCCTTCGTTAGGCATGATGAAGGAGATAATGTTAGATCAACAACTTATACAAGGACTGGGTGGATTATGATTCTGAATCTGCACTTGGACTATCGCACCGATGAGTTTCTTCGAGAGTTTGTGTCCAAGTTGGCAAGCTCCAGACCTGGTGGAGGGAGGACGCTTCTCCTGTTCGCACCTTGCTCAAGGTTACTTATGGGGGCGGTCCTGATGTTCCCCGCTCGCTTGTGATTAGGGAGGTTCAGCGTTACGGTGGTCACGTTGTTTCCTGGACCTGCCCTGTTTTTATTCTGGACAGTGATGCTGCTGATGCTTTGCCGGGGGAGGAAGACCTTCTCCCTCCTGGGGACAATCCACACCCAGCTTTTGGTGCTCCAGAGGCCCCAATTCCAGATGCTTGGGCTCCACCGGCTCAGCCTGAACCACATCAAGATGGTTGGGGAGAGTGGAACAATGAGGAGCAGGGAGAGAATGCTGCGCCGGAGGAGCCTGTTGATCAGGCACCGGAACCTGAGCAGGTGCAGTCTTCTGTATCTGTTCAATTCTCTGGCGCTTCCATTGACTCCATGAATGTTGCACGAGCTGAGGGCCCGGAACAATTTGTGGAGATGCAGCAACAGGTGGAACATAACCAACTGGCTATGGTTCCTTTTGTTCCACCACCCCCTGAAATTGGTGCAGATCAGAACAATGAAGTGCAGATTCTTCAAGTCCTGTTGCCTGATCCTGTGGTGGAGTGGTCCAGATATTTTCTGGAGCACAAAGTTCGGGTTATTTTTGACAGAAGATTTGAATTTCTGTCGTCTCTGCTGCCTTTCGAGTTGCCAGTTACCTCTGCTGCTCCTGTTCCTTTGCTGCTGGATTCATGCCCTGCTACTGAACCGTTGACTCCCGAGCCGGTTACCAAGAAGAGGACCAGGAAGGTGTCTACTCCACTTGCCATTGAGGAGCGTAGAGTGACGCGTAGCCTTGCCAAGAATGCTGGGTTCAGGGTTTTGCCTGCATCAGACAAGCCCAGAACCTAGGAAAAAGGCCAAGTCTGCTCGTCCTCAAGACTCTACAGGGGGAGTACCTCCTTTCACTCCTGTTGCTGTTCTGCAGAGGGCGGGAACCATCTCCAGATAGAAGATTCGGAATTAACGGTGGAGAAGCTTGAAGCTGCTCCAAAGAAGCCCACCACTCCATCAAGGTTCTGATTATTAGTGGGCCTTCTTTATATCTTTTGGGCCTGTTTGGTCCCTGGAGTTGTTGCTGGGTTTTCCTGTTATATTTTGAATCATTCCTTTATTAGGTCGTTCTGCCCTAAAAGATTTGATCAATTTGTCTTCTCTCCCTCTGTTGGAGCTTCTGGATGTTTAATTGTACTATGGAACAGGTCCATCTTCAGTGGAGAATTGTTAGTAGTTCATCTTCAGTGGAGAATGGGGTGGAAAGAGAAGATTTTGTTAATTGGTTATATAATCTTTCCATTCCGATTAATCAGAACTGGATGATTCTTGGTGATTTTAATTTCATTAGATCACTGGATGATCCACTTTTGGTTCAATTGGATTGGTTCTTTACTTCATGCCAGTCGACACTAGATTCCCTAATACCATGGTGTTACCCATGTCTAAAATAACCTCTGACCACTTGCCTTGTATGGTTAAAATTGGAACCAACATCCCAAAGGCAAAGATTTTTCGGTTTGAAAATCATTGGGTTAAGCAACCTGGTTTCATGGACCTTGTGACTAAGATTTGGAATACTCATGTTCTGGCCAGATTGAAGGTACAGATCATTGTGTTCTTTGTTGTACACAGTGCAATGAGGACTGGATACATCTGTTATTTCAATATGTTTTTAGCTCTCGAATTTGGAATTATTTGCAAATCAGTTGGAGTGACAACACACTTGTGCAAAATCTTGCTGCTGCCAAAAAGTCTTTCAAGGGGCCATGTTTCACTGAAATTGTGATTCTTGCTTGCAGGAATATTTGGAAGAAGGGAATGGAGTCATTTTTAAATCAGAAAGACATTCCTTTATGGGATGGAAAGTGGGCTTCATGTTTGATCTAGGTTGAGTGCTGCTGTAGCTGCTGACTTAGCTTTATGGATTAATTCCTTATTTTAGCCTGGGATAGACTGTCTTAGTCTAATTCCATGTATATTTGTACATATTTGTAACTGTAACGCTTGTGGTTGGTAATAAAGAGCTGTGGTGGACTCCCCTGCAGTAGAAAAATGTTTCAAAAAAAAAAAATATATAAATCCAGATCACGCATCGCCCAGTCATGGGCAGGGGTAACAAGGTGCAGTGTTGCATGTGGAGTGAGTTGGTTGGAGTGGGTTGTAAGGATGCCCCAGGTGTGGAGGCTGGCATGCAAGAGCGAGAAGCGGCGAGAATCGTCCCGGTTAACGTCCGAAGCCACCCAGCGCAACGGCGACACCATACAAGTCCTGCAATGGGGTTCAAGCATTATTTCTGTGGGCCCACATTGCCAAGTGTGGCTTACATTCTCATCTCTCTGCTGTTTTCCAGGCATCGTAGGTCGAAGGGAACACTGTTCTGGACCGAAAGTGCCCGGAAACGGCTACGACATAAGATTGGTAGGCAACTTGAGAATGGAAGCGGCTTTTTGAGATCCACACGTGCAATGTTGCTGAAATGAAGCGAGGTTCTTGGAATGCATCATGATTTCGACTATGGTCATGGGAAACAACAAGTTTGCCAAGGAAATCCCCGTTTGCGACCGTTCCATCCGCTTTCGAAGGCAATATAAGGCCAGATCACGCATCGCCCACTCATGGGCAGGGGTAACAAGGTGCAGTGTTGCATGTGGAGTGAGTTGGTTGGAGTGGGTTGTAAGGATGCCCCAGGTGTGGAGGCTGGCATGCAAGAGCGAGAAGCGGCGAGAATCGTCCCGGTTAACGTCCGACGCCACCCAGCGCAAACGGCGGCACCATACAAGTCCTGCAATGGGGTTCAAGCATTATTTCTGTGGGCCCACATTGCCAATTGTGGCTTGACATTCTCATCTCTCTGCTGTTTGTGGAAGGGAACAATGTTCTGGACCGAAAGTGGCCGGAAACGGCTACGACATAAGATTGGTAGGCAACTTGAGAATGAAGCGGCTTTTGAGATCCCAACACGTGCATGTTTGCTGAAATGAAGCGAGGTTCTTGGAATGCATCATGATTTCGACTATGGCATGGGAAACTAACAAGTTGGCCAAGGAAATCCCCGTTTTCCGGCCGATCCTTCCGCTTTCGAAGGCAATATAAGGCCAGACCAACGCATCGCCCATTCCATGGGCAGGGGTAACAAGGTGGCAGTGTTGCATGTGAGTGAGTTGGTTGAGTGGGGTTGTAAGGATGCCCCAGTGTGGAGGCTGGCATGCAAGAGCGAGAAGCGCGAGAATCGTCCCGGTTAACGTCCGACGCCACCGCAGCGCAACGGCGGCACCATACAAGTCCTGCAATGGGGTTCAAAGCATTATTTCTGTGGGCCCACATTGCCAAGTGTGGCTGACCATTCTCATCTCTCTGCTGTTTGTGGAAGGAACAATGTTCTGGACCGAAAGTGGCCGGAAACGCTACGACATAAGATTGGTAGGCAACTTGAGAATGGAAGCGGCTTTTTGAGATCCCACACTGCAATGTTGCTGAAATGAAGCGAGGTTTCTTGGAATGCATCATGATTCGACTATGGGGCATGTGAAACAACAAGTTGGCCAAGGAAATCCCCGTTTTCGGCCGATCCTTCCGCATTCGAAGGCAAAATAAGGCCAGATCACGCATCGCCCAGTCATGGCAGGGGTAACAAGGTGCAGTGTTGCATGTGGAGTGAGTTGGTTGGAGTGGGTTTTAAGGATGCCCCAGGTGTGGAGGCTGGCATGCAAGAGCGAGAAGGCGGCGAGAATCGTCCCGGTTAACGTCCGACGCCACCCAGCGCAACGGCGGCACCATACAAGTCCTGCAATGGGGGTTCAAGCATTTTGTGTGGGCCCACATTGCCAAGTGTGGCTGACATTCTCATCTCTCTGCTGCTTTCCAGGCATCGTAGGTGGAAGGGAACAATGTTCTGTGACCGAAAGTGCCCGGAAACGCTACGACATAAGATTGGTAGGCAACTTGAGAATGGAAGCTGCTTTTTGAGATCCCACAACGTGCAATGTTGCTGAAAATGAAGCGAGGTTCTTGGAATGCATCATGATATCGACTTTGGGCATGGGTTGGAAGCGGCGCGGTTATTACAAGCGGGCAATGCGGCTGTTTACCAAAAGAATTGGGAATGTGGAATACTTTTGTACCAACATTTCTAAAATTGAACACACCATTGGTCTGGCTGCTCCATGGCGTGGAGTAGGACGAAGATCGTCAGTAGGAGAAACAGAGGAGAAAGCTGGGGAGGGGAGGGGAGACGCTCGGTGGCACTTCAGATAGGAACCATAAAAATGGCAACTGCCCCGCGTTAATGTACCCACCATTGTGGTAACAGACTTACAGGTGGGCCCAAGTATCAACTTCCCGTCTTCCTCTCTATTGTCACTCACAGTTCGCACTCCACCTCTTTGTGTACCTACATTATTTGCTCCGAGAAAACCCTTATTCCGCAGTTCACCGACAACGTCGCCCGCCGCCGCCGCCATCCATCTCTCGACCTCGCCGCCCCTCGATCAGCATCCCTCTCTGGGCCGCGCGCATTTCTCGCGGATCCGCCGTCGTCGCCAGTCTCTTCATCGCGCTGTAGATTGACCCCACGGCGCGTCGATTCACCACTGATCCATCGCGGGCGACACTCAGGTTAGAACTTCACCTCTTGTGGGTTGCAAAACATTTATGTTCAAACACTCATTTTCTATAAGGTAACAAGTGTCCTACTATGTCTAGACAGGAAAGAAATGTGAAATCTTGTGCTACATATAGATTGGTAGCACGTATTTATGTTCGATGTCATTCATGATTGATTTGTCTTTTACACGTTAAGAATAAAGTAAATGGTACTTACATGCATCTGATTGAGATGTTGCACTATACCATCATGTTAAATTTGATAGTTCCAGGTGCCCAATTGATGTTGGTACTGTTTGTTGTGTGTGTGCCTTTTTCTAGGTAGGTATAAGTGAGTGTATGTTGAAAGTAAGACCTCTGGTACTCACACTGGCATATCTAGACCCAGTACCTACTTTTAGTAATTTCCCTTTTACTATTCACAAGTACAGTTGACTTTTTACCCCTTTTTAGGGTTCACTGCTATTTTTAGTAATTTCCATTTTTAATCTTCAGCAGGACAATAATGTGAGCCATTTATTTAGGAGCAGTAGCTATTTCAATTAATTTGCTAAAGCAGTACAATTGATTGTCGGCACACCATTTCCTTGACATACTAGTAGATTTTCTTTTCTGAAGTTTCCGTACTTCCATGAAATTCTTGAATGCATGTCAAAATTTAAATTGCACACTGTGTATGAATGTCCTCTGAACCATGATGCTGCTAGACTGAGCATTTAGTCCTAATTTGTAGTGAACCTTCATGTTTCTTAACCTCTGCTGTTTTGGCACGTCTGCTAAATGTAACTGAAGTCATACTTTTTAGTACGATCTACAGGCGGGTTTGCATACGATGGACTACGAGTTCCTCGCTTACGTAGATGATGCTTCATCGGACAAACAGGTATTGTACTCATTTTACTTGTCATTTTAGTCAGATAGGTGGAATGATGTTCATGGTTTGCTCTATCCTCTGCTGCAGTCACTGCCTAAGAAGTTCGCAGAGTTGCTAGGGGACCGTAAACCCCGTGCACTGAAGCTGCTTGAGGTCGGCCATCGGCGTAGCACCACGTGGGACGTTGATGTGTGGTTCGACAGCACTGGCCGCATGTTCCTAAAGCGCGGCTGGGAGTGTTTCGCCCGGACCTACAAACTGCAGAGAGGCTTTATTCTGATCTGCAATTACGACGGCCGCAATGTCATCACAGTAAAGATGTTCGACCTAAGCAGTTGCCGCTTGCAATACAACGCGGCATTCAGTACGTGGACTGTATCACCAAAATGTTAATTCTCGATTATATATGTAGCCGGAAATTGATTTGCATTTCTATTATATGATGAACAGAGGGATCTGTTAAGATGGAGTTGGCAGACTTTGAGTTCTACTCCCTAGTAGTAGACGCTACATCGGACAAACTGGTACGCTTCATCGACCCACACCACCACTTCAGTTATTTAGTCTGACATAGTGTCTGAGCTATGATCCTGTAGCTAGTTAAATTTGTGAATCAAATTAAGGTCTAGTAGATGGGTTTTAGTAGCTCAATTGCTCTACGTGAATATGTTCACTCGATTTGGTACATTTCAGCTCCCACTGAAAGTTCATCTTTTTGAATTAATGTGGCAAACACCCTCATTGCTCAACTAAGATTTAGTATAACTGATTACTAGGTACTACTTGTTTACATTTTTATAGTACTCATCCATCATCAAACAGTAAACTTATTTCTAGTAAGCACTCTTTTCTATCTATTTAACTTTCATATTGCTGCAGGTGCTGCCTAAGAAGTTTGTGGAGTTGGTGAAGGGCCGTGAACCACGTGAACTTAAGGTGCGTGAGGCGGACGATCCGAGTAGCAAGAACTGGGACATGGATGTGCTTTTCGATGAAGCTGGCCGCATTTTCCTCGGGCACGGCTGGGACCAGTTCGCCCAATATTACTTCCTGCAGCGCGGCATGTTCCTCCTCTTCAGTTACGACGGCGACGCCTTGCTCACCGTCAAGGTGTTCAAGTTCGACATGTGCCGCAGGCACTACTTGTACGACCACGACGCTACTACAAGCAATGAAAATGACCCAGATCCCAGGACTGATGAGGAGTCCACGGATGAGGAGTCCACGGACCAGCAGTCCATGGATGAGGATGACCCATTCGACTCTTCCATCATCTTCTCCCAGAGAGCTGATCTTGATGACGATGAGAAGGACCACGTTCGTGAGCTTCTACCCACGATAGATGAGTACATTGGAGTGCCATACGTGACTCGTTTGACGTGGACAAATGTGGCCAGATATGAGATGGTACGTAAGGTGCCAATGCTATTTATGTTTTTCAACGCAATTTTATGCTTACAACGTGTGCCTTACTATGACCTACTTCTTTTTGTATGTCATCCACACGTTCGAAATCCAGAAACTACCTCAGTCCATAGCGGACAGTGCTGGCATTCCGTCTTCAGGCCATGCTGGGCTATGCCTCGGATCATCAGAGTCGTTCACCACCGTTCCATACAACACGGACAGGGACGGCCGCATTATGTTTGGCAGGAATGCATGGCGGGAATTCCTTGAAGGCAAGCATTTATATGAAAAGCAAGCTATTCTCATTACACTTAGGAGCACCCGTAACCGCCACTTGGACGTGAAGATCGTGATGCGGGCGGTGTCGCCCTGGTTGTAGTACGTAGTCTGCCAACTTGGACATTCTCATCGGATCATGAACGTATGGATGTATGTAATTATTGTACTGCCATCAGCGATGTGCTTCAGTGGTTTGATCACCCAAACCTTCATCTGCAGTGAAGATTACTTGTTTTGTTTATATTTTCAGTGGCAATTTGAAGTTTGCAGAAATAAACAAGGCGGCGGCAGCTAATAAGTTGCATGCAATAATTGTTCAGTGACATTACATGACTCATGCGAGACTTCCACATGTTTTCAATCCTACGTTGTAAGCGCTAGGGAATAAATCCGATTAGTTTTCCCTCGATAGTTAAGAGCCTGACGTCTTGAAAATCAATGCGAAATATGCCTTCTAGGCAGCCGGCGATTGCATGCATTGTTTAACTGCTCAATTAGCGCCTAAATTGTCGACAAGGTTGCTCGAATACGATGTCCCACCAAAAAAAATTAAATCCTCCCGCTAAAACGCCAAGTGTAGCGAAATTTTGTGTTCCCACCAAAAAATTAAAGCGGTCACTTTAAATTTCCCGCGTGTATGTATAAGTGCACGATGCCCGGCCCCTCCTGTTTCGCCATAGCACAATCTACGGGCCAACTCTTTCGCCATTGCAGATTAGATCGCATCTCGCCCTCATCACGTTCGGAGCTACATGTCGATGTCGCGATCGGACTCCATGGAGCGCGAATCATCCCAGGTTTTCCTGTCTAATCTTCTTCTCGTCCATCTCCGTGATCTCGCCGTCTCTTATATGGGTTCTCATTTTTTCTTTCTATCTAATTGTAGACGACCGAACCGATTTGGAAAGTTAGACTTTTCTATGAGGACGGTCAAAAGAACCAAAAAGTTTTGGTAGCAGACATGGAACCGGATGAAATCTGCTATATGGATTTCATCAATTTGATTGAAAAAGTTGGCTTCTGTGGCGCGCGTGATTACCTGTACTGCAGGCTAAATAATGGCCCTGGCAAAGGAAAACTTCTTCCAATAGACGTTGGTAGTGATTTCCATCTATTGAAACGCAGGCACTCTAATGATAAGAAGATCTCTCTGTATGTGTTTAAGGAGGAGGCCACTGCGGTTGATATTGCATCAATAGAGTCTCTGCTTGATGATGCAACTGGATCCACCAGAAAAAAGCGACAGATCAGTATCACAGGTTATACTTTCATGCCAAATCTCCAACTCGCAACTCCTTCAATACAGACTTTAATAAATATTTTCCCTGGTAACTATTTTATGCATTCCTTACCTAATCCACAATTTTGATAAACATGCAGTTAGGGATGCAACCGAAGAGGAACAAGCTTCAAACGAAGAAGAAGATACAGATTACTCCTTTGAGGATGGTACACAAGTTCATTAATTCTTAATCAGCTTTCTGAATTATGCACAATGTTAATGCTTTGTCCATTTATTGTTAACATTTTCAGTAATAAAGAAAGGATCTGTCTGCATGACAAGGGTTGAAAGTATACAACAATATAAAAAAAGTCAGGGAAAACGTAGACGTGGTAATTTATTTTTGACATTTAAGCTCTGTCTAATATTTGTTTTAATGGATAAAATCTAGGATTGCTGATTCAGTACAAATGTTAACCCTGAAACAGGAACTCAACCTAACACTGATGTGTCTGAAACTGACATGTGTTCCGTTGAGGATTGGCCTTCCCATGCACGCTGCTATCGCCCGAAGCTACAACTACAAGAAGGTACTAGCTATATTTTTTACCGCTGTGTCCTAATTTCTTTCAATCAACTACAAAATAAATTGTTTCTTTGTGTGTGTTTTGGGATGTAGGTGATGACATACCGAAGAAGAAAGGGCGAGGTGTAGTGAAAGGTTTAAAAGCCAGTAAGAAGCGTCATGCCAATGGAGCTGCAAAGCTAGGTGTTGATTTCTCTGAAACATTGGGTGGTCCAGTAGGATTGAACAACCGTTCATTCAAGGATGAGGTGGTAATCATAATGAAAAGAAGGTTACCAATTATTGGAGTGAGGAGGTGGACAGACATTCACCCTGACATCCATCGCATGATCGTCACAGATATCTTGGTGAGTACAACCTTTCTCACATGTGTTGTCTGCTTTTTTTTCGTCCATAATTAATGTACTACTACTAAACTAAGTCTATCTGTTTGTTCTACGCATTACAGGACAGATACGATATGCCAGATACAGACGAAACACACGGAAAAATTCTTAAAATTGCAAAAGAACGCTACAGAGGCTGGCGAGGAGACCTAAGCAGCACTTACAAGGCATACAAAACAGATGATGCCAGAAGGGCAGTTGTCCCAGAAGATTTACAAAAAGAAGAGTGGGAATGGTTGATCGAGTACTTTGGCACTGATAAGAAATTCCTGGTTATTTCTATACTACCTGTTTGTGAATTTTGTACTATCATCAAATGGCTTGTCTGACAAGTTTTTTTTTATAATTGAATGACCAGGAACTCAGCCAAAAGAACAAGAATAACCGTACGAAGATGAAGACACAACACAGAGCAGGATCAAAATCCTACTCTCAAGTCAGTTTTGAGAATGTATGGGCCTACTCACTATGCATGCGTCGGTGTTCACTTTGCTTTAATGTTTATAGTATCTAATTGTTGCACTACTTGCAGAGGAATTCGGAAACTGGAGAAGAGCCAGACTGTGTTGCTCTCTGGAGACTGACCCACACAAAGAATGGAACATGGACTACAGAAGAGTCCAAGGATGTTTACGTGAGTTAACTAACTTAGAAGCTACTCTAAACATATTTACTGTTCTCCTTCTTGGATGATATTACATCTGATTTGAGATTTTTTTTCCTAATCAGGAAACAGCATGTAAAGAGATTGAAAACAGATTAAAGGAAACTGATGTCCCATTGTCAGCTGAACAAAGAATCAATATTTTCCAGAAAGCATATAAATCTAAAGTTCAATGCAAGTCATCGCAGCCTCGTGGGTTCGGATACATGGCCCAGGTGCAAACTAGTTCTCAGCGGTCTAAGTTGCTGTTAGAGGAGCAAGCTCGGGCTGCGGCAGAGACCCAAAAAGTTAACTCCCAGCTCACCACGAAGGTCAGTACTTTAGAACAGAAGTTACTAGATGAACGTGCAATCATGGAAGAGAAGATTAATACAGAGCGGGCTGAGAGAGAAAATCTTGAGAAGAGATTAATGGACGAGCTCTCTCAAAGGGAACAACTGATGGAGTCGGAGAGAATCTCAAGAATAGAATTTGAAAATAACTTGATTGCACATTTTAACTCACGGATGCAATCAAAGTTTGAAGAGCTCTCCGCACATATGGAAAAGCAGAAGACGACTACACCTCAGGTGATGATAGTCATACAATTGCGAACTAGTAAGATTTAGTTGTTTACTTGCGTTGCTAACAGTGCACTTTGTTTTTCCAGGCGTCTAAGAAGCCGAACCAGCAACCATCACTTACCAACAGTCCTGCTAAGAAAATAGTTCCTCCGCACAGCACTTTACAGAAAAGTCGAATGTATAGTTGCGCACTTGTAAGTCACAATCTTGTACAGTTCGGTACTAGTACATTCTGTTTTTTGCTTCACCCACACTATAGCGTTGCTGCACCCACCCTATACTTGCTTCAGTTTATGTTTCACTATGGGTTGTGGCTTCGTTGAGTTACAACAACCGTTTTTGCTTCATCCACACACTATAGTCTGCTGGTTCTTATGTTTCAGCATGTGTTATTGCTGACTAGACTCACACCTTTTTTTGTTTTTACAATTGATTGCAGGACGTCAATCAAACTTCTGATGGAAACAGCAAATAGCTGCACTGGATATTTCAGTTTGATTTGATCTTGATTTGATCCATGTTGTACGAGAATTTCATTTGTATATATTAAAAATAGCTAGGAGAACTATTATTTTGTGTAAATAAACATATTTTACGTACCCTTTTGAACATTTTAATTCAATGCCCGTATTTTTTGTTTCCATATTTTTTTTTTATTTTTTTTTCTATAACGTGGCAATAGGTAATTTACCACGATAATTGTAGTGTTGCGTGAAGCCTCAGTCGCCACAACAAAGTGTTTTGTTGAAATAGACTCTCACCACCATGAGGGAGACATCGTTGCAATATTTTTTCTCCACCAAACTAACTTTGTTGCGATAGTTCATTCACGCCACCAAACTATGTTCGTTGCAATACAGAATTCCCATACTTCTCGCCACGAAACTAAATTTTGTAGAAATAGAAAGGCGCAACGAATAGTTGAAGTTGTCGCAGTTGTTTATAGCTACTAAAATTTACACGTTGCCAATAGTACATGTCGCGACGAAAATAAAATTTGTCGAAATACAATGGCGCCACGACAAGTTGTTATTGTCGCAGTTGTTTCTAGCAACATAAAATGTGGATGTTGCGAATACTACATCTCGCCACGAAACTACAATTTGTAGAAATAGAAAGGCGCAACGAATAGTTAAAGTTGTCGCAGTTGTTTCTAGCTACTAAAATTTGTACGTTGCGAATTGTATATGTCGCCACGAAAATAAATTTTGTCGAAATACAATGGCGCCAGGAAAAGTTGTTATTGTCGCAGTTGCTTCTAGCAACATAAAATGTGGATGTTGCGAATACTACATCACGCCACGAAACTAAAATTTGTAGAAATTGAATGGCGCCACGAATAGTTGAAATTGTCGCGATTGCCTATTGCTACTAATATGAAGGCCGTTGCGATTACTATTTCAAAATCATCTTACCACGATTGATTGCGTGTGGCAAAAAGTTGTTCCCACGCGTATAATGTTTGTTGCCATAGTTTTTTGCCACACAATTGGACGTGGCAAATAAAGTCGACTTTTGCAACGAATGAACAAGCGCAACGGAACACTCGCCGTTGCCACATTGGTCAGTCGCCACGTTTGGGTATTTGTTGCACTAGAGGTGTACCAACGAAATACGTACGTTGCGTTATGTGCGAGACGCGACGGAAACGTGCGTGGCAATTGGCCTAGGAAATGGTTGCAACTGGATTATTTTTTAGCGACGATTCTAAGTGCGCGGAGACAGCCTTCTACCACGGAGGTTTTCGCGACGCCTCCCAACGAACCCTATTTCGGTGCAACAGAACCCTATTGCGACGATAAGTCACTTTTTACAACGACTAGTTTCGTTGCAATAGAGTGATTCCGCTGTAGTGGTGGTGTGAAGGAAGTTTTCAAGGGTCAAGAGTAGAGGGTGATATAATGTGATCAAGAAGAGTGCAAAGCCAAAGCTTGGGGATGCCCCCGTGTGGTTCATCCCAGGAAATTCTAAGAAGACTTAAGTGTCTAATCTTGGGGATGCCCAAGGCATCCCCTTTTTCACCAACAATTTATTAGGTCACTTCTAGTGAAACTATATTTTTATTCGGTCACATGATATGAATTTTACTTGGAGCGTCTTTTTGTTTTCTTTTGTTTTCCTTGTTTCAATAATATTTTTGGAACCTACCATTCTTTGTGTGGGAGAGAAATACGCTCCGCTTTTTTTTTATGAATACTCGTTATGCTCGTATTCTTAGTTTTTCTTCTAGGTGCTGCAATCCCTTTTAGCTCCTATTTTTCATGCATCTCTTATTCAGAGCTGTTAGTTCTAGTAGAGTTATGTTAGTACTCTCTTGTTTCATTTCTATATCTCTTGGAGAGTTTTTGTTGTTTGGTGTTTGATGGAAATAGAAAATGCTACTCGTGGTAGATGGTATAACGAAAAAGCTTGCATATTCTTGTAGATCACTAAACGGTTTCATTTGATTATTTGCTGTTGTTTTGAGATACTATTATGCTTAATGGTAAACTATCTGGTTTAGTAAATAAAAAAAATGGTTGGTCTAAAAGCTTGAAACTGTGCCACACTCAAATAACCAGTTGATAGGATAATGGTATATGACTTCCTTTGCTCATAGCAATCGTAATGGTTGTTTGTTACGCGCTACGGTCGAGGTAGCTAACAGTGACTTGTCACTGCCACGAACCCTCTTGGAGTGATTTTCATTATGCCTTGTAAGATCATAATTTTAGTTGGAATCTTTTAACTTGTGAGTTCTATGTTGCTGTTTTCTGACACTTCTACCATCCATATTTGCTAGCCTATTCGGTACTGTGCATTGCTCATTCTCACATTGAGAGTTGGTGGAAACATTGCCAGTGCATCCAAACCCCGTAGGAGAACTTTGTTCTTCTACACATAAGCCAAAATTTATGTTCCTCAAAACAGCCACCATACCTACCTATTATGGTATTTCCATAGTCATTCTGAAATATATTCCCATACATCATCATTATATTACTTGTCATGCTTCATTGTTATTTTGCATACTGCTACACTAGTAGGAGCATTTAATTTTATATACATCAGAGATATTGCAGTTTGAGTTATGAGTACTAAAAGTGTGATGATTCATTGTAAAATAGAGTATTGCCCCTACCAGTGAGGTTATATATCAAAAAAATAAAAAGAGAAAAAACCCCAAAAAGAAAAAAAGAAAAAAAAGGCAAAAGAGAGATAATAAAGAGAGAGGGGGCAGACCACTATCATTTATTCCACATTTGTGCTTGGTTAGCATCATTATTTCAGATTGCAGAGAGTTTTTATATTATGACTTGCATAACTATGAGGGGAACTTACATTATATAACTTGGCTTGAATATTCTAATGATGAGCCTCCTCACAAGAGGCGCGCATTCGTCTTCTAATCTAAAAACTCTAGTATCCCATACTAGGGATCAGCCAAGTCAAGGACTCGACATCTGCCCTCTAGGATTTGAGGTGCAAAATATACATGCATGCATAAATGACTGCATCTTCTACCGTGGCGAGGAGTACGATAATTTGAATGCATGTCTTGCTGACGTTGAGGGAAAGTCGCGCCCTAGGAAAAGGGTTCCTGCCAAGGTGATGCGGTATGCTCCTATAATACCACGATTGAAATGTTTATTCCAAAATAAAGAGCATGCCAAGTTGTTGCGATGGTACAAAGAAGATCATAAGAAAGACGTGATGCTGAGACACCCCGCTAATGGGTCGCAGTGGAGAAAAATCGACAGAGACTTCCCGACATTTCAGAAAACGCAATCGAATGGGATACTATAGTTTGTTTCTTTGTCTTCCATATAATGAGAGAGCAACCGAAGAAAAACATAGTAAACCGAAAGTGAGTGGCAATCCGAAGAATCACTAGTCCACGTAGCATCAAGGTAAGCCTGGAGTTCTAAGATGCTAGAAAAGTGTGCCATAAATATATCGTAGAACTCCTACGAAGATGCACATACGAGATGACTCTACTGGACTGAGGTGGGAGCAGGTTTTTTTATAAATAATATTTTTTAAAACTTTATTTCAATAATAGCACGCAAATTTGAGAAAATTGAAAAATAGCACGCACGTCATGGGCCTTGCCGAAAGAGGTTGCTTTCGGCGTGGGCCGTGCCGAAACCAGCTTTTGGCGTCGCCCGTGCCAAAACTTGCATGGCACCGGGCCCTGCCGCGTAAAGGCCCCGCCGACGGCCTCTTTCAGCAGCGGCAGCGCCGAAAGGTGTAATGCCTTTTTTTTGCATTTTTTTCCCTCGCTATCTCCTATTTTGTGGTTGTTATTTCCCACAGAATTTGGTGCAGTCATGTCGTGCCATTTTTTCGTTAATTATTTATTTGCGAAACAAACTTTTCCAAATTAAGATACGATTCAAATAAAGATGGATGCATACAAACAACACTAAATCTTAAAATAAAACGGTACGACTCAAATTTAGAATTACACCGAGTAGTAAGATAATCTAACTACATGAAGTCGTCGTCTTCGTCTGAAGCTAAAGATTTAGCTGTCGTTGATTATTCACCTCTCTTACCCATGCCAGCTGTTGTCGATGATGCACCTCTCTTACCCGTGACGCTCGGCATGAAGACATCATCTTCGTCCTCGCTCTCATCCACCCATGAAAGAGGATTCTTTTCGCAATTGCTTCGGTACCGTGCAGTCCTATATTTCTTCTTTTTCCACCTTTCATGCATCCTCAGAATTTCTTGATGTATTTCTTGGGCGGGGGAGGGGGGATGTACTAATTGGCCATGGTTTCCTACGTAATATCTCACCCAACTCAGCGAGTAGACAATCGCTACTAGGGGGTTCCTCTCATGGAACTAATCTATTGTCTACCCTCATATCGGCAACTAATACCCAAAGTTGTGTTGACTCCCAACTATGAAATCTCTGATCGTGAGGATAATCTGACATATTCGACTACAATGCACCGGGTTAGCCACCTCGGAGAGGGGGCTTTATAGGACGAAAATGGCAGGAGAAAAGCGCGGGAAGAAAGGACAGGAAGAAAGGGCGGGAGAAAGCGCGGGAACGAAGTAGGAAAAAATCCCGGGAAAGAGGAAGGAAATTTTTTGCGGGAAAATAGGCAGGAATATTTGCGGTACACAGGGACATGAAGAATTGCGGGAGAAAAGAAAAAGTAGTAAGTAAATTATACATAAGTGGGCAGTCATATGTCTGACAAATATAGAATAGGCTAATGTCTTACAGAACGATACTAATATGTATAACACAAATATAAAATAGAGATATGTCTCATACATAAGAAGATAGTCATGTCTCTAGTGGTAGAGAGAAGCGTCAGGCATCTCTGTGAGGACGATACCGCGATTGTCTCCGTTGACGACGCCCGGAAGGTGACCAGCGGTCCGGACTGCCGTGCTGGCGCATCGGTCGGCCCTGCAACGGCTCCTCCTCCTGTCGTTGTGTCACTTGTGTGACGGGCGATGGTGGAGTCTGGTACGTTGAGTCCTCCTCAAGCTTCGCGCGTGTAGACTCGTCCCCCCTCCCCCCCTCCCCCCTCCCCCCCCCCGCCTCCATGGACACGTCAATTATCCATGTGTGTGAATAGGATAAAAAAAGAGTGTGACGACTAAAATATACTAACCAAGATTCCCCATATGTTGGGTCACCGGCACAGGAGACGAGTTCCACTAAATATGTTCCACTAAATATGTTGAGGTGGCTGCATCGGGAAACCACCCGGCACCCCGTAGCCCATCGTGTATCCATAACTAGGCGGCATTCCGTACGCATACGCGGCATGCTGCTGCCACGATGAACTACCAGGCTGGAAAGGACCTAGCTGGGAAAGACCTGGCTAGAGCAGACCTGGGTGGAAAGGACCTATCTGGGAAGGGGCTCGCTGAGAAGAACCTAGCCGGGAAGGACGTGGCGGGGAAGGACGCGGCTGAGAGGGACTGCCTGCTGCGAAGAACTACCAGGCTCACACATACGTGTCTGTAGTGGTGCAACACGTGGTCGTGGGCCTTGCCGATGTGTAGAGTGCTGGGAGAACGATACCTATACATCTCGAGCGAGTGAAGACTGTCGCGTAGGACGCGGAGTTGCACGGAGGGGTGCAACATCCACACCGCTCGACGCACCATGTAGACATGTCGTAGTTTATCCTCAAGACGCTTGAACCACGACACCTGCTGCGGCAGTGGGGTATATCTACGAACATCGCCATGAATGTGTGCTAGAAACTCTGCTTAAAATAGATAAATAAACTCAAGTGGGTACATGTACGACATAGTTAAAAATTATAAACTATATGTGATTATTCATACATATCGCGTAGTTTCTGCTCTCCGCCATTGTCTCAAGTGGGTACATGTCTGTAATAGAAGGAGGTGGCATCTGATTAGGCTGGATCGTCGGCATGAAGCGTAGTCGAATGGACTGCCTGTACCTCTGGAAATAAGCGTGAAAATCATCCCGCTGAAATGGTTCATCCTCGGGCCATAGTAGTAGTTGCAATCTCCCATTCTCCTATATATACGGATGAAGTGTTTGCTGCCTCACCGATGTAGCTCTTTCCCCTTGGCGTCCTAATCTGAAACATGTTTATGCACTGTTAGTAAAGATGGCATATTATGCATGATTACGCACTTTAAGTAAAATAACTTACTTATGGATATGCGCAAGTAGACAAGAAAGTCTAGCGGGAGGCTCTGGCAATTTCCGCTTAGCAAATTGCCACATAACCTGTTGCTGGGACATCACCTCCACCGTGACATCAAAAAAAAAAAAGCTTTAGGCATCCAGTAGTCCCGGTCTCTCTCGCACAAGGTAGAAATCCCACCGGGGTATCTAGCATTGATCCTCTGAGGGGCATACGGATCCCATATAATCTGATGGTCCTGCAATTGATTAAGCTGCTGCGTGAACGATTTGTAACAATTTTTCACCTGCTCGCCGGTGTACCGTCTTTGCAAGTTGACTAACAACTTAGTTCAACGAAATAAACATTTTCATGGAATGTGAAACAAATTTAAATATTATACAAGTTTGTCTCCCTACGTGTCCACACGGTACCAACGGTAGGAAAATCAACATCATTAGCATCAATGATTCTGATCACCTCCCAAGGAGTCTGAGCGCCGACGGGTCTATAGGAGAGAGCCTCTCCCAGGACCATAGGTGCAGTGCAGCAACAGTGGACACCCAAGTGTGGACGCTTCATTCTTCTTTCTACAAGTGGTGCACATGGCTCGGTACGTACCAGCTAAGAGCAGAGCCAAAACTCCGTGGCACCATATTTGTGGGGCTCAGTTCCGATGCAATCTCTATCGCCATACTGCTAAAGAGGGCACTAATAGTGTCTACATGAGTCTCGGTGAACATCACCTTGCCGAACAACCACATTAGATACGCCTCCAGACATCTAGTAATCTGTGGTTCACTCAAGACGGCACCAGGGTATACTAAAACATCAATCTACATTGCACATACAAAATAAACTCAGTATCTACAAGTCCAAGTGCATTGAAGATGTAAAATTAGAACAATCATACCTGATATTTGAGCAACCATGATACCCGAGGACCGTGTTTCCCGTCTTCCAGTAAGGCCTTCCGTAATGCTCCAACTCAGTCGTATCTTAGCTATGCCACGTAGGATAAAATCTGACGTGGAGATGTCATTAAAGAAGAGAGAGATAGTTGATGTATGTAAGCAGGGATACGGCTCTTGTCCCGCAAATCTAAAAAGTCATTAATTGCTCAATCCCGTGTGGCTATATGTGTGGTGTGTCCTCTATTTCTTTACAGTTGTGGCCACGATTTTGATACAAAGGATCCTGAGATGCATTATGTAAAGAAAATAAGCACAAATTAGAGAGTGGACCACCGTAATTATCATGCCAACGTGGCCAGAAGAAACGGCAGCTAAGAAACCCTCCATTACGGAAGGCCTAATGGATTCTCTGGATGCACACCTATGAAACGTGCATGTATAAGATCACGTCAATCTGCCGGAGCATGTAAAGGAGCTATATCCTGAGTTCGCTCGGCGTCACTCGGCAAAAAAAAAAAAGAAAAAAAAACCGATCGCGGAGCCGAGACGGCCACCCCAGAAGATCAACCAGTATTTGTCGTTCCCCAGCAAAACTAATATAAAAGCGTTATTTGGCGTTCCTAATCGTGTCAAACCCTAGCCGCCGGCAATACAATGTTGGCATTGCGATCCTTACTCAATCGCCCTCGACCGCTCTTCTCGTATCTCCGGCCTGCCAGCCGCCGTGCGATCCACCAATCCGCCGTTCATGGCAGCACCAACAACTCCAATGTCGATTCTCCCGCAGAGGTCAACCGGCATCTATACGTGGTGCTCGATGACAGCAAGGACGGATTCGGCATCCACAAGCTGGACGTCGACGACGACCAGGACGCGCGGCGCCTCCGGCAGCCTCCGCTCCTCCGCGTGGCGTTTCCAACCGTCGACAAATTCGTGCACTTCGCCGCTGTGGGCAGCAGCATCCTCGCCGTACGCGCCTACACCGGCATAGATGGACGATACGAAGAAAACTTCGGCGGCCTTCTCATCTACGACACCCAGACGGCCGCGCAGGTCATCTCGCCTCAGCTTCCCAGAGGCATCCGCGATTGGTGTATCTCCGAAACGGCCATTACCGTCGGAAACAGGCTCTACATGTTCGAGTCTACCGGGTCGGAGCGCTATCACAGCTGCTCGAACGAGGACTTGTACCCCTCGGGCCTGCACTGCCTGACCACCGGCGCCGATCGCGGCGGTGAGAACGACAAGTCGTTCTGGAATTGGCGGCCGTTGTCCCCTCTTGACGACAACGTGGAGAATCCATTTTCTCCCTCCTCTTCCTGGTACTGGAGCGAAAACGATAATCTTCTCATGCTCCCCTTCAGGTTTGGGACCAATTGGGGCTGCATAATGTGATAGACACAGGTTGTCAGGTGGATAGATCAGGTTCTTTGGTGATGGAACACGTGATCATGAACCTGGATTCATGGCCCCCATTGGATGGCATAGGGCTTCCTAAATTAATTATGACTGCAGCTTGGTTTTTATAGTGGGAGCGACGTCAGATGACCCATGGGGAAGATGTACAAACTCCTACTAGGAGTGCCTTATCTATTGGGGCTTTAGCTACAAATTAGTGGCGTACTAGAAAGAAACCTACTGAGAGAAAGAAGGAGGCCTGGACACGACTCCCAAAAGGCACAATTATGATTAACGTAGATGCATCTTATGATGAGGAGCAAGGACAAGGAAGTCTGGGGTGTGTGGCTAGAGACTCGGCTGGGAAATTCATTGCTGCTAGTTGGGCTGGGAAATTCATTGCTGCTAGTTGCAAAATAATTAGCTTCGCCGCAGATGCCTTCATGATAAAAGCTTACGCTCTCAGAGAGGGACTCAACTTAGCTCAACACTTGGGAGGCAATAATTTTTTTTCTTCAATCTGATAACTTGCAGGTCGTAGACACCATGATCGCCGGGGGTTTTTCATCAACTGCTTCAGCGGCGATTTTTGACGATTGCAGGATATTATCTTCGGGAATTACAAAAATCACCTTAAAACACTGCTATAGGGAAGCTAATGAGGCTGCTCATGAGCTAGCAAGGCATAGTTTTGTTAATTCCGTAGATTGCTTTTGGGATGGTGATCCCCCTAGCTTTTTATTTCCGATACTTGTAAACGATGTAACTCTGTTTCCGAACTCCTAGCAGCAAGTTTTTTACGCACTTTTTTCCTTACCAGGGTACCGAAGGAGACTGGAAGGTTTTTAATGAGGCGGCTTGCGTGCTCTTAATATAAGGTGTTTTAATTTTTTTTAAAAAAAAGAAGATCAACCAGCATTTGTCGTTCCCCAGCAAAAAAAATATAAAAGCGTTATTTGGCGTTCCTAATCGTGCCGAACCCTAGCCGCCGGCAATACAATGTTGGCATTGCGATCCTTACTCCATCGCCCTCGACCGCTCTTCTCGTGTCTCCGGCCTGTCAGCCGCCGTGCGATCCACCAATCCGCCGTTCATGGCAGCACCAACAATTCCAATGTCGATTCTCCCGCAGAGGTCAACCGGCATCTATACGTGGTGCTCGACGACAGCAAGGACGGATTCGGCATCCACAAGCTGGACGTCGACGACGACCAGGACGCGCGGCGCCTCCGGCAGCCTCCGCTCCTCCGCGTGGCGTTTCCAACCGTCGACAAATTCGCGCAATTCGCCGCTGTGGGCAGCAGCATCCTCGCCGTAGGCGCCTACACCGGCATAGATGGACTATACGAAGAAAACTTTGGCGGCCTTCTCATCTACGACACCCAGACGGCCGCGCAGGTCATCTCGCCTCAGCTTCCCAGAGGCATCCGCGATTGGTGTATCTCCGAAACGGCCATTACCGTCGGAAACAGGCTCTACATGTTCGAGTCTACCGGGTCGGAGCGCTATCACAGCTGCTCGAACGAGGACTTGTACCCCCTCGGGCCTGCACTGCCTGACCACCGGCGCCGATCGCGGCGGTGAGAACACAACTCGTTCTGGAATTGGCGGCCGTTGTCCCCTCTTGACGACAACGTGGAGAAGTCATTTTCTCCCTCCTCTTCCTGGTACTGGAGCGAAAACGATAATCTTCTCATGCTCCCCTTCGATGCTAATTACATCAGGGCGCACGCGGTGCACACGCCGCCGGGTGCAGCGCCTCACGAGGTTGACATCTTTGTGTCTGTAAGTTCTATTAGAGTTGTATTAGAGGTGCTTGTGTTCTGTACGTATACGTGATGGTGTAGTACACCACACGTATACGTACCCCTTTGTAATGCCACGTTGAGGGGCTTTTCCTCACCTAATAAACACGCAACTGGTGCCCTAGCGGGATTACACCGTTCCCTTCCACAAATCATACGATCAACATGGTATCAGACTAGCTCTTCCACCCATCTAGCGCCGCCGCCGCCGCCTTTGCACCGTCGCCGCCGGCCGTCCTACCACCCAAACACCACGCCCCCCACACCATTGGCTTCGCCTCTCCTTACTCTTTCAATTCCCAAGCTTTTTTCTTCTATTCCTACAACCTACAATCTACACACAACCGAAACCTAGAACAACTCGGCCGGTGCCCTCGTTCACGTTTGATCGTGCTCGACTCGCAGGACAGGATTTTCGATGTTGATCTTCTTCAACCGCAACGACAACAATCGCCGGCCCCATGGCTTCTTCATCGACAACCCCAGCTGCCCCGGCCTCCATCGGATCGCCCCCGGCAACAAAACTGAACCGAGACAATTTCATGTCTTGGCAGGCGCAGGCCCTTCCTACGCTGCGCGGTGCGCGCGTCATGGGTTTGCTCCACGGCACTGATCGCTGTCCTCCCGAGACCATTGATACAGAGGACGAGAACCACAAGAAGATTTCTGTTCCGAATCCAGATCATGATGCTTGGATCACGCGAGACCAACTCGTCGTCAGCTTTCTTGTTAATTCCCTTGCAGATGATGTGCTTCCTCACGTGTATGGTCTTACAACCGCAGCTGAAGTGTGGTCTGCAATTACCGCACTCTACTCCTCTCAGTCCAAGTCGAGGGTGTCAACTCTTCGTGGTGCTCTCACGAACACGAAGAAACTCGATCTCACGGCGCAACAATATGTTACCAAGATGAAAGGGTATGCTGCGGAACTAGCTGCTGCGGGGAAGCCGGTTGACGATGACGAGCTAAAAGACTATATCATGAACGGTTTGGACGGTTCCTTCAATAATTTAGTTGCTGCGATCAACGTTGTTCCCTCAACATCCTTGAATGATATGTGCTCTCAGCTGTTGTCTTGTGAAAATCGGGATCAGATGCTCCAAAACTCCGGACAGGCTACTGGTTCTTTTACCTCCTCGGTGAATGTTGCAGCCAGGCATCCGAACCCATCTTATGGGGGAGGTCCGCACCGTCCTGCACCACCACAGCCGGCATATACACCTCCACAGCAGTTTCCATACGCCCCACCACCACCCTACTATCCACCGCCACCACCAGCCTATAATCCACACCCGACACCATATGTTCCACCCCCCTATGCTCCTCAATACCCACAGCCATATACACATCCCTACAACCCATACCCACAGCCATATCCCACATACACACCACCACCTCTCCCATACCGACCCCCTCGGCCACAGCAGCCTCCACCCCAGCCACGCCCTGATCAGCAGCCACGTCCTCCTGTTCGTCGTCCAAAAGGAGGGAAAAAGGGCCGAGTTGCATCTCCGTGGCAAGATGGTGTCTACTGTCAGATATGTAAGAAAGAGGGTCACTCTGCTGGAGATTGTTGGTGGCGTTACGGTGATGATGATGATGACGACACCCCACAACCACCTAAGGAGTCCAAAGGTGCATATGGGGTCGACACAAACTGGTACATTGATACATGGGCTACTAATCATGTGACCGGACAACTCAACAAGCTCAATGTTCAGGAGAATTATCAGGGTCGTGATCAAGTCCACACTGCTGGTGGACAAGGTATGCACATTGCTCACATTGGTCATTCTATTTTGCACACCCCTGATAGTTCCATACAGCTTCGTAATATTTTACATGTCCCTGAAGCATCCAAAAACTTGCTTTCTGCACATCATCTTACTTTAGATAATAACACCTTCATGGAGATTCACCCATTTTTTTTCTTGCTTAAGGATCAGGTCACGAAGCAAATCGTGTTTAAAGGTCCTTGTCATGGTGGATTATATCCTCTTGTTCCTATTTCGGAGTCATCCAAGCATGTCCTCGCCACCACCAAGCCCACTTCGTCTACATGGCATCGTCGTCTAGGACACCCTTCTTCGTTTATTGTTCAACAAGTTCTTAGAAAGAATAATCTTTTACATTCCCCAGAAATAAATCCTTACATATGTGATCCATGTCAACAAGCAAAGAGTCGTCAGTTACCCTATCCTGTCTCCACTAGTGTCTCCACTGTTCCCCTGGAACAGATATTTTCTGATGTATGGGGTCCTGCTCCTCCTTCTGTAGGCAAACATGCATATTATGTAAGTTTCATTGATGATTTTAGCAAATTCACTTGGATTTATTTGCTTAAGAAACGTTCTGAGGTGTTTCAAGTGTTTCTTGATTTTCAGCAATATGTTGAGCGTCAGTTTGGTCGCAAAATTCTTACTATGCAAACTGACTGGGGAGGTGAATATGAAAAACTAAACAGTTTCTTCCAACGTGTTGGCATTGTTCATCATGTTTCTTGTCCACATGCTCATCAGCAAAATGGTTCAGCTGAGCGTAAACATAGGCATATTGTTGATGTTGGTCTTGCATTACTTGCCAATGCTTCTATGCCACTTAAATTCTGGGATGATGCTTTCCTTACAGCTACATTTCTCATAAATTTGCTTCCCACAAAAGTTCTAAATCTTGAAACACCTACAGAACGACTCCTTCAAACCAAACCTGACTATGAGCCTTTACGTGTTTTTGGGTGTGCTTGTTGGCCCAATCTTCGTCCTTATAATAAACACAAACTTTCTTTTCGCTCAAAAAAGTGTGTGTTTCTTGGCTATAGTCCTCGTCATAAAGGAGTTAAATGCTTAGATACCGACACTGGTCGTGTCTATATTTCTCGTGATGTTGTTTTTGATGAAAATCAATTTCCTTTTGCTTCATTAAATCCCAATGCTGGTCGTCGTCTACGTGAAGAAATTTTGCTCCTTCCCGTAGATACTCCTTCTCCAACATCTCATGATAGGGGTGTGCACACTAATGACCGTCGTTTGCAAGTTGTACCTCCTGTTTTTCTTCCACAGGCTGCAGCTACTACTCCAGACTTGCAAGCATCGCAAAATTCTGCACAAGATTCCGAAGAAATGAGTGAAAACAGCACATTTAGCAGCACCCCGCTACAAGACAACCAGGTGGAATCTGCTGCACCCGATCCCGAGGACGATTTTGCCCAGAAATCCACCTCGGATCCGCTGCAGGATTCCCCTGGCAGCACTGGTTCCAGTGCCCATGCAGAACAGGCCACTGGCGTCGAACGCAGCGCGGGCTCGCCCCTTCACCAATCCCCGGCTGCCACGCCGCGCCATGCAGCTGGGGGACCGCGTGGCCGGTCGCTGTCGCCTCGGTCTTCGTCGCGGTCGCCTCGGTCTTCGTCGCGCCATGCAGCTGAGGGACAGCGTGCCCAATCGCTGTCGCCTCGGTCCTTGTCGCCGTCTGCAGACGACAATGTCACGTCGCCGCATGCAGCTGCGGACAGCACGTCGCTGTCGGCTCCAACTTCGTCAGCTGTAGCTTCCACGGCAAATGATGAGGCAAACACTGATTCCAATGCAGAATTGCCAGTGCATTCCGCGCCAGGATCTTCTGTGCAGTCTCCTGCTACACTACAACCCACTATTGGGGTGCAAACACGTCTGCAAAAAGGTATAAAACACCCGAAAAAATTTACAGATGGTACCGTTCGCTATGCTTTTCTCACGTCTACAGGTGAACCGAGAAATACCTCAGAGGCACTTCTTGATTCCAATTGGAAAGGAGCCATGCAGGATGAATATAATGCTCTTATTGCTAACAATACATGGCATCTCGTTCCTCCAGACCCCAGGAAAAATCTTATTGGTTGCAAATGGGTCTATCGTATCAAGAAAAATGCAAATGGTACCATTGACAGATATAAAGCAAGGCTTGTTGCAAAAGGTTTCAAACAAATATATGGAATTGATTATGAGGATACTTTCAGTCCAGTTGTTAAAATAGCTACTATCAGAATTGTACTATCCATCTCTGTTTCTCGAGGGTGGAGTTTACGGCAGCTAGATGTGAAGAACACGTTTCTTCATGGTGTTCTGGAAGAGGAGGTTTACATGAAGCAACCACCTGGTTTTGAGTCTTTCGCTAACCCAAATTTTATTTGTAAACTTGATAAAGCTCTATATGGTCTGAAACAGGCTCCGCGTGCATGGTATTCTCGTCTCAGCAACAAGCTACAGACACTGGGATTCATTCCCTCAAAAGCAGACACTTCTCTCTTTTTATATGACAAGGCAGGTATCATTATTTATATGCTCATTTATGTGGATGACATCATAGTTACAGGCTCCTCAGATCATGCTATTTCAGTTCTCCTTCACAACTTAAGTTCTGAGTTTGCTCTTAAAGATCTTGGAGAACTGCATTATTTTTTAGGCATTGAGGTTCATAAACAGTCTAATGGGTTGCTCCTAACTCAAGAGAAATATGCTTCTGATATTCTGGCTCGAGTTGGTATGAGCAGTTGTACATCATGCCCAACTCCATTGTCTACTACAGAGTCTTTGAAACTTACAGATGGCTCTCCTCTTGGTCCTGATGATATTACTAATTACAGAAGCATTGTAGGTGGTCTCCAGTATTTGACACTCACCAGACCTGATATTGCCTTTTCAGTAAATAAGGTTTGTCAGTATCTCCATGCTCCTACTACAGTTCATTGGTCAGCAGTTAAGAGGATTCTCAGGTATATTCATGGGACACGCACGGTTGGACTTACTTTTCAGAAGTCCTCCTCTACTCTTCTTAGTGCCTTTTCAGATGCTGACTGGGCAGGTGACTTAGATGATAGACGCTCTACTGGTGGCTTTGCAATATTTTTTGGTCCAAATTTGATATCTTGGAGTGCCAGAAAACAGCCCACTGTTTCTCGTTCTAGCACAGAAGCAGAATACAAAGCTCTTGCCAATGCTACTGCTGAGCTTATCTGGGTTGAAGCTCTAGTTCGAGAACTTGGTGTGCCACTAAAGGACAAACCATGTTTATGGTGTGACAATCTTGGTGCAACTTATCTATCTGCTAACCTAGTGTTTCATGCCCGAACCAAGCATATTGAGATTGATTTCTTTTTTGTCAGAGAACGAGTTGCAAATCAGTTACTTGACATCAGGTTTATCTCCAGCAAAGATCAAATTGCTGATGGTTTTACCAAGACGTTATGTGTTCAGAAGTTAAATGAGTTCAAGCGTAATCTAAACCTCTCCCGGGTTTCGATTAAGGGGGGGTATTAGAGTTGTATTAGAGGTGCTTGTGTTCTGTACGTATACGTGATGGTGTAGTACACCACACGTATACGTACCCCTTTGTAATGCCACGTTGAGGGGCTTTTCCTCACCTAATAAACACGCAACCGGTGCCCTAGCGGGATTACACCGTTCCCTTCCACAAATCATACGATCAACAAGTTCCATGGGTACTAGACATGGAAGCGGTACATTCTCTTTCAGCACACTCGTGCGCCGGGAGCGCAGTCATCACTTGGCGCTCTGTTTCCCCCGGGACAGAACTACCACAGCGGGCTGGACGCGACACGGTGGCTGGCTCATGCGGGTCGTTGGCCATGCCCACTACGACGGCAAGCTTGACACCTGGCTCGGGCTCCATAAACACGACCACTCTTGGGGTCCCGACGGGTACCTCTGCGCCGGCAATGTCATGTCCTCCCCATCGGAGTGGAAGGTCGGCAAGGAGAAGCTCTGCTGCCTCGACGAGGACGCCGCAGCTGGTTGGATCCATCTCGATGGCAAGCTTGTGCCCATGACATCCACAGACGATGCCGGCACAGAGTACTGCCTCATGGAGCGACTCAAGCCTGAGAAGGGCAAGTGCTTGGGTGATGGCCACAAATGTCTTCTACGGCTTACCACTTTCCATGTCAAACGTGGCGAGGACGGTGAGCCCGTGGCTACCGTTAGCCGGCCGGCTCGCTCTTACAACGTGTCAAGGTATAATAACAACGATTTTGAAGCTCAAGTCTTCTGGATGTAATTTGCCATGCATGATGTGTGCTTTCAAATTTTGCTTCGGAAGTTCAGAGGCCTGTTGGTACCCATAGCTTTTCAAGTTTGTTTGGTATTTATTCGTTGCTCATGTGTAAATCTAAATCACTCTTCTTGTATTTTTTTATGGCCGTTGTATTAATGGACTTGGTGGTGCTGGGTGTCTCCAGCAAAACCATCCGCGTGCTAGACTGCTAGTTAAACCAAGTGTCTCCATTGTATTACTCCCTACGATCCGGAACTAGTGTCGGGACTTCAATAGAACTTTGTGCTAGCTTAATACTAATTCCATGACACTTAATCCGGATCGGAGAGGTAGTACTTGAAATTTGGTTTAACAATTTCAGATTTGGTCCTCCTAGATTGTGTGATGGCTTTACAAGTATTTTTTGGTAGCAACATATTTTTTCTAAACAGAAAACTACACTGGAGCAGGAGGCTGCATCTACCCAGCTATGTTGAGTTCAGAGTTGGCAGCATGGATATGAGTTTAGAAAAAGAAAACGCAGCAAGGGCCCCTTCATTGTCATACCTGAGCGAGAAGGTCGTTAACCGAAGAATTCCAAAGCGTGTCCCCCCCCCCCCCCCCCCCCAGTTCTGACGAAACAGCTTCTCCTTGCTGTTTAGAGCAACACATAACAAAATAAGGCACACATTGATCCAGGAGCTGTTCAATGGTCAACTGCATTTCCAACCATTGCAAAATAATCGTAGTGATTAAATCAGGAGGTCTCCGTATGCAATCTGAATAATTGTGGCGACCCAAATGTCTTTAATTCATCTTCTGTTTGATTGTACTGAAACCGGGTCCTCATGCAATTACAAATTTCATTGCCAAGCTGCCTACAAAGATTACTCACAGAACTTCTGTCGTGGAGCCCAGATTTCATAAACATGCCTACATGCACACTGGTTCCTTTGCAAATTCTCTGAACATGTTGTCGTGGGTTGTGTTGTCAATCTAACTCCAGTAAAACAGGAACAAATGAATGAATATTACACATGCTATGTCGTAGATGAGAAGATTTATTCTATGTACACGAACATAATTCTTCTAGACTGAAGGTTTTATTATTTAGGTTTTTCTTTGTAAGTAAGGTCTCACAGAAACTCTATGTTTCCCTGTACTGCGGCAGCCTTTAACGAGAGAAAGCCATGAGAAAGGAAACCTTAATGAAGAGATAATTAAACTCTTACCAAATACTATATGTGTGATACTTCAGCTTGCTAAGTACTGAAGTGCTGCCTTGTTTTTTCTAGAGTCTTGTTGTTTTGTTTTTCTATTCTATATTGGTCCATCAAAATTAAATTATATGTAGGATACAAACGTGAAATATTTGAAGATTTGTCATCACTCTCCTCTCTGTTTCCAAATCTGAAAACTATTCTCTGTTTTTTTCTGAAACTGCTCTCTATTTTCAATTTATTTGGGTAAGCAAACTAGCTCAGAATACTTCGAAAAGTTTACACAAGAAAGGTAAAATTTTCTGCCCAATCGGAGTTGTTTGAGTTGTTGATAAACTCGAGAAAAGTGCAGACAGAATTTTGACAAATACGAAAACTGAACCATATCTGGCATTTGAGTCGAATTTTAAATAAAGAAAATAATACTTTTGAAGTCACTTGCAGTACTATAAAAGTTCAATAGTAAGTATAGCTATATAGAGAAGGAAAGAAAAAGAAAACGCGGCAAGGATTTGGCAGCACCAAAATTCTCTCTCTCTCTCTCTCTCTCTCCGTCGCTGTGCTCTGAATTTCTCAGCCGTTTTTCAGAGTTTCAGAAACGGCGACGACAAGAAGAGGAGTAAAATCCTTGCTGTAATCACATCCAGAAGGCGACAGGATCCTCAGCATCTAAGGCGAGGTTGTTGGATGCTTTAGGCGGCAGCTGGTAACGTCGAACCGGGCGGTGTGCTTCAGCGTGGAGGTCCCCGTCCTTGTCGTCATACCTGAGCGAGAAGGTCGTTAACCGAAGAATTCCAGAGCGTGCCTCCTCCGCGGAGCGGCTGTCTGCTTGATCAACAGAGAAGTAGTATTGCAGGAGGCAGACGGTTCGGACACCCACGTACACGAGGCTCGCCCCGACGTGCTTCTCACCGAGCCGGTTCTGACGAAACAGCTTCTCCTTGCTGAGCTTCCATGCCGGGGATTGCCTGCTGCGGCAGGAGTTATCGGTCGGCACAACGTCACAGGCACAGAGGTGGCCGAGGGTGTCGGGGCCGCCGGAGAGCCCAACCCAGGCGTCCAGCCCGGGGTCGAAGTGAGCTCGGCCGGCGAAAGGCAGTGTCCACTGGCCATGAAGCCTCCACTCGTTAGGTTTATAGCCGTAAGAATCTGTAGTATCGAGGGAGTAGGTGCCGGCGGCGTGGACGGTGACGAAGATGGTCCTGCCGTCGGGGTGCGCGGCGTGGCAGGTGACGTCCTGGGGCTTGAACGGGGTTTTCGGGAGGTCGCGCCACCGCCAGTAAAATATCATCTCTGGAGGAGGATCGAGCAGCTCCGAGGAGCACTGGTCCAGAGCGACGACGCTATCGCCGACGGGAAGGTACATCGGGCTACTCGGAGGCTTGCCGTGCTTGGGGCCGAAGCTGAGAGAGAGCGCGCGGACGTCGAAGGCGGGGACGACGGGCCTGGGGACGCGCTGGGCGTGCATGTTGATGATCTTGGTGCCGATGGCCGCGAAGAAGGCGCTGCTCCGGGACTTGAAGCGGACGAGAAGCGGCGGTGGGTGGTGGTGTGAGGGTAGTAGATCGAATCTCCGAATGCCGTACCGATTGTTCCCGTCCTTGATGGCTATGTAGAGGCATGATGAATCGTGGCGTCGTTCCGGCATCCTTCCCTCTCGCTGCAACGCAAGGTGGATATCTGAATCTGACGCGCGGATCTTGAAATTGTTTCACGACAAGGAGAGGAGAGGAGGCGGCGGGCCGAAGCTGGAGGGTAACGTTTCTGTCTTACGCACTCCTACTACAAGGAGAAGGAGGAGTCAGATCAGCCGGTCAGGATTAATCCAATCCCTTCCTAAAAGGCACCATGCCAGCGGAGGAGATGAGGCGGCGCCGATCGATCGGTTCTAATCTCGATTGAAAAGCACAATGTCTTCACACCGGACGTCCGCATACAACCCGTGAACGCAACAGAGGCGATCGATGACGCGCGCAGCCTGGTACTGTGTCCCCTGCTTCCTCGCCACCAACAACAGCAGAGATCACGTCGTTCGATCCATCAATCGATCCGTCCGGTCGCCGTTGGCCCTTTCCTGCCTGGTTTTTCACCCTTGTAGCTAGCCAGCGATGTTTTCCTCGCGCGCCTCACCGTTGGTCCATCTCGCTGTTCCCGTGCAGTGCAGGCAGTGTACTGTAGCTGCGCTTTCTAACGCAAAGATGGCGTCCTGGGCAACGAGAAGAATTTATTTACTTCTTCTGTACATAAGCTAAAATACTTGATTAAGCTGTCATGACCATCCAAACTTCTTCTGTCACAGATGCGATTCATCACACCAATACCTACTCGGTTCATCACACCAAAGATAACACGACTCAAAATTGGTACACTACTCAAACGACGAGTTACAACAACTCCTGATTATTCAAGCCATGCATGCATAAACACAGCAGCCAGAGTACGCTGGCGCAGCTGCCACTGGCGCTGCGGCCGTCGTCGAGGAGGTCGACGACCCGCCCGCGGGTGGCAGGACACGCCGGCCCTACGAGAAGGAGTGCAACCTGCCGCCTTCCACGTCTACGGTTATCCCCGCGTCTGCAGCGCGAACCGGGATGCCCACTCCCACCGACCTCGAGCTCCTAGCCGAGAGGGAGCAGCTCGAGCGGCAACGCCAGGAGCTGCTCGCCGAGCAGGCGGAGTTGGAGAAGATCAGGTTGGAGCTGAGCCTGGACCAGCTCGAGTACAACAAGGCTCACGGCTTCACGCCGGTGGCCAGGAGGCCCAGCAGGGTAGGCGCTACGCGGCGCAACCTAGGCGCCGAGATGGCGACTGTGGCGGAGGAGCCCGCGCAGTCGGCTACCGCGAACACCTTCACAAGGCCAAGGTACAGCACACCCGCCAAGACGCTGCGAGCTGCGGAGGCTGTGGCTGCCGAGTTGCCGCGCCTAGAGGGAGAGGCGCGTCGCAGGCAGCAGGAAAGGCTAGGCGAGCTGGTGCTGGAGGCCGCCAGGCAGAACGAGGAGTTCCGGAAGGCCAACCCGGGAGCTGGAGCTTCGCAGGTGGTGCACTCGCACGCGGCTAGATCTAACGATCAAGCCTCATCTCCGCATCCTAGCCGCGAGAAGAGCCGCAGCGGGCGTACGGGTAGAGACAGGCAAATGCAGGTGTATGACCCGGCTGCTGCCGCGAAACAGGTTGCTGTGCCGCAGCAGCCCGGGCAGGAACACAACGCTGCAAGAGCAGGCTCTCAAGCCCACCAAGCTCAAAGCCGTGTCCGAGAAGCCGCACGTCCGGGTACTTCTCGGCAACCCGCAGCTCCGCCTACTCGGCAGAGGCAGCAGCCACGCCCAGTGGCACCAGTCGTCAACCCGGTGGAGCAGCCTGCTGCTATGCAGGTGGATAGGTATGATGATGGTTACTCGGCTATGGAGATGGCTGGTTATGACATCCATGACCGCGTGGGTGAGCGCGTGTTGGCGCCTGGAGATGCAAGGCACCAGCTAGACCGTATCAGCTTGTCGGCGCGGCTTGAGAGCACGGGTCCTCCTGGCCCCGAGTGCTTTGGCCCGCGCATCATGAACGAGCCGTCCGTGAAGGGCTTTCAGCTCGCGAGAGGCACCAAGAGCTACAATGGTAGCACCAAGCCTGAAGATTGGCTCAACGACTACGTCACCGCGGTCCATATCGCGAATGGCAACAGGAGATGGGCGGTGCGCTATGTGCCGCAGATGCTAGAGGGTCCGGCTCGCACTTGGCTCAACAACTTGCCCAAGAACAGTATTAACTGCTGGCTGGACTTCTCGGATGCCTTCATCAGCAACTTCACCAGCACCTACAAGAGGCCGAATAGGCCACAGCAGTTGTCGGCTTGCCGGCAGCGAGAAGACGAGACGGACCGCGAGTACCTTACTCGGTGGAGCACCTTGAGGAACACCTGTGAGGGTGTGAATGAAGCACAGGCCATCACTTGGTTTGCGCAGGGTTGCCGACATGGCAGCATGCTGTGGCAGAGATTGCAGAGGGAGATGCCCAACACCCTGGCCGAGACCATCAAGATTGCGGATCAGTACGCACTCGGTGATCCTACTCAGCCACTGATGGATTCCTCTGAGCCGAGAAGAAACTTCAACAGCAGCAAGCGCAACGAGTTCCGCAACAAGCGCCGAGTAGATACTCGGTATGATCCCGAAGAGGTGAATGCAGTGAATGTCGGAGGCGGTGGTGGCCAAAGGCAGAAACCTGCTGGAGCCTACGGGCAGAACCAGAACCAGGGCCAGGGCAACAAGAAACCGTTCCGCACTACACAGCCAAGTAGCGGGAACTCCGAGCAGCCGAAGAAGTTTGTCTTCGATGACATGAAGGATGGCCCATGCAGCTTTCACACTCATCACCCCTCAAGGCCTGCGAACCATACTACTCGGCAATGCGAGTGGTGGGATGTGATCAAGAGTGATGGCTTGCCTCCTCCTCCTCCTCTCTCTATCTCTATGTGTCACTTCAGCGTGGAGGGCCCCTTCATTGTCATACCTGAGCGAGAAGGTCGTTAACCGAAGAATTCCAAAGCGTGTCCCCCCCCCCCCCCAGTTCTGACGAAACAGCTTCTCCTTGCTGTTTAGAGCAACACATAACAAAATAAGGCACACATTGATCCAGGAGCTGTTCAATGGTCAACTGCATTTCCAACCATTGCAAAATAATCGTAGTGATTAAATCAGGAGGTCTCCGTATGCAATCTGAATAATTGTGGCGACCCAAATGTCTTTAATTCATCTTCTGTTTGATTGTACTGAAACCGGGTCCTCATGCAATTACAAATTTCATTGCCAAGCTGCCTACAAAGATTACTCACAGAACTTCTGTCGTGGAGCCCAGATTTCATAAACATGCCTACATGCACACTGGTTCCTTTGCAAATTCTCTGAACATGTTGTCGTGGGTTGTGTTGTCAATCTAACTCCAGTAAAACAGGAACAAATGAATGAATATTACACATGCTATGTCGTAGATGAGAAGATTTATTCTATGTACACGAACATAATTCTTCTAGACTGAAGGTTTTATTATTTAGGTTTTTCTTTGTAAGTAAGGTCTCACAGAAACTCTATGTTTCCCTGTACTGCGGCAGCCTTTAACGAGAGAAAGCCATGAGAAAGGAAACCTTAATGAAGAGATAATTAAACTCTTACCAAATACTATATGTGTGATACTTCAGCTTGCTAAGTACTGAAGTGCTGCCTTGTTTTTTCAAGAGTCTTGTTGTTTTGTTTTTCTATTCTATATTGGTCCATCAAAATTAAATTATATGTAGGATACAAACGTGAAATATTTGAAGATTTGTCATCACTCTCCTCTCTGTTTCCAAATCTGAAAACTATTCTCTGTTTTTTTCTGAAACTGCTCTCTATTTTCAATTTATTTGGGTAAGCAAACTAGCTCAGAATACTTCGAAAAGTTTACACAAGAAAGGTAAAATTTTCTGCCCAATCGGAGTTGTTTGAGTTGTTGATAAACTCGAGAAAAGTGCAGACAGAATTTTGACAAATACGAAAACTGAACCATATCTGGCATTTGAGTCGAATTTTAAATAAAGAAAATAATACTTTTGAAGTCACTTGCAGTACTATAAAAGTTCAATAGTAAGTATAGCTATATAGAGAAGGAAAGAAAAAGAAAACGCGGCAAGGATTTGGCAGCACCAAAATTCTCTCTCTCTCTCTCTCTCTCTCCGTCGCTGTGCTCTGAATTTCTCAGCCGTTTTTCAGAGTTTCAGAAACGGCGACGACAAGAAGAGGAGTAAAATCCTTGCTGTAATCACATCCAGAAGGCGACAGGATCCTCAGCATCTAAGGCGAGGTTGTTGGATGCTTTAGGCGGCAGCTGGTAACGTCGAACCGGGCGGTGTGCTTCAGCGTGGAGGTCCCCGTCCTTGTCGTCATACCTGAGCGAGAAGGTCGTTAACCGAAGAATTCCAGAGCGTGCCTCCTCCGCGGAGCGGCTGTCTGCTTGATCAACAGAGAAGTAGTATTGCAGGAGGCAGACGGTTCGGACACCCACGTACACGAGGCTCGCCCCGACGTGCTTCTCACCGAGCCGGTTCTGACGAAACAGCTTCTCCTTGCTGAGCTTCCATGCCGGGGATTGCCTGCTGCGGCAGGAGTTATCGGTCGGCACAACGTCACAGGCACAGAGGTGGCCGAGGGTGTCGGGGCCGCCGGAGAGCCCAACCCAGGCGTCCAGCCCGGGGTCGAAGTGAGCTCGGCCGGCGAAAGGCAGTGTCCACTGGCCATGAAGCCTCCACTCGTTAGGTTTATAGCCGTAAGAATCTGTAGTATCGAGGGAGTAGGTGCCGGCGGCGTGGACGGTGACGAAGATGGTCCTGCCGTCGGGGGTGCGCGGCGTGGCAGGTGACGTCCTGGGGCTTGAACGGGGTTTTCGGGAGGTCGCGCCACCGCCAGTAAAATATCATCTCTGGAGGAGGATCGAGCAGCTCCGAGGAGCACTGGTCCAGAGCGACGACGCTATCGCCGACGGGAAGGTACATCGGGCTACTCGGAGGCTTGCCGTGCTTGGGGCCGAAGCTGAGAGAGAGCGCGCGGACGTCGAAGGCGGGGACGACGGGCCTGGGGACGCGCTGGGCGTGCATGTTGATGATCTTGGTGCCGATGGCCGCGAAGAAGGCGCTGCTCCGGGACTTGAAGCGGACGAGAAGCGGCGGTGGGTGGTGGTGTGAGGGTAGTAGATCGAATCTCCGAATGCCGTACCGATTGTTCCCGTCCTTGATGGCTATGTAGAGGCATGATGAATCGTGGCGTCGTTCCGGCATCCTTCCCTCTCGCTGCAACGCAAGGTGGATATCTGAATCTGACGCGCGGATCTTGAAATTGTTTCACGACAAGGAGAGGAGAGGAGGCGGCGGGCCGAAGCTGGAGGGTAACGTTTCTGTCTTACGCACTCCTACTACAAGGAGAAGGAGGAGTCAGATCAGCCGGTCAGGATTAATCCAATCCCTTCCTAAAAGGCACCATGCCAGCGGAGGAGATGAGGCGGCGCCGATCGATCGGTTCTAATCTCGATTGAAAAGCACAATGTCTTCACACCGGACGTCCGCATACAACCCGTGAACGCAACAGAGGCGATCGATGACGCGCGCAGCCTGGTACTGTGTCCCCTGCTTCCTCGCCACCAACAACAGCAGAGATCACGTCGTTCGATCCATCAATCGATCCGTCCGGTCGCCGTTGGCCCTTTCCTGCCTGGTTTTTCACCCTTGTAGCTAGCCAGCGATGTTTTCCTCGCGCGCCTCACCGTTGGTCCATCTCGCTGTTCCCGTGCAGTGCAGGCAGTGTACTGTAGCTGCGCTTTCTAACGCAAAGATGGCGTCCTGGGCAACGAGAAGAATTTATTTACTTCTTCTGTACATAAGCTAAAATACTTGATTAAGCTGTCATGACCATCCAAACTTCTTCTGTCACAGATGCGATTCATCACACCAATACCTACTCGGTTCATCACACCAAAGATAACACGACTCAAAATTGGTACACTACTCAAACGACGAGTTACAACAACTCCTGATTATTCAAGCCATGCATGCATAAACACAGCAGCCAGAGTACGCTGGCGCAGCTGCCACTGGCGCTGCGGCCGTCGTCGAGGAGGTCGACGACCCGCCCGCGGGTGGCAGGACACGCCGGCCCTACGAGAAGGAGTGCAACCTGCCGCCTTCCACGTCTACGGTTATCCCCGCGTCTGCAGCGCGAACCGGGATGCCCACTCCCACCGACCTCGAGCTCCTAGCCGAGAGGGAGCAGCTCGAGCGGCAACGCCAGGAGCTGCTCGCCGAGCAGGCGGAGTTGGAGAAGATCAGGTTGGAGCTGAGCCTGGACCAGCTCGAGTACAACAAGGCTCACGGCTTCACGCCGGTGGCCAGGAGGCCCAGCAGGGTAGGCGCTACGCGGCGCAACCTAGGCGCCGAGATGGCGACTGTGGCGGAGGAGCCCGCGCAGTCGGCTACCGCGAACACCTTCACAAGGCCAAGGTACAGCACACCCGCCAAGACGCTGCGAGCTGCGGAGGCTGTGGCTGCCGAGTTGCCGCGCCTAGAGGGAGAGGCGCGTCGCAGGCAGCAGGAAAGGCTAGGCGAGCTGGTGCTGGAGGCCGCCAGGCAGAACGAGGAGTTCCGGAAGGCCAACCCGGGAGCTGGAGCTTCGCAGGTGGTGCACTCGCACGCGGCTAGATCTAACGATCAAGCCTCATCTCCGCATCCTAGCCGCGAGAAGAGCCGCAGCGGGCGTACGGGTAGAGACAGGCAAATGCAGGTGTATGACCCGGCTGCTGCCGCGAAACAGGTTGCTGTGCCGCAGCAGCCCGGGCAGGAACACAACGCTGCAAGAGCAGGCTCTCAAGCCCACCAAGCTCAAAGCCGTGTCCGAGAAGCCGCACGTCCGGGTACTTCTCGGCAACCCGCAGCTCCGCCTACTCGGCAGAGGCAGCAGCCACGCCCAGTGGCACCAGTCGTCAACCCGGTGGAGCAGCCTGCTGCTATGCAGGTGGATAGGTATGATGATGGTTACTCGGCTATGGAGATGGCTGGTTATGACATCCATGACCGCGTGGGTGAGCGCGTGTTGGCGCCTGGAGATGCAAGGCACCAGCTAGACCGTATCAGCTTGTCGGCGCGGCTTGAGAGCACGGGTCCTCCTGGCCCCGAGTGCTTTGGCCCGCGCATCATGAACGAGCCGTCCGTGAAGGGCTTTCAGCTCGCGAGAGGCACCAAGAGCTACAATGGTAGCACCAAGCCTGAAGATTGGCTCAACGACTACGTCACCGCGGTCCATATCGCGAATGGCAACAGGAGATGGGCGGTGCGCTATGTGCCGCAGATGCTAGAGGGTCCGGCTCGCACTTGGCTCAACAACTTGCCCAAGAACAGTATTAACTGCTGGCTGGACTTCTCGGATGCCTTCATCAGCAACTTCACCAGCACCTACAAGAGGCCGAATAGGCCACAGCAGTTGTCGGCTTGCCGGCAGCGAGAAGACGAGACGGACCGCGAGTACCTTACTCGGTGGAGCACCTTGAGGAACACCTGTGAGGGTGTGAATGAAGCACAGGCCATCACTTGGTTTGCGCAGGGTTGCCGACATGGCAGCATGCTGTGGCAGAGATTGCAGAGGGAGATGCCCAACACCCTGGCCGAGACCATCAAGATTGCGGATCAGTACGCACTCGGTGATCCTACTCAGCCACTGATGGATTCCTCTGAGCCGAGAAGAAACTTCAACAGCAGCAAGCGCAACGAGTTCCGCAACAAGCGCCGAGTAGATACTCGGTATGATCCCGAAGAGGTGAATGCAGTGAATGTCGGAGGCGGTGGTGGCCAAAGGCAGAAACCTGCTGGAGCCTACGGGCAGAACCAGAACCAGGGCCAGGGCAACAAGAAACCGTTCCGCACTACACAGCCAAGTAGCGGGAACTCCGAGCAGCCGAAGAAGTTTGTCTTCGATGACATGAAGGATGGCCCATGCAGCTTTCACACTCATCACCCCTCAAGGCCTGCGAACCATACTACTCGGCAATGCGAGTGGTGGGATGTGATCAAGAGTGATGGCTTGCCTCCTCCTCCTCCTCTGCCAGCTGCCAATGCTACTGTTCAGCCTACTCGCGCTCCCGCAGCTCGGCCGCCAGTGTACCCGAGAAGGGAGAATGTCAACCAGGTGGCTTTAGGAGCCAACCAGAACTTCAACAACGAGAGATACTGCAACAACAACAACAACAACTACAACCGCAACAACAACAACAGAGGCAACAACAACTATCAGGGCAACAACAATGGCAACAATGGCAACAATGGGGGCAATGGCCCTAACCAGTACCAAGAGCACCATGAGAGCTATATGATCTTCACTTCCGAGGCAGTCGACAAGCAGTCACAGCACAGGCGGGCCATGGAGGTCAATGCAGTAATTCCGGCTGTCCCTCACTACATGTACTGGTGCGACCAGGAGATCAGGTGGACTCGGGCAGATCACCCCAAGGTGATGCCCAATCCGGGTACCTATGCCTTGGTACTGGATCCCACCTTCTTGGGCCCCGAGAAGAATGTGAGGTTCAGCAAGGTGCTGATCGACAACGGCAGCAGCATCAACATTGTGTACAAGGACACACTCGAGAAGCTTGGCCTGGCCGAGAACATGATGCTGCCCAGCAAGACCACTTTCCATGGCATTGTGCCCGGGATCTCATGCAACCCGATTGGCCGAGTGTGGATTGATGTGCTATTCGGTACTCGGAGAAACTGCCGCACTGAGCGCCTGCAGTTTGAAGTGGTGGATCATCAGAGCCCCTATCATGCTCTACTCGGAAGGCCTGCTCTGAGCAAGTTCATGGCCTCCACTCATGTGGCTTACCTGAAGATGAAGATCCCCGGGCCCAATGGCATCATCACCATCTCGGGAGATTACAAGAAGTCCATGGAGTGTGCCTCTGCTAGCTCTCAGCTGGCGGAATCGATGGTGATTGCTGCCGAGAAGAAGAAGATGTACGAGGTGGTGGCCATGGCTCAGTCCGCACAAGCTGGCGCACAAGGTGTGCCGAGTACTCAGCATGGTACTGCTTTCCAAGCGGCCAAGGAGACCAAGACTGTCCAGGTTGACCCCGAGTTCCCGGAGCGCGTGGCCATCATTGGTGCCGGGTTGGCGGAGAAATAGGAAAGCGCGCTCATCCACTTCCTCCGTGAGAATCGGGACGTGTTCGCCTGGACCAATGAAGATCTACCAGGGGTCCCGAGGGAGTTGGTTGAGCACTCTTTGCATGTGCGTCCTGACGCCAAGCCCGTGAAGCAGGCTTTACGCCGTTTCGGGGATGAGAGAAGGAAGGCCATCGGTGATCAAATCACCAAGCTGCTGATCAGTAACTTCATCATGGAGGTGCTGCACCCGGACTGGTTGGCCAACCCGGTCATGGTCGAGAAGAAAAAGGAAGATCCCAAGGCTGCCACCGCATGGCGCATGTGCGTCGACTACACCGACTTGAACAAGGCATGCCCCAAGGATCCTTTCCCGCTACCTCGCATCGATCAGGTGATCGATTCCACTGCCGGCTGTGAGCTGTTGTCTTTCATAGATGCCTACTCTGGTTTCCACCAGATTGCACTCAACCCTGCTGATCAAATAAAGACTGCTTTCATTACCCCGTACGGGGCTTATTGCTATCGTGTCATGTGTTTTGGCCTGAGGAATGCGGGTGCAACCTATCAGAGATGCATGCAGAAATGCTTGCACGACCAACTCGGCAAGAATGTGCAGGTGTACGTAGATGACATTGTCATCAAAACGAATAAAACACATACTCTGCTTGCCGACTTGGAGGAAACCTTTGCTAACCTACGCAGGTACAAAATGAAACTGAATCCGAGTAAGTGCACCTTTGGTGTACCAGCTGGAAAGCTACTCGGTTTCCTGGTTTCTAGTCGGGGCATTGAAGCTAATCCGTCTAAGATAAAAGCTATTGAAAGCATGTCTTTGCCGAGATCATTGAAAGATGTGCAGAAGTTCACGGGTTGTTTGGCATCTCTGAGCCGTTTCTTGGGCCGAATGGGCGAGAAGGCTCTGCCTCTGTACCAGCTGATGAAGAAGAGCGACAAGTTTGTCTGGACTCCGCAAGCGGATGTGGCATTCAATGAGCTGAAAGCAATGTTGGCTAGCGCTCCTGTCTTGGCTAGTCCGCTACCCAAGGAGCCTATGCTGCTATACATCGCCGCGACTAACCGAGTAGTCAGCGTGGTGATAGTGGTGGAGCGAGAAGAAGAAGGCAAGAGTGTGCAGCGCCCAGTCTACTATCTCAGTGAAGTGCTGTCCAGTTCCAAGCAAAACTATCCACATTACCAGAAGATGACATATGGTGTGTACCTGGGCGCCAGGAAGCTGAAACATTACTTCCAGGAGCATCCCATCACTGTCGTGAGCTCAGCTCCCATCTCGGACATCATGGGTAACAAGGAGGCGAGTGGCAGAGTAGCCAAGTGGGCGATCGAGCTAGCCGCGTACGCTCCCGCGTATACGAGAAGAGAAGCAATCAAGTCTCAGGTACTGGCGGAATTTCTTGTGGACTGGGCCGAGATGCAGTATGAACCTCCCGCTCCAGTTTCCAACTATTGGAAGATGCACTTCGATGGCTCAAAGGTGAAAGAAGGCCTCGGGGCTGGCGTTGTGCTGACGTCACCCAAGCGGGATCAACTCAAGTATGTGTTGCAGATTCACTTCAAGGCATCCAACAATGTAGCCGAGTACGAGGCAGTGGTGCATGGCTTGCGAGTAGCAAAGGAGGTTGGCGTGCAGCGCATTATATGCTATGGTGACTCAGATCTAGTGGTGCAGCAAGTCTCAGGTACCTGGGATGCTTTGGATGCCAACATGGCATCATATCGTTTCCTGGTGCAGTCAATGACTGGGTTTTTCGAAGGCTGTGAGTTCCAGCATATTCACCGAGCAGAGAACGAGGCAGCAGATGAGCTGTCCAAGTTGGGATCTTCTCGGCAGTCCATCCCGGCAGGGATTGCCTTGGAGCATTTGAGGAAGCCATCCATCAAGCCTTCCCCCAACTCGGAATCCATCTTTGTCCCTTCTCTGCCAAGTGAAGAATCTGACCCAATGGAGATTGACTGGGAGAGTGCTGCAGGGAACCCGGGGACTGCCGTCCTATACTCGGGGACTGCCGTTCCCTACTCGGGGACTGCCGTTCCCTACTCGGGGACTGCCGTTCCCTACTCGGGGACTGCCGTTCCTTACTCGGGGACTGCCATTCCTTACCCGGGGACTGCCTCTCCTTACTCGGGGACTGCCGCCCTCAACCCAGAAGCTGTTGCATTCATTGAAGAAGTTCTCGCCAATCGATATGGGCTGCAGAGAAGCGCTCCTACTCCTCCTGTGCAACCACCAGAGCCTGTCCCAATGGAAATGGACGAACCAGTGTTTCCCGTGCGGGAGACACCGAGCTGGGCAATGCCCATATTATCCTTTCTAAGGGACGGTACTTTACCTGAAGATGAGGTGACTGCGAGGCAGATTCAGAGAAGATCCAAGGGCTACGCCTTAGTCCGAGATGTGCTGCACAAGAGAAGTGCCACTGGTGTGCTGCAACGCTGTGTGAGCCCAGAGGAAGGAGAAGAAATCCTGGTGGAGATACATCAAGGGGAATGTGGGCATCACGCCTCTTCTCGGGCTTTAGTCAAGAAAGCTTTTCGGCATGGCTTCTACTGGCTCACTGCATTGCAGCAAGCTGAGGACATTGTGAGGAAGTGCGCCGGCTGCCAGATGTTCGCAAGTAAGATTCACATGCCAGCATCCGAGTTGAAAACAATTCCTATCACATGGCCGTTTGCTGTTTGGTGCTTGGATATGGTTGGTCCTTTCAAGCCGGCTAAGGGCAATATGACACATATCTTGGTCATGGTGGACAAGTTCACCAAGTGGATCGAGGTGAAGCCTATTCGGAAGTGCGATGGAGTCACAGCTGTGAAGTTTGTGAAAGATGTGATCATGAGATATGGCTACCCGCACAGTATCATCACCGACAACGGCACCAACTTTGCAGAGGGGGCAATGGTGCGATTCTGCAGAGATAAGCATATCCGACTAGACGTTGCGTCAGTCGCGCACCCTGCCTCCAATGGGCAAGTTGAGAGAGCAAATGGGATGGTACTGGCAGGCATCAAGCCGAGGCTGATTGAGCCACTGCTGAAAACACCTGGGTGTTGGCTAGAAGAGTTGCCAGCGGTGTTGTGGAGTCTAAGGACTACCCCTAACCGGTCAACCGGCTACACGCCATTCTTCTTGGTATACGGGGCTGAGGCCGTGTTGCCAATAGACTTAGAGCATGACTCCCCCCGAGTAGCCCTCTACACTGAGGTGGAAGCGAGAGAAGCTCGAGAAGACGACGTTGACCTGCTTGAAGAAGCAAGAGAGCTGACTCTGTCACGTTCGGCTATCTACCAGCAAAACCTGCGGCGCTATCATAGCCGAAAGGTGAACCCAAGGGTTTTCCGAGAAGGAGACATGGTCCTTAGGCTTGTGCAGCGCACAGCCGGGATGCACAAGTTATCTCCTCCATGGGAAGGGCCTTTCATTGTCAGCAAAGCGCTGCACAATGACGCGTACTATCTTGTAGATGTGCGCCCATCGCAGGCGAACAGGGCAGATAAAGCTGGAGAGGAAACCAAGCGTCCCTGGAATGTAGCTCTACTTCGTCGTTTTCATTCGTAAGCAAAGATGTGTATGTACCCTTTCATCCGAGTTGAAATTCTACTCTGCAATCTAAAATTGTTCTCGGGGACTGCCCTCATCCAAAATTGCTCTAAGTGTTTTTACTCGGCTTGTTCTTTTGTCTATTCGGTTGCTTCACTTCAGAACTCAAAAGTGCATTGAGTACTGTGTTTAAACCTATATGCCAACTCTTCGACTCCGCTGCTGTCCGAAACCCGGCTTCATGGCAAGCAAGAGAACAAGCAAAAGGTCAATGAGCACACGAAAATCACTAAGGAAGAAAGAGTGCAGGAACCGAGTAGATTGTCGGTTACTTTTTGTTCCTAGCTTTCGTCTTCTCGACTAGGTGGTGGGCTGCGTTATCATGATTGTTTTCTAGCGGCTAAGTATTTGCAGCCTTGTTCTTTGATTCTTGTGACTCGAATACCAAACAAGCGACAAGTCGCAGGTAGAGCAGAGATGAAAAGACAGGGTGAATGAGAAAAGCTACTCGGGGACTCGCATGGAAACACAACTCGGCATTAAGCCAGTGTCGTTCAAATTGATTAATGTCAACATAAACCGAGTGGGCATAAAAACTGAGTAGCAAGCAAGATAAAGGTAGTCTGTTACATCTGCTCCCGGCATCCCGGGGATCTGATAAAATGTTCAAGTGAAAGAAAAGATTGCAGGTTGCTTCAAGTTGAAGAGGAGATGTTCTCGGCGCTGGCCTTGGCTGATGTTTCCTCGGCGGCGGCCTTGGCAGCAGTTTCTTCAGTGGCGCTGGCGGTAGCTGCTTCTTCGGTGCCGGCTTGAGTGGCATCCGCCCCCGTCTGCACGGCGGCGGATTCCTCCATCTCGGCGTCTTCCTGGGTGACCGCCTGCTCGGAAGTGGCCGTGGCCACCGAGACGGGTCCTGGAGTCGAGGAGGAGCCTGAAGCATGGCCAGGAGGAGGCACCGTGTCGTCGAGAGCAGCACCTGAGGAAGTGCCGAAGTCGAGTGGCTCGGAGTCGATGTGCGCCTCTTCGTCTTCATCGCTACTCGCGACGACAGTGGCTTTTCCCTTCCCGGCCTTGCCCTTGGGAGATTCGAAGAAATCACCAAGCTCTTCCGCCTCGTCATCATCTTCTTCGTCCTCGTACTCGGTGCCGGGTTCGGGGACGCCGTCGATGTAGACCTCTGTCTCGGCGCATTCTGCGACATCATATGCAATTTGCTTGCGCAAGGCCACGCTATCGGCGTCAGTCTCCCACTTGGAGTCATTGCGCTTCCCGCGGATGAGCTGCATATCCAAGTTTTCATACCAGGACGCAATGCAGAGAAGCATCACGTCCGCACCAGCACGGGCTCCGGAGGCTCGCCACTTCTTCAACTCGGCCTTCACGCCTTCCAAGCTTGAGGGCGAGCGCCCGCATGCTTTTTGGCTCAGGATCATGGGGCCAGAACAGCCGGTGGAGCTCAATGCCCGCGTGCATCAAATCAGTCCCGCAGCCGGCCAGCTGTTCGAAGTAACCTTTGAGCACCACCAAGCTGTCCTCGATATCAGCCCTGGTGTCAATCGGCTCACCCAGCGAGAGGCGAACTGCTCGGGCCTTGGCTATCGTGGGCGCAGAGGTAGACTCAAGACGAGGCCAAATCTCTGAAATAGCAAGTGGCAAGATCAAAAACCGAGAAAGAAAAGAGGAAGCCGAGAAGGAATAGGACCGAGAAGAAGAGATGCAATGAAGAAAAGAACTTACCGATCAGTTGGCGGCGCAGCTGCTGCAGCTTGGCTCTCCAGGATTCCTCGTTGTTAATCTGCTTTGATTGAACCTGGCGCAGGGTGTCCATCTGAGCGAAAAGATCAGCATTGGTCTTCTTCAGAGTCTCGCACTCAGCCTCGAGGGCCCTCTCCTTGGCCTTGAAAGTAGTCTCGGCCTTGGCTTTCTCGGCGATGGCCGCGTCCCTCTCGGCGCCAATCTTCACGGCGTCTTGGAGCGCGTTCTGAAGCTGGACCTGCAGCTTCTCCATCTCGGTGGTGTGGTCCTTAATCAGAGTAATGGCCTGGTCGGACAGCTGTTTCTCCACCTCTGCTGGCTGGACGCAATCTTGGTGCGCCTCAGCAAATGACTTATAATCTTCTGCGAAAAGATAAGATGAGGTCAGTAAATGGGCAGAGAAGAACCAAACTCAAAGTCACACCGAGTAAACAGCAAACTCACCTTCAAGTTTCTTTATCGTGGCCTCGGTGTTCTCCACGAAGCTACGGCATTTTTCATGCTCGTCGGCCAAGGCTTTCAGTTTCTCTGCAGAGAAGGAAAGGTTAATGCGTGAAAAAGCAGAAGCGGGCGTAACCATAAAACGCAGGAACCGCGTGGCTAAAGGCGTACCTTGCACTTCGGCTAGCTGTTGGGTGCTGGCGTTTGCATTTTTGCTCGCGACCTCAGCAGCTAACTTCTCCTTCTCCAGCGCAGCAATACGCCTCCTGGCGATGGAGTGATTCCAGAGAAGGATGCGGTACAGGTTGGTCCGCTTAAGAACGCTATCCTGAAAACCGAGAAGAAAATGAGTCAGACAATGCAGAGAAGATTCGGCCCGAGTAGGAGGCTACTCGGAGAGTATCCACCTACTCGACCCAAATCTCGGGGACTGGGAGTGATGGTGAGAAAGAAGAAGGGCGAGTAGAAGAGAAGAAAATTCAACTCGGAAAAGGCAAAAAGACTTACTGCGTAGCTCTGTTCGATATCTTCGGCGTTCTTGCGGTGCAAGAACATCTTGGCTGCGAGGGTGGCGGTGTCGGTGGAGACGGACATGGGCTGGTGTCCCAGGTCGATCTTGTTCCACTCCACGCGGTAGTGGTCGACGGAGCCAAGGGTCAAGCCGTGCCACTTCTCCTCTCCGAGAACCCTGCTGTCCCACTTGGCGCTGATGTAGCCGACAGTGTCCAGTACCTGCTCAAGACCCTTGGAGGTTATTGGCTTGTCTTGGGGTCCCCGAGAAGCAATATTGACGGGTTTATTCTGGGCTGGATCGAAGGGAGGAGTATTCCTGGCTACTGCTTTCCTACCCTTCTGAATAGCTACAGCTTTATCTTGGGGAGGGAAGCCGATGCTATGTTGGTGGCTAACCTCAATCATATATTCCGGGTAGCAAGGCTGGCCAGCAGCGCGAGCGCCCGCAGAGAGTGCAGCAGGAATCGGGCCGGAGTCGCGGATCATGAGTGCTCCGCCTGCGGATGCGCCTTGCTCTCTGGCCCTTTTCTTCGTCTGCTCCTTCTCGATCTTCTGCTTCTCGGGATCCTCGGGTTTCTTCCCCTCAGTCTTGGCCTTTGCCTTCTCGGCGACTGCTTCCTCGGCAGCTCGCTTCTCGGCTTTCTTCTGTTCAGCCCTGGCCTTCTTCTGCTCGGCCTTGGCTCTCTCAGCAGTTTCTTTCTCGGCTTTGGCCTTCTCGGCGGCTTCCTCCTTGGCCCTGGCCTCCTCGGCAGCCACCTTATCGGCAGTCTCCTTCTCGGATAGACCTTTCTTGGAACAGTAATCCCTCAGAGCATCAAGGGCCTGTTGCTTGGCTGCTCGCCCAGGAGAGCTGGATGTGTCCTTGCTCTGTGGAGACGAGGAGGAAGTCGGTGGTGTAAGGCCTTGCGCAGTTGGTGGCGTAGGGCCTTGCGCAGTTGGTGGCGCCGCAGATCCACCGCCTGGCAGTGGGTAGACATCTGCTACGGTAGCATCCGCGGCGGGGTCATCTGTCATCAGCTGCTCGGCAATGATGTTATCTTGTGCAGCAGCCTCGCTGGTGGGCTGCTCTACTTCTGGCCGCTCAAGGGCGGCGGCATCTTGCTTTTCTTGTTCTTGGTTCTCCTCGGCGTTGCGAGCCGGAGGAGAAGGGGGTCTCTCTTCATGAACAGCGCTTTCTTGTGCTGCTGGTTCTGACGCTGCTCCTTGTGCTGGATTGGCAGCAGCAGCATTGGCATCGCGGTCCTCATCATCGTCGTCCAGATTGACCAGAGGTACTGGTTTCTTCTGGGCTGGGTCGGATGCGAGGGCTGCGTTCGCATCCATGGCAGGACTGCAGAGAAGAAAGGAATTAAGGATTGGAAGAAGGTTTGGAGGAAAACAGTATTATGCGAGAAGGAGGGCAAACGAGAAGAGAACTCACGCAGTGGTGGATTTAAGCTGTCGTCGGGGTTTCTTGACAGTAACCTTCTTCTTCTTCTCGGCGGCCTCCTCCTTCTCGGCGGGCTTCCTTTTCTTGGTTGGAGGCGCCTGTGCTTCGATCCCGGTCCGCTTGCGGGTTTCGGGAGGGGCAGTAGACAGAGGTTGGACGACGAGGGGCGCATCGCCCTCGTTCTCGCCCTCATCCTCGTCCTCCTTCTCCGCAGCGGCCTCATCTGAGAAATTCAAAAGAGAAGAAGGAAGAATCAGAAACAGCAATGCAAGGGGCTGGTGTTTCTCGGAAGCAAACGAGAGGAAAAATAACAATACCGTGAGAGCCTTCATCTGACCAAGTGCGGAGGGCATCGCGCTTGTCAGGAGCGGGGCTGCTCTGTCCCGCGTCATCAGAGGGCAACACGTCATCCTCCTCGCGATCGGCGAACCAGTTCTCCTCAAAAACCTCGCGACTCTCAATCAACTGTCGAGTAAGAGTCTGAAAGACAGAGAAGGATCATAAGTCAACCGAGTATCAGGATGGAACTCTACTCGGATAGGCGTGCAAACACAAAGCACATTAAGCCTATGCGGTTTTCTAAGTATTCTACTCGGACAGGCGTGCAGGCACAAAGCACACTAAGCCTATGCAGTTTTCCAAGTGTTCTACCCGGATAGGCGTGCACACACAAAGCATACTAGGCCTAAGCGTGAGTCGACTAAGTTCTCTACTCGGCGCATCAGGTGATTGCTAGTCGGGGCGGAAAGGGAAGCTATCTACTCGGAAAGCAGAGGCGAAAACAGAGAAGGAAGAACGTACCCGGGCAATCGGTAGCGTGCGGCTGTACGGAGCAAAGCCATACCGCCACCTCTCGGTGAGGCTTGTCTTCAGCATGTTCCTGGCATGATAGGCAACATCCATGTCGTCGATTTCGATGGTGGTGGTCCTGGTGCAGTCGCGCGGGCCTCCCATGTAACACATGAGATGGCAGCGCTCCTGCAGTGGGAGTACTCGGCGCTTGATCCAGCATATCACCGGGTCGTCATTCTTGAGGCCCAGCTTCTTCAACTCGCCGAGCCTATCTTCTATCTCGACGGCGATTTCGTCGATGTTGGGCTTCTCCTTCCAGTTCGACCCGAGTGGAGCACGGTTCCTCCAAGCGGGCAGGTTGATTCGGTCATCAACCACACCTCCTTCCGTGGCGGGGACATTCTTGACATAGAAGAATGTCTGTTGCCACATTCAGCAGGAATCCAGCCCCTGGATGCGGGGATGGTTTGTACCCGTCCGCTGCACCATCATGGCACAGCCCGTGTCGGTGGCGCGGCCGATACCTGCACCTTCTTTCTTCCCGACTGATTGTTGGCGGAGATTGAAGTACCTGAGCCACGTATCAGTCGTGGGCCTGATGCCGAGAAAAGCCTCACAGACGACGACGTGGTAGGCGAGGAAGACGACCGCGTTGGGCGGCAGATGATGCATCTGCAGCCCGAAGTGGTCGAGGAACTTGCGCAAGAAGTCCGAGGCGGGCAGTCCAAAGCCGCGCTCGAAGTGCGACATGAAGACCACCCGCTCGCCGTCTCGCGGAGTTGGCACGACCTCGTCGTCGGGTGCCCGGCACTCCACGCCGGGGGAACCCTCCTGCTGGACACAAGCCAGGCGAGATCAGCCTGGGTGACGGAGGAACCCGCCCAGCTAGCCTTGGCCATCCTTGCGAGTGGGAGGAGTGGATGATTTTCGAGTGGAGTTGCTCGGAGGACAGAGTCCGCGGCGGCGCGGAAGCTTGCGCGGCGGCGGAGGGCTCGGTGGAGAAGAAGAACAGGAGGCAGAAGGGGAAAAGAGCAGGGAAGGAGAAAAGGAAATTACCGCAGGGGTATTTATACCTCCCTCGCGGGATTACCGTTACCACCACGGTAGTGGGATCGACTGTGGCGTGTGGTGGGTCCTGTGGCCGAATAGAAACGCACGCAAGCGCGGGCTGCGCGCGTAACGGCCGCATTTGATCCCACCTTCAGATCGTGGCCAGTAATTGCGCGTGATGGGACATGACGGCCAGTGGGCCCACGGCGTGAAAACTGGACACGTGGCGTCGTGTCCTGGGCAACCAAACGACAAGGTCGTGGATGCTTGACACGTAGGCAGTGCCTGCGTGAAGGGCTGGATGTTGCTCTGCGCTGCAGAGGCTCAGTTTGCGAAATTTCGCTAAGTCTTTTTACTCGGATACAGAGTAGAAAGCAAGTGCTACTCGGAAAGAGGAGACTCAAGATACTTTCCGGATAGCTACTCGGAGGACCTACTCGGCATCTTGAGGTTCGATGGCTGAGATGCAAAGGCTGGTTTTAAGCTGGCAGAGCCTAGTGAACAAGTTCGCAAGACTCAACCAGCTTCGGGGACTGCTGTCGGGGGGTTACCCCCGAGTAGGGTAAAGACAGTTGGTAAAGGCCGTTTACAGAAGAGAGGTTTGGTCGAGTAGCCGACTACCGGGTACTCTCTACCCGGTCGACTGCTACCCGGTCTCACCCCAAGATGACCAGAAGGAGATATCAATCAGTTTCTACCATGTCGAGTAGAAGGTTTGGCCCGAGTACAATTGGCGGGAACCTTTGGCGGGAAACTACTCGGGCAGGAAGTCAAAGGAGCCGTTCTGACACAGGATCCCGCGTATCCTGGGTCCGTACTTGGCAGCATTCGAACTACTGTTCACGTGGGGACGGCCTGCCTGACAGTGACAGCATGGAAGCAGTTGGTGGCAGGATAAGGGGGACCTACTCTGTGACTAGGTACAGTGATACCAGTCTGTCCCCTAGTTTTGCCCAACGACTTTATAGAAGCAGCCAAGACCAACGACCAAAGCTGTCAGCGGGTACTCGGAGAAAGGACAGTGTGGACACTATGTCGACACTTGTCCAGATTTGGACGTATCCGGCTAGGGCACCATGTATATAAGGTGCCCCGCCGCCTCCTGCGCGAGGCATACTCACAGACGCTCTCAGATACTCCCATAGTGGCTCACTAGAAACCCTAGAAACCCTAAGTTCTTGACCTAGCTCTACTCGGAGAGGGGCAAGGGGCTACTCGGTAGCGTTACTATTTGTACTGTGGCTACTCGGTGAGACACCGTAATACATAGAGAAAGGCAGGAGTAGGGGTTTTACCTCCTCACGAGGGCCCTGAACCTGGGTACATCGTGTTGTTTGTGTTGTGTGGATCTTACCTCACGCGGCTACTCGTCGCGTGATCCCTCCCCGGACACCTCCAGCGTCCATCGTTCCCACATCTTTAGCCATCCCATGGCATCTGCCGTGACACCACCACGACACAATGTCAGGCCACGGCCGCCCAATTCTCACCGTCACTTGCACCACATATAGTAGTCTTTCAGACATTACCAACACCATCCGGTTGCCACATACTCCCTCCGTTTCAGAAAGTAAGACGCGGAACGTTTTCACGTACAGCTTTTGTCACGTACAAAATATTTTCAAGTTTCCCATATTGCCCTCGTCCAGACGCCCTCCTCGTTCCCCACTCCCGCAGACTCACTCCTCTGCCGCTTCGTCCTCGCGCGGACATGGATGTCTCCTTCCCTACTCGCTCCCGCCCGGCATGGTCCTCTCGCCTGCTTCACGGCGCTCTCCTCTGGCTCCCCGTCGTCATCGTGCTCTCCTTCCCTGTGCCCGTGCCCCCCCTTTCATCGCACCCCTAGCACTCACACCCCGCAACCCTAGTTCTCGCAGACCCCGGAGGTCAAAGTTCGATTTTTATCCGCCGGCGATGGTGCTGTTGGGCGAGGAGGCAGTGGATATGTGTGAGGCGGCGCTGGATCTACGTACGCTCGCGCTTGATCTGCTCTTTAGAGCCGCGCCGACGAGGATTTGTGGACCTGGAGCGGCGCCTACGCCGGCGCTTGATCTGCTCTCCAAAGCGATGCCGACGAGGACAAGCGTGAAGACGACGTCTTCATACTCATCTTGTCCTTTGTTGACAACAGGACCAGCCAGACAGGCAATCTGCTTGATAATGGTCTGAGGCTAAGAAAAGCATTATACTTCTTGCCAAGAGCTTCAACATCTGTGGAATCAAAGACCAAATATTCTCAGCGTGCAATCAGGAGATTAAGCTATTGTAAATATCAAAAAAAAATATCACTCAAACAATTATCAACAAATAATCTATTTTGGCAGAGTAACGACATCCAGAATACATTATATGCATCTCCAGTCACCTGTTTCCTTCCACTAGCACAACATAACCTTTCCAGAAAATTAACATACACATATTGTACACATATTACCTTGATGCCGATAAGTCCTGACAGTCCACAGCTAGCTATGCAGCAGGATGCCGCCGCTGGAGGCATGGACCAGAGGTGTTCTTAAGGCCCATCTCAGCACCCGGATGATGACAAAACGAGGTCTTGCTCTTCCTGGAGCCGCCTCCGGCGTCATAGAGAGCTGGGAAGGAGCGAGAACAGGAGCAGCTATTGGGCAACCTAAGAGGTAGTCTTATTGTCAGATATGAACACAACAAGGCCAATTAACAAGCAGATTCAGAAGAAAGATTGTTCTAACTCCTAGCCACGAGGAGTCAAAAAATAAAACGACCAGCTAGGGGGCACAAGTATAACTAATAATAAATAAAAAGAACAGAGCACTTGCCTGCCTTGCTGAGAGCAGGACCAGCGAGACAGGGAATCTCCTTGATAATAGTCGGGGGTCAAGAAAAGCATGATACTTCTTGACTGACAGACTAGCTTCTTGTTCTAACTCATCTTGCTGAGAGCTTCAACATCTGCGGAATCAAGACCAAATATTTATCAGCCTGCAATCAGGATAATAAGGAACTGTAAACGTCAAAAAATACCACTCAAACAATTATCAAGAAAGAAGCTCTTTTGGTACAATAATGACATGGAGAATACATTATATGGATCTCTAGTCACATGTTTCCTTCCCCGGGCACAAGAAAAACCTCCGGAATATTTTAACATATACAGATTGTACTAATGGATTCAGACCAGATTCAAAGGAATTCACAGGTTATATCTTTCTTTAGTGTAAGAATATATAGCTGTCAAAAGACCGATTAACATTGTAGAACTACAATACTATACAGATTTGCTTTCTAGCAAGTCGGTAATCCTACAATTCCAATTAATGGTTACCGCAACAGAACACCGTACAAACTCTAGATTTTTCTTTTCTGCTTCCTGCAATGTAAATAGCAGCACCATAAATTTAATCATGCACAACCCTAGGGTATTTGAATTGATATGACCATCTAAAGTTACATAAAAGGGAGGTACCTTTGGATGAATTTGGTGTGCCGGAAAGCACGGTGAGCTCCTCAAGAAGGAGACTGCATGGCCGAAGAACGCATGTCGGTCCCCATCGTCATGCCGCTCCGCTTGCTCGATCCCTCCCTGAAATCTGATGTGCACAAAAATTCGATTATCTGAGCAGCTCAATACACGGAATACTCTCAGGCAGCAGCAGCAAAACATGAAAGCATAAAAAGAAGCGCAAGCATCTGATATCTGCCGTGCACTGATGTGATTCAAGCAGCTAGGGATTTCCATCCCTAGGTCCAACTAAAACCGCTGCCGTACTACCAATTTTGCACCCTAAAATCGAAGGAATCGACTAAAGGCAAGACAGACAGAATGGGGATCAAAACGCTACCTTGGATGGGTTCGAGCTCATGCGCTGGGGCGTCGAGGTCGCTTGGGGGCACTCCTGCTTTACGTGGACGCGCCGGAACCGGCCTCCGTTGCTCGCATCACGGCCGTCGCGCCTTGAAGGTTGCAGCCTCCTCGCCGGCGTGCAGAACAACAGGACCTTCCTCTGTCGGCCTAGCACGCGACGCGGGCCGGCGAGCTCGACGGCGGCGCGTGCACTATCCAAACGATGCACGCGTACACCGGCGAGCAAGCCAGCCGCGCCGCCTCTCTCGTTGGAAAGGCTGGGGAGAGGGCTGGGGGCGGAGAGGAGGAAGCGTCGAGATGGGGGAAAACGGGGTGGCGGCGCAGAGGACCTGCCGGCGAGGCGAGGAGAGGAGGTACGGCAAGGAGAGTGAGATGTGAGATCGAGCCCAGGTTGCGGGAGTCGACCGGGGATTCCGCGCCGTGGAAATAAGAGAGGACAAGGAGCTGGTGCCGGGGCTGTGGTCGGCGGCGCGAAGTTCCGCCGGAGCCGGGAGGAATCTGCAGGCGACGGAAAAGGGGAACGGGAGGTGCTGTCGGTGGGAGTGGATAAGAGGAGACTCGGAGAGGTGGTGTCGCTGGCCAAATTTCCGTCTTAGTTTGGGCCTAAAACTCCCGCTCAGCCCGATACAAAATTTCGGCTCAAAATTCGAATTTTGGGCCTCAAACTCCCGCTCATCGCTGTGGCGGTACGGATGGCACCCACCGGGTTCGGGGCCGGGTTTAGCCCCCCATACCCGCACCCGCCCCTCCTACCCATCCCCGCGACCCGGCCCCATACCCGCCATCGGGTGCAAAACTCCACCAGACCCGAAACCCATCGGGTTTACAAAACCCGACGGGTACCCACCAGCAAGTTGCACACACGTACAACCCCACGGATAGTCAACCCATCAGGTTTAAATTCAATATTTACTTTTGTTAGTATAAAGATCACATGTGATCAGAGCAATTAATTAGTCGCCTAGTAGGTCAGGAAATTTTAATGAAGTAGCCTCTTTGAGCCTCCCTTTTATAGACAAAGCTCCACCTCCAACTTCCTTGGCTGAGCAAGGTGGTACTAAAGGTGCCACCGTTTCTCCAGCTCGTGTACGTAACAACCAGCCATCTGTATGGGCTTTTTTCTTCCTTTAGAGGCCCAGCAAGATACATTGCAAAGTCCATTTAGCCTAGAGTTAATTTATTTATGGGCTGAAACCAGGAGTAGCACTTCCACATGATTACGTGAATCATCAAACAAGCAACGCCATGCCCATTAATCGGGTCTGCGGGTTTGCGGGTGCGGGTTTGGCACCCCCATACCCGCCTCCGCTAGACCCGATGGGTATTATATTTTACCGCTAAGGAGACCCGTGGGTATTTTTGTTTACCAAACCCTCCCCATTTGATGCGGGTACCCATCGGGTTAGCGGGTATCGGGTACCCATTGCCATCCGTATGTGGCGGGCTCTCTACTCATGGAGCGGTGTGTTTCTGGCAGCGTTGGATCACAAGCGACGGTTCAGATGGGTGGAACTATACGAGAGGTGTGGTCCAATCCGCTGTGAGGCACTTCTTGTCATCTCATTGGCTGCACAACATCAAGCCGGATCGACCCACAATGGCAGCAAAATCAAATATCTTCGGCAGCCTTTCTAGTCATTTTTTCGTTTGGTGCTTCAAGTACATACGTGCATATGGACTGTTCCTACCAATTCTCTAGTTGCTAGCTAGCTCCATTGGTTGCAAGTACATCGCCATTCAAAAAAAATTCATCGAGCCACACTAAGTCTGTGGATGACACGGATTATAGGAACCCCAACCGTGGGACGACGATTGCGGAGGGCTTACAGAGTCGAGGCAGCGCCACATGCATCGGTCTGAGTGTCACCGCCGCCACCAAATGGTGCATAGTCCCAATACGGACCAGGAACCCACGAACTGGGACAACAACTCTTTTAGAGACCTCGAGCAGAAAATGCTAGACTCTTCTTAGAGCATCGATATGAGGAACTAGCGTTGACACGCAAGGCGACCAGAAGAACCGAGGGGGATGTGCGGGACACCTACCTCCATCCGGAAGAGTGAAGATGCACCTTGTACGTGAAAATAGAAATTTGATGCGCGTACCCCGCGAGTGGTACATGCAAAAAGAAATTTGAGGCATCAAGGATGGCAGACTCTTGCAGCTCTACTGAGCGACAACTAAGCCACGAATACCCTTAGAAGATACATGGACTTTAAGACAATATGGATCTGAACCATGGACTAACAACAAAAACGACACATCAAATGACGGGGAATAATCGTATCCAACCACAGACTAATATTGTATGACGTTGAAGCAACACATGCAATGATATGTGTGAACCATCTTCTAACATAAATAATAAAACAAGACAATAAAACAACACATCAAATCATAGGTAGCATCTATCTCACTCATATGATCCCATATACACACCTCTCGGTCATCATGCCCTGCCCCTCTCGGTCTAAGGCCCCGCACGCACTTCTCTCGGTCATATATACCGTATACATCACTCCAGATCATTGGAACTTCCCTTGCTCGTCCTAACCGTATACACCTCTCTTGAACTTATGATGTTTTCTACACCTCTCTTGGTCATCCTACCATGCATAAACCTCTCTTAGACATTAAACTCCTCGTACTCATTTGTTGATGATTTGATCACTCATACACCTCTCTTGGTCGTCCTACCATGCATAAACCTCTCTCTTGACCATTCAGCTACTCGTACTCATTTGTTGAAGATTCGATCACTCATACACCTCTATCGGACGTACTATGTTTCCTACATATCTCTTGGTCGTCCTACCATGCATAAACCTCGCTCTAGACCATTCGTCTCCTTGTACTCATTCGTTGGAGATTTTATCACTCATACACCTCTCTCTAACGTACAATGTTTCCTACACCTCTCTTTGTCTTCCTACCATGCACAAACCTCGCTCTTGACCATT